>CM077206.1:40059282-40184282 GCA_039654625.1 Rhinogobio ventralis
ACACACACACACACTCTCTCTCTCCTGTGGCTGGAGTCAGTGTGAGTCTCTCTCGAGACAGCTGGACTCTGATGAAGGAGTGTGTGTGTTCAGTATTTCTCTCTCTCTCTCTCTCTCTCTCTCTCTCTCTCTCTCTCTCTCACACACACACACACACACACACACACTCTCTCTCTCTCTCTCTCTCACACACACACACACACACACACACACGCACGCACTCACTCTCCTGTGGCTGGAGTCAGTGTGAGTCTCTCTATCTCTCTGGACTCTGATGAAGGAGTGTGTGTGTTCAGTATCTCCTCTGTGTTCAGAAACAGGAGCTGCTGATGAGCTTCATGCTGAGTGCATCTGTTCCCTTCAAATGACCTGTGCCTTCCCTCAAAGCGTCTGTGTTAAATCACATTACACAGTTTATCAGGGGCCAATCAACGGTTACTTGGCGGTAAATAGGTTTCTGTGGCTCATTTACATACTGGCGGTGTATTTACAGCCTCCGCTGAATGTTCCTGTATGGTTCAAGTATTATTTGAATAAAAGATCTAAATCTTCAGTTCATGATTTACTCGCATGCATGACGTTCTAAACCACTGAAACACAAAAGCAGAAGTGTACTCTACCATAATCCAGCTCACAGGGAACGTTCTGCCGAGGTTCTCTCAAGGTTATGAACAAACGTTTGTTCAGAGTTATCTGCTCTTTAATAATGTTCTCAAACGTTAGCGTAAAAACTATTTATACATCGATATTTTTTAATGAAATATTTCAGTTGGTTGTTTGTCTAGTATTTTTTAAGATAGTTTCAGAACCTTTTAAAGTATCATTTGCAAAATTATCAAATGGAATGTTCGCATAACCAAGAAAAAAGTTCAGAAATAATGTTTTCATAACTCAATGGGCACATTAGTAAAACATTCTTAGAACATATTTTGGTTATTTCATAGTGACCAGGAGATTTCAATATGCAAAAATGGTTGATAAACACAAAAAACACCGGAAAAGACTTATGGAAATGATTTATTGATAATCATTCACATTTGGTCACTATAAATTTTGCATCAATACTGAGAAAATAGCAGTATATGACTATATAACAATATAAGAGTAACATTTTTGCTATTTATTTGTAAAAAATAAATTGCATTATTCTTACTGGTGTATCATAAGGCTGATATAAAGAAACCAGTAGAGCATTGCTTTTTTTGGTTTTATGAATTACCCTATTTCAGGAAGAAATAAATCGAAAAAACTTTTGTGGCTTTGAGATGGAAATGTCTCTCTCTGTGTGAGTTTTCACAGGCACAGAAAAGGCTCTAGTAATGAAAGCGGGAAGGAGCATATGGCGTCTGCGCTCCGACTCTCAGTGTGGCAGAAAGCATTTCCAGCGCAGCGAGACGGAGACGAGGAGGCTTTCAGCGCTGGTCATCATGACAAATCCAATCTCAGTCCACCTGCGGATCAGATGCAGAGACACTGGAGATCTGCTGTTTGACCTCCAGACTGTGTGTGTTTTAACTCATCTTACACTGATTCTGAGCACAGGGAACAACACCAGCCTCACAAAGGTAACAATCTATTAAAGACTCTAGAATGCAAGAAACAGAGAAAGAGTTATTACTATTTGAATGCTATAAATACAATAACATTTCATTTAATATTTTAGGCCAGATGCATCCAGAATAATTCCTTGATGCATAAAGTTGTATCATTTTATTTACTTTTTACAGCTTTGTAGCCTGTTTTGTGTCACACTGTGTAACATGATGTTCTTCTGATGTTTTCCAGCACAAATATCTAAACATTCTTAAATCAAGACACATTTACTGGAGAAGAGAAATTACTGCAGATATTAAGTCTTGTTCAATGGAAAATTAATTGAGCTGTTGCTTAAAACAGGAACAAATATCTGCAAAAGTCATCTTGTTTTCCCTTTGAATTAAGATCATTTTTCTTGCCACACTGACAGATACTTTTTCTTGTTTTAAGCACAAATTCCCTTAATTTTGATTATTATTTTTCAATATTTTTAATAGAAGACAAGACAAAAATCAGTAAGCAAGAAAGCATGTTTTGAAGTGCAGTGGTAAATTGAGCCTCATTTGCATGTGTTTCTAGCGGCTCTAAATAACCCGTTCAGTGTCTTACTACTACTGAGATACACAAGCTATCAGTGTAAAGTTTGAGCAGCTCAAAGCTGATCTCATTCGCCATAAGGACAGACACATTTTAAGACTGGACTCTGTCCAGGAGCGAAGCACACAGGTAATTTACCCCAAGATTGGCAAGACAAAGCAGAAACATCAAACACAATCTGACTGGAGTGAAGGACGTTAGCTGACCCAACTCTGTCTCAGTGCACAGCTTCATTACCGTCCCCTAATGAGATCAAGAAGTTCAAAATCAAGTCAAGATCAAGACTGACATGAAATGTGCAGCACATTAATGTCTCTGGTGTATTTTATGCCTGTATGCACTGAGGACAGCCCAAATCCTTCACAATCCCTTTCCTAATCTCACTCTGTGTGACTGTTTTCCATCCTTTATTCTCTTCTACAGTCCCATCAGTGAGACGCAATGATTAAGGAGAGCTCCTTAATGATGATTGCTAAAATATGTGATTGATAGGAAAAATACACAATTAAACCGGGAAACTTGACAGTTAACAGGATTAAATGTTACTACTTGTTTCAGAATGTTTAGAGAACATTAAAAAGTAAAGTTCCCATAATGTTTGAAGAGTAATAAAATGGAATGTTCCCTTAACATTCACATAACCAAGAAAAAACCCACTCACATCCCCAAAACATGTTGACATTCACAAACAGCATTTACAAAACCTAGATTCTTATGTATCTGTGTTACGTTTATTGGTGTATTGAGGGAGGATGCATTACTGTGCCCTTGTGTGTTCCTCTTCTTTCTTGCCTCTGCTCTCCTGCTGTAATTACTCACAGGTGGAGTTCCTAACGAGTGCCCTGATTGGCGATTGGAGTGGATGCCGCTGTATTTAAACCACCTGAACCATGGATGTACGGCTCCCCGCTCTCATGGCTTCCTGGATGGACAGACTTGTTCATTTTGATGTGTTTAGTGATTGTTAAAAGAACTTGTACACGAGATGTTTGATGTGAACCACTATTCTTTTGAGTGGGACTTATTTTTTACTAATTTGAGCTCTATCTTCTTGCCTAAACCATTGCTGACTTGGAGCACGGTAGGGAGGTGGGTGCCTGTTTATTTGATTACTCTTTTCTCCAGTTTATGTTAGGTAGGGAGGGAAGTTTTTGTACTTTTGTTTGTTATCTGATTTCTATGTTAGTAGTGTAAAATTAGTTTTTTTTTTTTTTTTGTTATGGCTTCGTCCCCTCCTAAAGTTTATGTTGCTCCTTATTTATTCAACACTTTAACAAGTGTTTGGTGTTTTTGGAAGCCTTGGGAGTGAGAGCGAGGACTCCAGGGATCTTGTTGATTGAATCCTCGTTAATTGTTACGGGTATTTTCTTTCTCTTTGATTAGAGGTTTTATTTATTCGTAACACTTGGAACATACACTCACCTAAAGGATTATTAGGAACACCATACTAATACTGTGTTTGACCCCCTTTCGCCTTCAGAACTGCCTTAATTCTACGTGGCATTGATTCAACAAGGTGCTGAAAGCATTCTTTAGAAATGTTGGCCCATATTGATAGGATAGCATCTTGCAGTTGATGGAGATTTGTGGGATGCACATCCAGGGCACGAAGCTCCCGTTCCACCACATCCCAAAGATGCTCTATTGGGTTGAGATCTGGTGACTGTGGGGGCCATTTTAGTACAGTGAACTCATTGTCATGTTCAAGAAACCAATTTGAAATGATTCGAGCTTTGTGACATGGTGCATTATCCTGCTGGAAGTAGCCATCAGAGGATGGGTACATGGTGGTCATAAAGGGATGGACATGGTCAGAAACAATGCTCAGGTAGGCCGTGGCATGTAAACGATGCCCAATTGGCACTAAGGGGCCTAAAGTGTGCCAAGAAAACATCCCCCACACCATTACACCACCACCACCAGCCTGCACAGTGGTAACAAGGCATGATGGATCCATGTTCTCATTCTGTTTACGCCAAATTCTGTCTCAACAGAAATCGAGACTCATCAGACCAGGCAACATTTTTCCAGTCTTCAACTGTCCAATTTTGGTGAGCTCGTGCAAATTGTAGCCTCTTTTTCCTATTTGTAGTGGAGATGAGTGGTACCCGGTGGGGTCTTCTGCTGTTGTAGCCCATCCGCCTCAAGGTTGTGCGTGTTGTGGCTTCACAAATGCTTTGCTGCATACCTCGGTTGTAACGAGTGGTTATTTCAGTCAAAGTTGCTCTTCTATCAGCTTGAATCAGTCGGCCCATTCTCCTCTGACCTCTAGCATCAACGAGGCATTTTCGCCCACAGGACTGCCGCATACTGGATGTTTTTCCCTTTTCACACCATTCTATGTAAACTTGGTAAACGCTCAAAATTGCTTAAATCACCTTTCTTTCCCATTCTGACATTCAGTTTGGAGTTCAGGAGATTGTCTTGACCAGGTCCACACCCCTAAATGCATTGAAGCAACTGCCATGTGATTGGTTGATTAGATAATTGCATTAATGATAAATTGAACAGGTGTTCCTAATAATCCTTTAGGTGAGTGTATTTAAACAGAAATAGAGCTCTGAGACTTAGGGGCTGGAGTGGGCTCATGGGCTAGAGCAGGCTCTGGAGTGAGCTCAGGGGCTGGAGTGGGCTCATAGGCTAGAGCAGGCTCTGGAGTGAGCTCAGGGGCTGGAGTGGGCTCATGGGCTAGAGCAGGCTCTGGAGCGGGCTCAGGGGCTGGAGCGGGCTCTGGAGTGGGCTCAGGGGCTGGAGCAGACTCTGGAGTGAGCTCATGGGCTGGAGTGGGCTCATGGGCTAGAGCGGGCTCATGGGCTAGAGCGGGCTCTGGAGCGGGCTCAGGGGCTGGAGCGGGCTCTGGAGTGAGCTCAGGGGCTAGAGCGGGCTCATGGGCTAGAGCGGGCTCATGGGCTAGAGCGGGCTCAGGGGCTGGAGCGGGCTCAGGGGCTGGAGCGGGCTCAGGGGCTGGAGCGGGCTCTGGAGTGAGCTCAGGGGCTGGAGCGGGCTCTGGAGTGAGCTCAGGGGCTAGAGCGGGCTCTGGAGCGGGCTCGGGCTGGAGCGGGCTCTGGAGTGGGCTCAGGGGCTGGAGTGAGCTCAGGGGCTAGAGCGGGCTCTGGAGCGGGCTCAGGGGCTGGAGCGGGCTCTGGAGTGGGCTCAGGGGCTGGAGTGGGCTCATGGGCTAGAGCAGGCTCTGGAGCGGGCTCAGGGGCTGGAGCAGGCTCTGGAGTGGGCTCAGGGGCTGGAGCAGACTCTGGAGTGAGCTCATGGGCTGGAGTGGGCTCATAGGCTAGAGCAGGCTCTGGAGTGAGCTCAGGGGCTGGAGTGGGCTCATGGGCTAGAGCAGGCTCTGGAGCGGGCTCAGGGGCTGGAGCGGGCTCTGGAGTGGGCTCAGGGGCTGGAGCAGACTCTGGAGTGAGCTCATGGGCTGGAGTGAGCTCATGGGCTGGAGTGGGCTCATGGGCTAGAGCGGGCTCATGGGCTAGAGCAGGCTCTGGAGCGGGCTCAGGGGCTGGAGCAGGCTCTTGAGTGAGCTCGGGCTGGAGCAGGCTCTGGAGTGGGCTCAGGGGCTAGAGCAGGCTCTGGAGCAGGCTTAGGGGCTGGAGCGGACTCGGGAGTGGGCTGGAGTGGACTCAGGGGCTGGAGCGGACTCTAGAAAGGCTCAGGGGCTGGAGCAGACTCTGGAGCAGGCTCAGGGGCTAGTGCAGACTCTGGAGTGGGCTCAGGGGCTGTAGTGGACTCTGGAGTGGGCTCATGGGAGTGGACTCTGGCTCAGGGGCTAGATCGGACTCTGGAGCAGACTCAGGGGCTAGAGCAGGCTCATGGGCTGGAGCAGACTCTGGAGCGGGCTCTGGAGTGGGCTCAGGAGCTGGAGTGGGCTCATGGGCTAGAGCAGGCTCTGGAGTGAGCTCTGGGGCTGAAGCGGGCTCAGGGGCTGGAGCGGGCTCTGAAGTGAGCTCAGGGGCTGGAGTGGGCTTTGGAGCTTTGGGATTCAATTTGAAGCATCAGGGGCTGGAGCGGGCTCGGGCTGGAGCGGGCTCTGAAGTGAGCTCAGGGGCTGGAGCGGGCTCAGGGGCTGGAGTGGACTCTGGAGTGGGCTCGTGGGCTGGAGTGGACTCTGGAGTGGGCTCGTGGGCTGGAGTGGACTCAGGGGCTGGAGCGGACTCTGGAGTGGGCTCATAGGCTGGAGCGGGCTCATGGGCTGGAGCTGACTCTGGAGTGGGCTCAGGGGCTGGAGCGGGCTCTGGAGCGGGCTCAGGGGCTGTAGTGGAATCTGAAGCATCAGGGGCTGGAGTGGACTCAGGGGCTGGAGCGGACTCTGGAGTGGGCTCATAGGCTGGAGCGGGCTCATGGGCTGGAGCCGACTCTGGAGCGGGCTCAGGGGCTGGAGCTGGCTCTGGACCGGGCTCCCTGTTGTTCCAGGGAGAGCATGTGCACCGCTGGTAAGTCCATTCTTCAAGTCCAAGTCTTAATTCTGTTCCTGTATTCTGTCACGGTTAGTTGCTGTAATGAAGTGCACAACAAAGGAGATTCTCAATACTGACTTTTAATCTAATAATAAATACAACAAACAGGAGAATAACTTGGAGAAATTGCAACCACGTTACACATAGACATTAACAATACAGGACAAGGAACTGACAGAAATTGAGGGCTTAAATACACAAAGAAAACAAAGGAGCTGATGAGATCATTAACGAGGGACAGGTGAATTTGATGAACCAATGAATCACATGGGAAAACTGGGTCAAAGGAAAACGAGCAAACGGAGAGTGAACACAATGAAAACAAAGTCAGAGCATAACCCTGACACACACACGTCATTGGATTGCATGAGTCGGAGATGAACGATCCTCTGGAGAACACAAACCGCTGGTTAAGATCGCGAGTCAGTGATTTAGAGCTGTGACAAAGTTCATGCAGGGTTCAACCGCCAAAAACTCTATTTCCTCATTCAATTATGTTGCTTCTCCTTCACCCGCTTCTACAACCCTGGGATTGAGGTTCGGATTAAAGTATTGTCTTGTAATCATGTGTGAATGTTTTATGTTTTGTGATTAAATTACTGACAGTTCACTCGTATAATTCCATCTTATATATAATATTTTCCTTTTATTGTGCTGTAATATCAGCCGCTGCTCTGCTATTAGACAGAACACTGTTCTTCAGAGAGAAATGCATTAACATTTAAAGCAAGGCTTATATTTTGAGATGAACATTACAAACATTCCGGCTGATTATTGGTTTGTTGTCTCCTTTTAATGTGACTTACACAAGGACATGAATTCGTGTAGATCATTTTGTGCTTTGCCTGTATTCTCGGTTCCAGATAATTATGAGTTTTTATGTAGTGTTTTTAAGGCTTCTGTTCCCTGTCCTTGACCCCTGGTGCCGTCACGCTCCCTGTAAAACTACACTAACAGTCTCCACAGAGCCATTCGGTCACCATTTCCACAAAGATAATGGTCTCTATGAATCCAGCGGACTTGTAAACATTTTACTGGTTGTATTTGAATTTCTAATAGCCTGGTGTTAGCGCTCCATGTTCCGCATGCTGCCGGTCAGTCTGAACATAAAACACAGCGCTGATTTCACCTTCAGAATGGACGGCTGTAAAATACTTTGTGAAGTCTTACAGAACATCCTTACAGACAGAAGATTTTTTATATTGTTATGGAACATTTCCAGCTATGATAGAAATGATTTGGTCTATAGAAGCTTAATTCAGAACAAAAGAGAAACCGAAGCAAATTCTTTTCGTTTTAGTGGCAAAAATGTCGTTTTAAAGGCATAGTTCATCCAAAAATCAGTTGTTGGCATCATTTATTCACTCCAGTGTCTTTCCAAACCTGCAAGACTTTCCTTCTTCTATGAGCAACAAAAGAAGAGGTTTTGGGAAATGAGATTCTGTCCATGTCCTATGAAAATCAATAGGATCCAATATTGTTTGAATCCCAACATTCTTCAAAACAGCTACTGCACAAACACAAACTAATGCGCACAAATACACACACCATCACACACGCACACACTCATGCACACACACACACACACACTCATGCACACACTCATGCACACATCCATGCATGCACACACACACACACACACACACACTTTCACACACACTCATGCACACATCCATGCACACACACACACACACACACACACACACACTCGCATACACACACACTCATGCACACACACACACACACACTCGCATACACACACAGCTGTCAGTTAACACGGCAATGAAAAAAGAGCACAGAATTAAATAAAATAGAATCCATTTTACAGGCCCGTTAATATAAGAGAGTTTCTCATGAATTATCTGTATCACACAACACACAGACAGCAGATAAAACATGATATTCTAGCCAGTTACTTTGAATAAAAATCACCTGCTAAATGGTGACTTAAAAATGTCACAAATAACACTTTCATAGAATCTGCAAATGACTATTCCAGTATTACTGCTATAAAATAATAAAAATAAATAAATAAAATATAAAATAAAACATAACATAACATAAAATATCAAATTAAATAAAAAATAAATAAATATAAAATAAAATATAACAATAAAACATGATCAGAAATATAGAATAAAATTATATTAAAATTTTAAATTATTATGCAATTACAACGGAAACCATTCAAAAGAGAATGCCTAATCTCATGAACATGATTACATATTTTTAATGTTTTAATTATTCAAATGAAAAGATGTGAAATTCATTATTGTCACAGGGTGTTTTGGTTATGTTTCATGTGTTTAAGTTTGCCATGTTCACTGTCATGTCTTGCCATGCACTTCCTGGTCTTGTCATGTGATCCTGCCATGTGCTCCTATTGTCTTGTGGTTTGTCATGTTCTCATTGGTTTAATCATTGTTCACATGTGTGTCTTGTCTAGTCTTTAGTAATGGTGTATTTAAACCCTCATGTTTGCCGTGTGTCTTTGTCTGATATTGAATGTGAATATGTAACCCTCTGTTGGTGAGGCTTTGTTCTGTCTTTGTTCAAGCCAAGCCTTTGTTTTATGTTTGAGTGTTTAATAAAGCTGCACATGGGTTCACTTCAACTTTCCTCCAGTGGACTTAAATGTTACAATTATACTTATTGACAGGTTAACACTGCGTAGAATCTCAGGAGGCTCTTCATGTGAATAAATACATCATATGGGTTTGGTTGAGAAAAGCGTGCGCTACAGAAAGAGCTCTCCGGACAGACCGAGCGGCCCATCAGTGTTTCAGTAGTAATCTTTAAAACCCGTTAAAGGCCTAATGGCTCCATCCATCTTCCACGCAGAGGAAAGATGTAGATGAGAGCTTTAATCATGATCAGACAGGTGAGAAGAGAGTGCAAATTAACACAATAATAGTGGAGAAAGTGTTGGACCTTAAGAAATATGAAGTGGGCTTCAGTGGACACTTAGAGTTATTTAGAGACTAACCTCAGCTCATTTAGTGGCTCTCTGAACAGATTCTCAGCATGAATGAGGATCTCCACCAGATCAGTCAGTATGCAGCACGCTCATAAATGAACAGATTATTGAGAATGTTTGCCTGGTTATATTGAACCACATCTGTACATGCATGTTCAAACACACGCCTCACCATCACCTCACACGATTATCACTGCTGTCCATTGATTATCTGACTGTAATCATACACATACACACACACTGCTTATCCTCCAATACAGTATGTATATTGTCTTTATTGATCACATAATCTATTTTAACTTCATAAACACATTGAATCGCTGCCGCTCATAATAAAGATGCATGTGCACAGAGAGGATCTAGTCATGCTGTATGTCTATAGCGAGCGAATATTCCCGTCCCGCTGCAGATGCTCAGGGTTTAATCAATAGCTCAGTATATGCTATAGGATCCAGGCACTCGAGGTAATGAACTGCCCGTTTGATATATCTAGCCCTGAAAGTCCAGACGGAAACACGCTCTGCTACAGCAGCAGTTCTTTGATTAGTCATTTCTCTTCCATCAGCCTCCGTCCCGACTCACACGTGCACTGCGAACAGAGAAAACGACGTGCAAAACTTCTGTTCTGTTGCACAAACTCTGGTTATAATTGCATCTTTAACATCGAGATCTGTGGCTTTGAGTTCTTCTATTAACCTTCAGGTCATCTCACAAACAAAAATATGATCTAAGATCATTTAGCTGATGTTTATATTGAGTTATGAAAACATTGTTTCTGAATGTTCCAAATGTCCATCTTTTTTTCAAACATTGTATCATTATTCAAACATTATGGGAACGTTACTTTTGAATGTTCTCTGAACTAAAACATTTCAAACTTTCCATGAACGATGTATAAATAATGGTTTTGTGTTAACGTTTTGAGAACATTATTAAAGGGATAACTTTGAACAAACGTTGTATTAACGTTTCTGGAAGAATGTTTGTTCATAGCTTTGAGAGAACCTTGCCAGAGCAGCTCATCCAAGCCTTACATCACCAAGAGCAATGCAAAGCGTGGGATGCAGTGGGGTAAAGCACGCCGCCACTGGACTCTAGAGCAGTGAGACGTGTTCTCTGAGTGACCAATCACGCTTCTCTGTCTGCCAATCCCATGGACGAGTCTGGGTTTGGCGGTTGCCAGGGGAACGGGACTTGCCTGACTGCATTGTGCCAAGTGTAAAGTTTGGTGGAGGGGGGATTATGGGGTGGGGTTGTTTTTCAGGGGTTGGGCTTCGCCCCTTAGTTCCAGTGAAAGGAACTCTTAATGCTTCAGAATACCAAGACATTTTGGACAATTTCATGCTCCCAACTTTGTGGGAACAGTTTGGGGACGGCCCCTTCCTGTCCCAACATGACTGCGCTCCAGTGCACAAAGCGTCGGTCCATAAAGACATGGATGAGCGAGTTTGGTGTGGAGGAACTTGACTGGCCTGCACAGAGTCCTGACCTCATCCCGATAGAACACCTTTGGGATGAATTAGAGCGGAGACTGCGAGCCAGGCCTTCTCATCCAACATCAGTGCCTGACCTCACAAATGCGCTTCTAGAAGAATGGTCAAAAATTCCCATAAACACACTCCTAAACCTTGTGGAAAGCCTTCCCAGAAGAGTTGAAGCTGTTATAGCTGCAAAGGGTGGGCCGACTCCATATTAAACCCTACGGATTAAGAATGGGATGGCATTAAAGTTCATGTGCATGTAAAGGCAGGCGTCCCAAAACATTTGGCAATATAGTGTATTTTGCAATGAAATTCTAAATGCCTTTCCTGAGGTTCTGAAGGAAAAGAAGGTCAAGGATGAACTCTGTGCTTCTGTTAGATGTGTGGATTGAAAGGGACAGAAACAGCCGAAGAAATGCAACCAAGATGAGGCACTTGTACTTGACTTTATGAAAAAGTATCATAGTTCTTGTAATTGTAACTGTTGCATTTGTAGCATAAGGACATAATTACAGACCGCTGACGGCACAATGAAAATAAAAAAATAAACCGGGCTTCAGTTGTATTGTGCTGATAATTAGTCTGTTCAGTTTCATCCACCCTGCAAACTATACACCCCTACATGTCAATATCTCAGCAACATAACGTCAAACTCAACGTCAAATCACGTTGATTCGAGTCTCGCCCGTTCCCTCCCCCATTCCTCCAGTAATGATTCGTAAAGGTGCGAGTCGGTCGTGATAAATCAGCATCTCTGTGATTGGATGTGCCGGAGACGACTGGACATGACAGAAGCAGAAGCACACAGATATCCATCACAGATAAAACCTCGGGAGTGTCCTTAACCCGACCTCTGATCACAGAGGAGATCTGACAGAGGAAGAGAAAACAACCGTGATCTGCACACAGAAAGAGAACGCTTCTTCCAAACAGCCTGTTTACTGCACTGATGCAGATGAGAAAATTGTGCTTGACAGATTAAGTATCTTCTTCCTAGTCTATAAAATGCAAAATATTAATTAATACACCCTCCAGATGCCCCAACACATATATTTTAAACCACTTACATATAATTTGCATCATATATTCTTCCATATGAATTCCATAATTAAAACCGGTATTTTTGCCACTAATATAATTTAAGCACCTTATTACAAGTCACTTTGCCTGTCTATTACTGTAATTTTGTTTGCAAACCTTCTGGCAATCATCTCATAACACTATAACAGCAATGCATTTCCCACATTTATACAAGCTTTATACATTTCACATATATTTTACAGAGACAAATCATAATTATAACATCAAAAACATGTACGATTGAATCTTCTCTGTTGGACAAACATGAATCAGAAAAGTATCAGCATTCATCTGAAGTTATTAATGAATGACACACATAACTGCTGATGATGTCAAGCCTTTCCTTTTCAAAATATTAATTACTACACCCTCCCATACATTTATCTGTAAATATTTTAAACCTCTTACATTATGATTATCATTAGGGACATATTATTCTGTACAGTTTTACACTTTTTGCCACTAACATGAATTATGCACCTTATTACAACAAGTCACTTTGAGATGGTGTAGGGGAGAGTGGGGTAAGATGAGCCATTTTTACTTATGTGGTCCTCAAGATGAGATAAAATAAGACAATAAAAGTATCTAAAGTAATTTCAGGGTGTTTTCTATAATTTTAAATGATCAGAATGCATCTCTGACAAAGGGTTCTAAAAATATGGCTTATAAAAAAAGTGTTCCTGTGGCTCAATTTACCCCTGGTTAGGGGTAAGTTGATCCAGGTCAGTGGGTAAGTTGCACCATCTGATTGAATCGGAATCAAACCCATGTGAGATTGTAAAGATAATTTACCTCCTTTAAAAACACCTTCAATAATCAAATTTCCTTTTACAAATAGTCATATTTCTTTTCTTAAAGCTAACTTAACATAAAACCAACCAAATGAAGCTGCAATTTCAATATCTTTAATTGTTTGCATTTCTGAAACAATATGTAAAACATCAAAGTTGTAACCTTCCCAAAAACAGAGTTTGAGTAAAATAAATATATATAAAAACTGAATTAGAATGAATGAATGAATGTCATTGAAACTAATAAACATTTTAGTCAGACGGTTCTTGGCATGGTAGTTTTTCTGCAATGTCGGCCATGTTAGGCCATTAGGGATACAGGTGTAAAGATATATATGATTGATCATCTTCTGGGTCTTATCACCGAAGGATTTGCTGTACTTCTTCACTGTTCCTATCAAATAAACTCAAACTAATTTTTTTTAAAGAAAATTATAAACTAAATCAGTTGTGTAACATTACATTAAGATTACAGCAGTTTACACTTTAGAGATTTAACTTAACTACGGTGCATGGTGGGGTAAGTTAAAATGCTGGCTCAATTTACCCCACAGCATTTGGCTCACTTTGCCCCATAGCTGCCATTTTGTATAAAACTAGCTATAGCTTACCAAATTAGACTAATATTTAGCTAAATGATTTGCATGGGTTTATACATTGCTAAATCACCAGTATGGATCATAAATAGTTTAGATGCTTTGATGCAACAGTCATGACATCTGTTCTGCTCAAATGTTACTTTCACAAGCCAAAAACAGAAAACGATTTTAAAGGAAATGTGTGCCTTCCACGCCTCCCATGTGCTTCTCATGTTCACAGAAATGATGTGTGGTTCCAAAATATACGGTCACATGACAATAAAAGTGTACAGTTGCCAAGATAAAGGGGGTGGGTCAACTTACCCACTGGCTCATCTTACCCCACATCCTCCCTTAATTTTGTGTACTGTTACTTTTATTCTAAAAAACAAAAATGCTACAATGTCCATTTCAGAATGTTACAATTCATTTCAATGATGTCCTGTTTTGTTCCTGAACTCAGAAGCTGGAGAGTGATGGAAACAGGAGAGGGAGGGAAGTGATGCAGTTAGGAGGACAGGCGTGATGGATGGAGGTCAGAGCGATGACCTGCCCTCCGCCCGAGCCTGTAAAACACCAGGGCAGGATCAGCTCAGGGTGTCTCGTGTTTTAAATCATTTGTTTTGTCAAAACAGTGATTTGAGATTTCTATTTTGACAATGCACGCCTTATATTGCAACTGGGGCATGTTGTCACAGGGGGTCACGTGTTCAATGAACATTTCCCCACCCTGGTCAATAACGCTAGAAATTTATTTTTTTTCAGCCGACACTTTTAAAGCATGTGCCTTAAAACGCAAAACTGATTTAAACAAAAATTGTGATAACTAGCCCCGGTCTGCTGTGAGAGGCAGAGCAGAGCGCGCTGGAGTGAGTGCGCGTGGCTGATGGAGGAGGGAGCGAGAGAGACGCGCTCCGGTTCATCCTCCTCATCCTCATCACTGGTGTTTGCTCTTCTGCTCGCTTCTGCTTCTGAATCGCGGGATGAGACTGAAGAGCAGCGACGCATCTTGGAAAACACACGCTCGACCATGACGCGCGCGCTGCCCGTGCTCCTGTGCGCGCTCACCCTCATCCGAAGTAAGTCAAAGAACGACACTCCTCAGTTACAGAAGTTAAACGCGTTTGCTTTAGCTTTAGAAATGTCTTTTTCCTGATGTATTGCTAAAATTGTAAAACAACGTGATTGTTGCTTTTGGATGCCAAGATCATGCAAATCAATGTTCGGATGTGCTTTCTGCTGAAAAACACTACAGTTTCTGTTTGTTTGTTTGTTTGATGCTTTTGAGTAAGACATCTTATATACAGCTGAACTATTTAAAGATGCACTGTGTTTTTTCTTTTCTAAATTCGTCAAGTGTAAAGGCTCCATAACACACACAGTTTCTGCCAGTCTCGTGTTAATCTTGAGTATCTATAGAGTAGTGTTGATCCTTCATATCTCCCAAGAGTCTTTAGTTTATCAGATTATAAAAGACAGATACACTGAACCGATTCTTACTGAAAACAGCCGAGCTCGTGGAGGCGCGCAGTGGGCGGAGCTAAAGAGACACACACACACACACACTCACACACAGTCACACACACACACACACACACTCTCTCACACACACACACTCACACACAGTCACACACACACACACTCCCCGGATAACTCTTGATTCTCTACATGTTGGTGTTGTTCACATTATATGCACTTAAGCGCAGATTGCCAACAACACACACACATTTGATGCAGTTTCACTCACCGCCTGCGGTTTCCACTCATGACCGGGAACAAACACACACACTTGCAGAACTCTGGAAACACAAACTGCATCCACTGTTCCCTTAACGCTGGGTTATTTGGGAAGCTGAACAAGGTGATCTTTCCCTCACACACACACACTTCTTTAGTGACATTGTTGATCCCGTGTCTAAACACAGAACGCCAGCGCCGCCGACAGCTCCCGTGACCCGAACGAAGCTCGTTGATGGACGCGCTCTTGCTCTCGCTCTGGGTGAGGTGTGTGTGTGTGCTCATCCGGGAGAAGTGCCTATATAAGGAGTTCCGCCCTTTATGACGTCATACAGGACCATATTCGAAAACCGAAACTCGTTCTAATCCTGAAGGAGTGTGTTTGGCACACAAATACTCCGTCACACGTCCAACTCGTGTTTTTAAACTCTGTCCATGTTTATCATGAGATTTAACTCTTTAACAGTGTGAATAAAGCAGAATGCCCCCCCTTCAAAATGATGTATACTCAGATTTCTGTTTATTATCCACGCCCCCATACTGAGGTCACGTGACCAGCCCTGTCATGCAGTTGAGATACAACTTATTCATAATAATCATAATGATGTTTATTTTACTTCAGCAGTAATGATGTGCACGGATAAATCATTTAGAATAAGCAGAAATATTCCATAATAAGTTTAATTTCATGGCATGTCAGTAATCATGAGAGAGTGAGGGCCATTGGCCTGTCACGTCCATTCACGGTTGGACAATTCTTGTTTTTTATGGAATATCGCAGTGTATATTCTAAATGATGTATGGGCGCACATCATTATTGTGTTAATAATCTTGAGTCAGAATAACTTAATCTCTTCTCTGATGACGAGGGCGGGGCCACCTGTCACTCACATGAGATCCACCAATAGCAAACCACAACCATCCAATCAATTCCCCACAGACACAATCAAGCCCCGCCCTACATTTGTTCTTGTTCCTGAAGCGTTTCACTCGATATACTGTATATACCAGTGGTGTGCGGTGGCGTTTTAAATATATCATTTTTTTTATATATCAAATGTGAATGTATGTCCCTGTTACACTTCATTGTTTTGTGGTTAAATAAACACTACATAAAAAAGAGAGACCAAATACATTCTATTTTGTTTTTTGTATGTAATGTTCTATTCATTAAAAGCAAGTATAAATTTAATCAAGTCAGTGTTTTACACATTTTTAACGTAATTCCAAAATAATAAATAAAAGCTGGTAACAATTTAAACAATACATGAACTGTGAACTAATGTTCAGCTTTTCTTTTTAATATTCTACTTATTTTCATCAGTCATCAAGCTTATACACACTGCTCACAGACACGAAGGTGTACCTTTCATTTGCCCAAGCTGATCGCTCACTAAAAACCCACAGTCATAGTGTTTTCAGGCCATTACAAGTTTGATTTTGACATGACAAAGCTTTCTTTATTCATTGTCTTCATTCAGGCCAAAACCAGAACGCACACACAAAAACAAGAGGCGGGATTTATAGCACGAACCAATCGTATCCAGTCATAACCGATCATATCCAATCATAGCACAATAGCCATTGCCTCCTCTCACGTGACTTTTCCCCAATTCATTTTAATTGAGTCCCACAAAATTCACTGCACTTTAGCGGGTCAGTTATAAGTCAATGGGGACAGAGGAGGCGTGTGTCCCTCTGTAACTTCACCTGCGGGTGTCGCTGTTGGACACTGTTACTTTATAAAAACGAGAGACTTTTACACTGTTTAATGTCATATATTGTAATATTTGCGATGTTTTATTTTTGTTATATAGATTATTTTCTCATCCACTTTATTTTGAGGAGACACTGCCTCCCTTGCCTACTTGGAGGAAATGCCTCTGATATACACACCGATTAGGTATAACATTGTTTTTTTGGTTTTCCTGAAGCATTTGTGCTTTGTGTCAGGAGCATTATCCTGCTGGAAGAGCCACAGCCACCAGGGAATACCGTTCCCATGAAAGGCTGTACATGGTCTGCAACAATGCTTAGGTAGGTGGTACGTGTCAAAGTAACATCCACATGGATGGCAGGACCCAAGGTTTCCCAGCAGAACATTGCCCAAAGCATCACACTGCCTCCGCCGGCTTGCCTTCTTCCCATAGTGCATCCTGGTGCCATGTGTTCCCCAGGTAAGCCACGCACACGCACCCGGCCATCCACGTGATGTAAAAGAACACGTGATTCCTCAGACCAGGCCACCTTCTTCCATTGCTCCGTGGTCCAGTTCTGATGCTCACGTGCCACTGTTGGTGCTTTCGGCGGTGGACAGGGGTCAGCATGGGCACCCTGACTGGTCAGCGGCTATGCAGCTCCATACGCAACAAACTGAGATGCTCTGTGTATTCTGACACCTTTCTATCAGAACCAGCATTAACTTCTGGAGCAATTTGAGCTCCAGTAGCTCGTCTGTTTGATCGGACCACACGGGCCAGCCTTCGCTCCCCACGTGCATCAATGAGTCTTGGCCGCCCATGACCCTGTCTCCGGTTCTCCACTGTTCCTTCCTTGGAGCACTTTTGATAGATCCTGACCACTGCAGACCGGGAACACCCCACAAGAGCTGCAGTTTTGGAGATGCTCTGACCCAGTCGTCTAGCCATCACAATTTGGCCCTTGTCAAACTCGCTCAAATCCTTACGCTTGCCCATTTTTCCTGCTTCTAACACATCAACTTTGAGGACAAAATGTTCACTTGCTGCCTAATATATCCCACCCACTAACAGGAGCCGTGATGAAGAGATCATCAGTGTCATAATGTTATGCCTGATTGGTGTATAACATATATTATAATGAATAATTAGGTACCCTGTGAATGAGCAGATTTCAGTGTTTCCTGATACTACTGTCAGTTTAAATCAGCACCAAAGTTTTACTTTGCCTGTTTGTTCCTTTAGGCCTGCTGGTGATTTCTTCTGCTTTGTTTATCATCAATCCTCATCACAAAGAGAGTGCTTACAGTGTAGCTCTGGGTGTTTCTAATTAATGCAGTGCTCATTAATATTAATTAATCACAATTAAAGCCCCAAGGCTCAGCGATACATCCGTGTGTGTTAACAGTGCAACCGTTTTAGAGCGGCGTGATCCGCAAGTGTACAGTGCGTCAGAAACTTCAGAGATCTGTAATAAATATTCATTTTATTAGAAGCCAATACAAACTCCTCAAGTGTTCCTGAGTCTGCAGTGCCAATCAGACTGTGCCAGAGAAAACACTGCGTCTCAGCATTATTTATATGACTGTTATGAAACGATGAAATTGCGTATTTACAAAGAAAAAACATGTTTTGAGAACTTTCAGAAATAATGTGAACACTAGGACATATTTTTGTTCGCTGGGAATGTTGAATTATCCCTCTCTGTCCTTGTTTTGTTTGATTGTGATTGTCAGACAAACAGTTTTACAGACTTTACAGTTAATTTAAGAATCTTCTTGGCATGTGATGAAGACTGTTTGCTCAGTGATTGTTTTATTGTTTAAACTCCGCAATACATTATATATATACACTCACCTAAAGGATTATTAGGAACACCATACTAATACTGTGTTTGACCCCCTTTCGCCTTCAGAACTGCCTTAATTCTACGTGGCACTGATTCAACAAGGTGCTGCAAGCATTCTTTAGAAATGTTGGCCCATATTGATAGGATAGCATCTTGCAGTTGATGGAGATTTGTGGGATGCACATCCAGGGCACAAAGCTCCCGTTCCACCACATCCCAAAGATGCTCTATTGGGTTGAGATCTGGTGTCTGTGGGGGCCATTTTAGTACAGTGAACTCATTGTCATGTTCAAGAAACCAATTTGAAATGATTCGAGCTTTGTGACATGGTGCATTATCCTGCTGGAAGTAGACATCAGAGGATGGGTACATGGTGGTCATAAAGGGATGGACATGGTCAGAAACAATGCTCAGGTAGGCCGTGGCATTTAAACGATGCCCAATTGGCACTAAGGGGCCTAAAGTGTGCCAAGAAAACATCCCCCACACCATTACACCACCACCACCAGCCTGCACAGTGGTAACAAGGCATGATGGATCCATGTTCTCATTCTGTTTACGTCAAATTCTGACTCTACCATCTGAATGTCTCAACAGAAATCCAGACTCATCAGACCAGGCAACATTTTTCCAGTCTTCAACTGTCCAATTTTGGTGAGCTCGTGCAAATTGTAGCCTCTTTTTCCTATTTGTAGTGGAGATGAGTGGTACCCGGTGGGGTCTTCTGCTGTTGTAGCCCATCCGCCTCAAGGTTGTGCGTGTTGTGGCTTCACAAATGATTTGCTGCATACCTCGGTTGTAACGAGTGGTTATTTCAGTCAAAGTTGCTCTTCTATCAGCTTGAATCAGTCGGCCCATTCTCCTCTGACCTCTAGCATCAACGAGGCATTTTCACCCACAGGACTGCCGCATACTGGATGTTTTTCCCTTTTCACACCATTCTTTGTAAACTCTAGAAATGGTTGTGCGTGAAAATCCCAGTAACTGAGCAGATTGTGAAATACTCAGACCGGCCCGTCTGGCACCAACAACCATGCCACGCTCAAAATTGCTTAAATCACCTTTCTTTCCCATTCTGACATTCAGTTTGGAGTTCAGGAGATTGTCTTGACCAGGACCACACCCCTAAATGCATTGAAGCAACTGCCATGTGATTGGTTGATTAGATAATTGCATTAATGAGAAATTGAACAGGTGTTCCTAATAATCCTTTAGGTGAGTGTATATATATATATATATATATATATGTCTGAAGTTTGCCAGCTGATTGTGTATTGAGTTCTGAACTTCATCAAGTGAACCAGGCGGGTAATAAACTATCGGCTGTGCTTGAACACTCTAAAAACACCTTTCTCACGCATGACTAAGTATTCTAGTGGATATGGTCACCAACTAATGCCTGGAGTGTGTGTGTGAGGTACGAGGCGTGATCTTACGTGTATGTGTGTGTGTGTGTGTGTGCAGGTGGAGCGTGTGCCGACTCAGAGGAGCGTCTGATGAACTGGCTGCTGGGTAAACAGCGCTACAACAAGCTGATCCGGCCGGCCCTGAACCGCAGCGAGAGAGTGACCGTCGTCCTGCAGGTTTCTCTGGCGCAGCTCATCAGTGTGGTCAGTCCTCACTCAGCCTTTCAAGACGGGAATAGCAGGGATTTATTTAGTGGATTTCAACCGCCAAAAACACATCAAAACCATCCGATGCCTGACAAATAAAGAACGGTTCTCAGACCACACCAGTAATATTGAATATGTCCTGATGAAATATCAAATTGTATTATTTGAGCATCATTGATATACTATTATAGTTTTTGTCAATACTTTGAATTAGATTTTATTTTTGTTTTTACTTTAATTTTAGTAATTTTGTTGCGTCTTTAGTTGTGTCTGTACAATTTTATTGTTATTTATTAGTTTTAGTATAAGTTATTTTAGTATAGTTGTGATATTATTATAGTTTTATATACTATTAATATACTATTATAGTGTATATATATATATATACTGTTAATATTTTTAATACAGTTTTATTTTAATATTTTCCATTTTCATTTTAAATTAAAAAAAAAAATCATTAAAATAATAAAAATATCACAGAGACGTAAATATTTGTGTTAAATGCCTGAATGAGTCCGTAGTGTTTTCCATCTATAATCTAAATTCAGTTTTCACATCCCATTAAATTGCAAACCAAGTTATGTTTTTGATCATAATGATTATGGTCTAATGCTGCTGAAAACACATTTCTTCAACACATCACGGCAACACTTTTATTTCAAAAGTCAAATTTATTATTTCTTTGCTTCCAGAATGAAAGAGAACAGATCATGACGACAAACGTCTGGCTCACTCAGGTCAGTGTCAATCATATTTCAATTATTCCTCGATTAAATCCGCATCAGCTCAGTGTCCTTCAGCCGGTCTGGAGTCATGCGTGTCTGCATTAACCAGTGCACTCACGTCCACTCATCAGACGGCTAACCAAGTGTGTAATTGTGGCTAGTCTGACTGACGGAAAGATCAAATATGAAATAATAAGACGAATGCAATGTTATCTGCAGAACTGGAATGATTATCGGCTGTCGTGGGACCCGGCCGAGTACGAGGGAATCGACAAGCTCCGGATCCCCTCCAGACACATCTGGCTGCCGGATATAGTGCTGTACAACAAGTGAGTGACAGGACGGAGATCATCTACTGACTCTAGGAATGAGACACAAACCTTTACCACAGCTGACAGATATCACTGAACTACTACTAGTGTTTATTACTCAGTACACTTTATACATATTGTTTAAGCCGCTACAGGTATTGCTTTAATTTTTCTTTTGTATTATCAAGTTCATGGATATTGATTTTCACTGTTTTTATATGCTATTATTACAGTACATTGCAAATTAAAAAATAAACATATTTCTTGTGACAATGTTGCATAATTACATTTTCATTAAACTATAGGTATCAGGGCGCTATATACACTATATTGCCAAAAGTTTTGTGACGCCTGCCTTTACATGCACATGAACTTTAATGCCATCCCATTCTTAATCCGTAGGGTTTAATATGGAGTTGTCCCACCCTTTGCAGATATAACAGCTTCAACTCTTCTGGGAAGGCTTTCCACAAGGTTTAGGAGTGTGTTTATGGGAATTTTTGACCATTCTTCTAGAAGCACATTTGTGAGGTCAGGCACTGATGTTGGACGAAAAGGCCTGGCTCGCAGTCTGGCTCTAATTCATCCCAAAGGTGTTCTATCGGGATTAGGTCAGGACTCTGTGCAGTCAAGTTCCTCCACACCAAACTCGCTCATCCATGTCTTTATGGACCGACGCTTTGTGCACTGGAGCGCAGTCATGTTGGAACAGGAAGGGGCCGTCCCCAAACTGTTCCCACAAAGTTGGGAGCATGAAATTGTCCAAAATGTCTTGGTTTGCTGAAGCATTAAGAGTTCCTTTCACTGGAACTAAGGGGCCAAGCCCAACCCCTGAAAAACAACTCCACCCCATAATCCCCCCTCCACCAAACTTTACACTTGGCACAATGCAGTCAGGCAAGTCCCGTTCCCCTGGCAACCGCCAAACCCAGACTCGTCCATGGGATTGGCAGACAGAGAAGCGTGATTGGTCACTCCAGAGAACACGTCTCACTGCTCTAGAGTCCAGTGGCGGCGTGCTTTACCCCACTGCATCCCACGCTTTGCATTGCTCTTGGTGATGTAAGGCTTGGATGAGCTGCTCGGCCATGGAAACCCATTCCATGAAGCTCTCTACACACTGTTCTTGAGCTCATCTGAAGGCCACAGAAGTTTGGAGGTCTGTAGCTATTGACTCTGCAGAAAGTTGGCGTCTTCTGCGCACTGTGACCCTCAGCATGCGCTGACCCCGCTCTGTGATTTTACGTGGCGTATCACTTCGTGGCTGAGTTGCTGTTGTTCCCAATCTCTTCCACTTTGTTATAATCCCACTAACAGTTGAGCGTGGAATATTTAGTAGTGAGGAAATCTCAGGAATGGACTTATTGCACAGGTGGCAACCTATCACGGTACCACGCTTGAGTTCACTGAGCTCCTGAGAGCGACCCATTCTTTCACTAATGTTTGTAGAAGCGTCTGCATGCCTAGTGCTTGATTTATACACCTGTGTATACACTTTACTATATATTCACATAGAAAACAGCTGTTTTACATTGGAATAATATTTCACTGTTTTTACTGTATTTTTTTTTGATCCAATAAATGCTATTTATATATTAGCTGTAGTTTAAAATGCCCGTAACATATCTAATATATTCTGTCCATTCCACAGTGCTGACGGGACGTACGAGGTGACGGTCTTCACCAACGCCATTGTCCTGTTTAACGGCAGCATCGCCTGGCTTCCTCCGGCCATATATAAGAGCGCCTGTAAGATCGAGGTCAAGCACTTTCCCTTTGACCAGCAGAACTGCACGCTGAAGTTCCGCTCCTGGACGTACGATCACACCGAGATCGATCTGGTCTTAAAGTCCGAGGTGGCCAGCATGGACGACTTCACTCCCAGCGGCGAATGGGACATCTTGGCTCTGCCAGGCAGGAGGACGGTCAGCGCTCTGGACCCCACCTATGTGGACCTGACGTATGACTTCATCATCAAGCGCAAGCCACTGTTCTACACCATCAACCTGATCATCCCCTGCGTGCTCATCACCTCGCTGGCCATCCTGGTCTTCTACCTGCCGTCGGACTGCGGCGAGAAGATGACGCTGTGCATCTCCGTCCTGCTGGCGCTCACCGTCTTCCTCCTGCTGATCTCCAAGATCGTGCCACCCACGTCCCTGGACGTTCCCCTGATCGGGAAGTACCTGATGTTCACCATGGTGCTGGTCACGTTTTCCATCATCACAAGCGTGTGCGTACTGAACGTGCACCATCGTTCCCCGAGCACGCACAGCATGCCGGCCTGGGTCAAGCTGGTGTTCCTGGTCAAGCTTCCAGCGTTGCTTTTCATGCAGAGACCTCAAGGGAACTCGGCTCGCCAGCGCCTGCGTGAGAACCGGCGTCTGCCTGACCCAAGGTCGCTGTTGGGCCTCGGCTACACAGCTCCTCGCAAATCCGTCATGTCCTCGTCTGCATCTGCGCTGCTGGCTGTGCCGTCCACCTCGGCTCTCTCGTCACCGGGACACTTCTACAACAAGGGCCCTCAACCGCATTACAGCTACGGCTCTCGGAAAGGAGACCCGCGGCCCACCGACTTCCTGCCCAATGGGCACAATTCCACACAGGACCTGAGAGGGAGCAGGGCCGCCGCAGACTGGGGATCTGAGGTTCAGGAGGCTGTGGATGGCGTTCGCTACGTGGCCGATCACATGATGGGAAATGATGATGATCAAAGTGTGAGTAACTGTAAAAGTAAAAGTGTAAGACACTCTTCTGCTAATCTTCTGCTAATCAAGGCTCATTTATTTGATCCAAACTACAGGAAACATTTTGAAATATTATTAGAATTTAAATCAGCTGTTCTCTATGTGAATATATAGTAAAGTGTAATTTATTCCTGTGATCAAAGCTGAATTTATCATCATTACTCCAGTCTTCAGTGTCACATGATCCTTCACAAATCATTCTCATATGAGGATTTGATGATCAACAAACAGTTATGATTATTATCAGTGTTGAAAACAGTTCATATGTTTGTGGAAACCATCATACATTTTATTTTTCAGGATTCTTTGATGAATAGAAAGCATTTACAGCATTTATCTGAAATAGAATCTTTTGTAACATTATAAATGTCTTTACTGTCACTTTTGATCAGTTTATTGCGTCCTTGCTCAGGGGTGCCGCTAGCAATTTTGGGCCCTGTGAAAATATGAGGTTGGGCCCCTACCGCACCAAACATACAAGCCAACTTATCTTTAATATTGACTCAGTAAGGCCATGTCAGATTGAAATCATAGTGAAATTAAGGCTTCAAACTGTGATGCTCTCTTTAGCCTGGTTTGCGACTTCCTACTTTTTCCATATATTAGGAAATGGGAGTGGAAATTAGTCAAATAAGTGCTCCTCTGCCGCCACCTACTGGTTATAGTGGTAATTCCATGTCTTTTTTTTTTTTTTAAATAAAAGTGCTTGTTTGTCACAAAAGGCCCTATCATGCACCCGACGCAATGTGACGCCAGACGCAACACAAGTGTGTTCTGCTAGTTTCAGCCGGACGCAGTTCTCGTGTTCACGTCCAGCTCCACGTTGTTTAAATAGCAAATGCACTGGTCTTAGTCTGGAGCCCTGTTATTGAATTGACTATCAGGTAGGGGTTGGCTACGCAGCTAGCGCTAAGATTACAGCAAAGGAAGCTCCGCGAATAAACATATACTTTTCTTTTCAAAGAACTGGGTGAGTAATCGTCGGCCCGTTTTCTCTCGGCCGTTTTTCTCCCTCTGTAATCTCTCTTTTCGTTGATGAACCGGACGGATAGATTATACATTTATAATTTCTATTACTACTAGTACTGTTACTTCTAATAAAAAAAAATCTCTGGGGGCCCCAAAAGTGCGAGGGCCCTTAGAATCATCCTAACTTCTGTCCTTGCTGAATGAAAAGCATTAATTTCTAAACCCACGATTTTCAACGTTAGTGTATGTTAAGCACAATTTCATGCCAAATCTATAGTGACTGATGGCTTATAAACTTTTATGGTTTCTCTTGTAAAATACAAGCCATCACTGCTCATATCAACCGAAAAGGTACACAGAAATAAGTATGAGCCAAAATAACAACGTGCCAAACATGTTCTGTCTAACAAAGTTAGACTGATGTTTGTGAGTCTTCAGCATCAAAAAGTCTTGTTGACTCCTCATTGAGTGATTTGTTGGTGAATCTGACTATAGTAGTAGTTGCACTGTATGCTTATTTTGCTGTAACGCTGTTCATTTACAGGACAGGACAGTTCTGTGCATATACAGTAAGATATTAACCAGAAATTATCTTCTGTCGGTTTTAAAACATTAGGATGTTTTTGTACTTAAAGGGATAGTTCACCCAAAAATTAAAATGACCCCATGATTTACTCTCCCTCAAGTCATCCTAGGTGTGTGTGACATTCTTCTTTCAGACGAACACACTCAGAGTTATATTAAAACATGTCCTGGCTCTTCCAAGCTTCCAAATCCATAAAAGTGCATCCATCCATTATAAAAGTGCTCCACGTGGCT
The DNA here is from genome assembly GCA_039654625.1 of Rhinogobio ventralis. Taxonomy (NCBI): domain Eukaryota; kingdom Metazoa; phylum Chordata; class Actinopteri; order Cypriniformes; family Gobionidae; genus Rhinogobio; species Rhinogobio ventralis. Next base: position 40,085,256 of record CM077206.1, read on the forward strand.
CCGGGGGTTAATAAAGGCTCTCTGAGGCGAATCGATGGGTTTGTGTAAGAAAAATATCCATATTAAAACTTTAAAAACTCAAATAACTAGCTTCCGGCAGGCGGCCTACGATGTATGGCACAGGATGTAGGAGCATCGCAAGCTGTGACGCCTCTCGCTGTTCAAGCAAACAGGGCTGGGCAACAAACTCAAACTCTTATATCGAAATTCTCTGGCATTGCTTTTTACAAATTCTCGTTTTAGACTCTAGTTCATGACCGGTGTTTTGTTTTGCTCCATCCTCTGCGCTTCTGCGTTCGTCAATACATCATGCATCAGGTCAGGGTTACTCTTTCTCTGTAAATCGATGTGTACATCCATCTGTCGGAAGCTAGTTATTTTACTTTATAAAGTTTTAAATATGGATATTTTTTTGTTTTCACAAAAGCATCGCTTTGCTTCAGAAGGCCTTTATTAACCCCAAGAGCCATGTGGAGCACTTTCATGATGGATGGATGCACTTTTATAATGGATGGATGCACTTTTATGATGATAGATGCACTTTTATGATGGATAGATGCACCTCATCTTAAGAAAAAAAATCCCTTCATTTTTCCTCTATTCCCTCCTTATTCTAGCTTATGCTACTCTAAGCATTGTCCAAAACTTAGTATTTCGGGCACTTTTTATGATCATTCACCTCTTCATGACGGATTGCTTCCTGTATTGTTGTAAGTCGCTTTGGATAAAAGCGTCTGCTAAATAAATAAATGTAAATATACACCTGGAATGGCTTGAAGGTGAGTAAATCATGGGGTAATTAAAATTTTTGGGTGAACTAATCCTTTAAAAGCTGAATGTCATTTAGATTTGACGAAGAACATTTTTCATTGGAAAGACAATTAGCAAACAGAGGTTACATTCATGCTTTAGCCAAAGCACATCGATCGTGTGCTTAAATCAATGCCGGAGGAGAGAGAGAGAGAGAGAGAGAGAGAGAGAGAGAGAGACAGAGAGAGAGAGAGAGAGAGAGAGAGAGAGAGAGAGAGAGAGAGAGAGAGAGAGAGAGAGAGAGAGAGAGAGAGACAGAGAGAGAGAGAGAGAGAGAGAGAGACAGAGAGAGAGAGAGAGAGACAGAGAGAGAGAGAGAGAGAGAGAGAGAGAGACAGAGAGAGAGAGAGAGAGAGAGAGAGAGAGAGAGAGAAAGAGAGAGACAGAGAGAGAGAGAGACAGAGAGAGACAGAGAGAGAGAGAGACAGAGAGAGAGAGAGAGAGAGAGAGCACTGAGTAACTCTCAGAAGCGCAGAGGTCAGCAGTCTGAGGATGGAGCCGGTGTCGTCCAATAGCGGCTGCTCAGCACTTGTTGACACTCTCGGACTCGTTCTGTTTCCTCGTCCCTTATTAGCGGTCAATAATTGTATTAATGAGGTTTTCTCTGTCTAGGTCATCGAGGACTGGAAGTATGTAGCCATGGTGGTGGACCGCTTGTTTCTATGGATCTTTGTGATCGTGTGTGTGGTGGGAACTCTGGGTCTGTTCCTCCAGCCGCTCTTCCAGAACCAGGGCGTTCCCATCCAGCATTCCAGCACAGAGAACTCCAGACGGGATGGGATATGACGAGGCCGAGCCGGAGAGTCCAATGGCCGATGCTTTCAGACTTCACGCTCTGATTATCTACTGTAATATATCATAGCAATGTAGAGCGTTATCCTCAGATCAGGAATCATGTGACCCAGAACATGTCAGCATTTGACGCTCGGGTCACTAGTGGCGCCAAACGGAACTGCAGAAATTATGATTGTTTTCATGCAGGTTTTTACTCGCCTTGTCTGCCATTGGTCAGAAAAAGCAGTTAACTCCACCCACCGACTCATGTTATTGGTTGAGCCATTGTTAGTCACTTTTCAGGGTAATAAACCTACAAATGGCCCATTTAGTCTCTGCATATGAAGCTGGGATAAGATTATTTTGACGTTAACAGAAATTACACACTTTTAATTATCCTAAATGTTTTTACACTGAAAGAATGGGTGTTTTAGTGATGTACTTTCCCTTAGAATTTGCTAGTAAATTTCACAAATAATTACAAAGAAACAGCAACACATTGAATTAAATGGGAAATTTTGAAGTAGAAAGACTGAAGTCATAATATTTTGTAAGATGTACTCCAATAGTCTTTTATTTACAACTTTCGAAATATCATTTTACAGTGTTGCAACTCTTTCTGTTCTTTAAAGGTTGCTTTAAGTGATGGATAGTACACGTTACAAAACAAAACGCCTGAGTCTCATCAATAACAGCCACTGGGTTTATGAAGAGTCCGTAGATGCACAAAAAAGCAGATTTTATTCTATTCTTTACAAAAACACTCCCACAGAAGAGCCGATTAAATGGTTTCATACTCTCAAGATTGTGTTTAATGCACGTCCAACTAAATCTACCTCAAGTGAGAAACGCTGGTTCTTGTTTGACTGTTCGTATTTATGGTTATGTGTGTATGTCATTTATTTTGGGGGGAATTGGGATTTGCTGCTGGTTTGATTTCTTTAGGAAGGACTCTTATTGTGAAGTGTTTTCTCAGGGTGTGTCACACTCTCACAGATAGCAAACACACACACACACTCTCACTGGTACCAAACACACACACACACACACACTCTCTCTCTCACTGGTACCAAACACACACTCACAGATAGCAAACACACACACTCACTCACTCACAGATAGCAAACACACACACACACACTCTCACTGGTACCAAACATACACTGGTACCAAACACACACACACACACACACACTCTCTCTCACTGGTACCAAACACACACACACAGACACACACACACACTCTCTCTCTCACTGGTAGCAAACACACACACACACACACTCTCACTGGTACCAAACACACACTGGTATCAAACACACACACACACACACCCTTTCTCTCTCACTGGTACCAAACACACACACACACACACTCTCACTGGTACCAAACACACACTGGTATCTAAAACACACACACACACACACACACACACACTCTCTCTCTCTCTCACTGGTACCAAACACACACACACACTCACAGGTAGCAAACACACACACACACTTACAGATAGCAAACACACACACACACTCTCACTGGTACCAAACACATACTGGTATCAAACACACACACACACTCACTGACTGGTACCAAACACACACACACACACACAGACACTCTCTCTCTCTCACTGGTACCAAACACACACTCACTCACAGGTAGCAAACACACACACACACACACACACTCTCTCTCTCTCTCACACTGGTACCAAACACACATACACACACACACACTCACTCACTGGTACCAAACACACACACACACACACACACACACTCTCTCTCTCACTGGTACCAAACACACACTCACTCACAGGTAGCAAACACACACACACACACTCTCTCTCTCTCTCACACTGGTACCAAACACACACACACACTCACTCACTGGTACCAAACACACACACTCTCTCTCTCTCTCTCTCTCTCTCTCTCTCTCTCTCTCACTGGTACCAACCACGCACACACACACACACACACACACACACACACTCTCTCTCTCTCTCTCTCTCTCTCACTGGTACCAACCACACACACACACACACACTCTCTCTCTCTCTCTCTCTCACTGGTACCAACCACGCACACACACACACACACACACTCTCTCTCTCTCTCTCACTGGTACCAACCACACACACGCACACACACACTCTCTCTCTCTCACTGGTACCAACCACACACACGCACACACACACACACACACGCACACACACACACACACTCTCTCTCTCACTGGTACCAACCACACACACGCACACACACACTCTCTCTCTCTCACTGGTACCAACCACACACACGCACACACACACTCTCTCTCTCTCACTGGTACCAACCGCACACACACACACACTCTCTCTCTCTTTCTCTCTCTCTCACTGGTACCAACCACACACACGCACACACACACACACACACTCTCTCTCTCTCTCTCTCACTGGTACCAACCACACACACGCACACACACACTCTCTCTCTCACTGGTACCAACCACACACACGCACACACACACACACACACACACACTCTCTCTCTCTCTCTCTCTCTCACTGGTACCAACCACACACACGCACACACACACTCTCTCTCTCACTGGTACCAACCACACACACGCACACACACACAGGTGCTGAGAATGTTTTTGGGGCAGGTTCACATGTAAACTATATTGTTTTCTCTTTCTGGGATCTGATTTGTTCATCAGAGGAATCCAGGGAAGACGGCGCCAGTGAGACCACATAATTTTTCTCATAGACCCAGTTATAATATTCATATATTGTGAGGATGTGCATCGTTTGACTGTAATACATGCGGTTATTGATGGGATTCAGGTGTTGGTCAGATTTATTTGTGGAAGGTAACTTACATTATAAACTTTAAAGAACGATAAAGACTTACAGAAAGAGTTGCATCAGAAGCAAGTGGTCTTGATAGATGAACAAGATTTGAATCACTAGCTGGTGTTTGATCAGATTTGCAACTATTCATGCCCATATTTAAATAAAAACGTCTTCTTATATGTGTGTGTGTGTGTGGATGCTTTAGCTGGAGAGGAAGGATCATCTCACCGTCGTTTAATTCCTGATGTCTTCTCGTCAGTGTGAGTGTGTTCTGAACACAAGCTTTATCAGAGGAGTTTTACTTCTCATCTTCTGAAACATCACTGTGTACAGCGCCACCTGCTGGATATATCAGGATCTCTCACACTCCCTGCCTGTCACACACTGGCCCAATCCTGCAGATTCTCGGAAAGGACAGAGAACATCAGGATAATCTGATGTGGAGGTTATCTCACATACGAATGGTTTGAAAATGCCCATGTAATGAAGTTGTGACACGAGGTTAGTTTTCTTTCTCTGTTTATTGCGCTATGGATTGCAGGATGATCGTCTTGGATTAGAGCCATTTCCCCACTTAAAACAGAAGCTTTTTGACAAATATAGCTATTAGTGTAAAAACTTCCTCAACTAATATTAAAGGGATAGTTCACCCAAAAATGAAAATGACCCCATCATTTACTCTCCCTCAAGTCATCCTAGGTGTGTGTGACATTCTTCTTTCAGACGAACACACTCAGAGTTATATTAAAACATGTCCTGGCTCTTCCAAGCTTTATAATGGCAGCCCAATCCATTATAAAAGTGCATCCATCCATCATATAAGTGCATCCATCCATCATAAAAATGCATCCATCCATCATAAAAGTGCATCCTCCATCATAAAAGCGCATCCATCCATTGTAAAAGTGCATCCATTCATCATAAAAGTGCATCCATCCATTATAAAAGTGCATCCATTATCATAAAAATGCATCCATCCATTATAAAAGTGCATCCATCATCATAAAAATGCATCCATCCATCATAAAAGTGCATCCATCATCATAAAAGTGCATCCATCATCATAAAAGTGCATCTATCCATTATAAAAGTGCATCCATCCATCAAAAATAGTGCATCCATCATCATAAAAGTGCATCTATCCATTATAAAAGTGCATCCATCCATCATAAAAGTGCATCCATCATCATAAAAGTGCATCTATCCATCATAAAAGTGCATCCATCATCATAAAAGTGCATCCATCCATTATAAAAGTGCATCCATCCATTATAAAACTGCATCTATCCATTATAAAAGGGCATCCATCCATTATAAAAGTGCATCCATCCATCATAAAAGTGCATCTATCCATCATAAAAGTGCATCCATCCATTAAGAAAGTGCATCCATCCATTATGAAAGTGCATCCATCTATTATAAAAGTGCATCCATCCATTATGAAAGTGCATCCATCCATTATAAAAGTGCATCTATCCATTATAAAAGTGCATCCATTCATTATAAAAGTGCATCCATCCATCATAAAAGTGCATCCATTCATTATAAAAGTGCATCCATCCATCATAAAAGTGCATCCATCCATCATAAAAGTGCATCCATCCATCATAAAAGTGCATCCATCCATTATGAAAGTGCATCCAACATTTGAAGCCCAAAAAACGGACTGCCTTCCGTATTCAACTTATGCAGAAAGTGTAACGCCTCTCGCGGTTCAAAACACTTATGCTGTGTCCAACGTCATTGTCACGCTAGTTATTTCTTCATAAGTTGAAAATGGACGGCAGTCCGCCAGAAGCTAGATATTTTACTTTATAACATGTTAAATATGGATATTGTTCTTACTCAAACGCACCGGTTCGCTTCAGAAGGCCTTTATTAACCCCCGGAGCCGTGTGCAGCACTTTTATAATGGATGGATGCACTTTTTTTTTGGGCTGCCATTATAAAGCTTGGAAGAGCCAGGACATGTTTTAATATAACTCTGAGTGTGTTCGTCTGAAAGAAGAATGTCACACACACCTAGGATGACTTGAGGGAGAGTAAATCATGGGGTCATTTTCATTTATCCCTTTAAATGTGCTTTTCATGGTAAAACTTTAAACCGCCTGCGCTTTCTCTTGTAACAGTCATATTCCATTTTAAGATGGCATATCAAGGTATTTTTAAAAACGCGCATTTATGCCAGTATGTAAACTACTGGTGCATATAATCAAGCATGAACCTAAACCCAAAGAAAGGACTCGTTTCCATCCTGAAGAGTGACTGGCAGCTGCGCGCTCTCGCCTCTCTCTCCTCGCGCACGCGCGCGCGCTCTGCTCTCCATCTGCGCTCCTCTCCATCGCTGCGCCGCGCGCTCGCTTTCCCCCGTCCGTCTGGACCCTGTCGGATTAACATCACAGCACTTCTCCGGACTCTACGATGAAAGCCAGACCTCTCGTCATTTTCCACACCTGCTGCTCTCTGTTTTTTCTTCTGTCGGGTGAGTCAAAGAAACGGACCCTAATCCGAATCTTCGGCTACTTGTTGCGGTTTATTGAAATATTTTCTGTATGCTCAAGTGTTATTTTCACGAGTGCATATAAGACACACCATAACATCCGACAGACAAAATAAACGAGTTAGCATATATATTTATTGTGTTTTTTGTAGTTCGAATTTTTAACCATTGATCATTTCATCTGGAGTTTCTCGAATACACGTTAATCTCTCTGTGACAACATGCCCCGATATGCAATGAAACCGGACATTAAACTGCCTTTAAACGCGTTTAACACACATATTTTAGGCACAATAAAGATACAGCCAGAAAATGAGCAGATTTTGTTTTTACCATCAGATTTTTATTCCTAGTGCAAAATAAATATACTTAAATATATTTATGATACATTTATTTTATGCTAAGTACACTACAAATACATGTACGTATTACGTACTTAATATAAATGCCCTGTAATTGTACTTCTGGTATACCAAATTGAAACAACTCATTTTGTACTAAATGCACTTTAGTTATCCGGAAATAGTGCTGAGGGCCTACTGAAGATATACTTCATGTACACTTGAAAAATCTTGCATTTAAAGACTGGTATTATACAGTGATCATACTATCCTTACTAACACTAATATTAACATTTCAGGCTTAATATTAAGAAATGTGCATTGTGCAATAAAGAAGTACTCCAAATAAAGTTTAATTATAATTGTTGTATAAGTAAGTCTCAAGCAATATGTCAGTAAATATGTGACCCTGCACCACAAAACCAGTCATAAGGGTCATTTTTTTTTAATTGAGATGTATAGATCATCTGAAAGCTGAATAAATAATCTTTCCATTGTAAATCTGGAATCTGAGGGTGCAAAAAAACCTAAATATTGAGAAAATCTCCTTTAAAGTTGTCCAAATGAAGTCCTTAGCAATGCATATTACTACTAATAATACATTTATGATATATTTACGGTAGGAAATTATCTTCATGGAACATGATCTTAATATCCTAATGATTTTTGGCATAAAAGAAAAATGTATAATTTTGACCCAATCAATGCATTGTTGGCCATCGCCACAGACACACCCGTGAGATCACGACTGCTGTTGAGCTCCAAGGTCACAAATGTTAATGGATTTCTATTATACTTAGTATAAAAAAAAAATAAATTGGTATAGGTTTCTGTGTGCATTTACGTCTCTCACAAAATAATCAAATCTGACGTTCTAACAACATTTGGGTTGAGCATGTATTCAGGATTATAGTGTTATATGATGGTGTGTATACAAGACGCTTTCTACAATGTGATGAGGCGCTTTGTTCCATTCCTCGTTTGTAAGTCAGTGTCTGCTAAATGAATGCAAGGTGATAATTAGTGTTTGGCAGCCCAAGATCCTGTAATGTAAGAGTGCTCTGGTTTATGATCCTCTGTCGGCACATGCGCTCTTCAGTCGAGTGTGTCTCTGGTCCTGATTCAGGGGTTTCCTGCTCCGATGCCGAGCACAGGCTGTTCTCCGGCATCTTCTCCAGTTATAACCAGTACATCAGACCGGTGGAGAACGTGTCGGACCCAGTCGTAGTTCAGTTTGAGGTGTCCATGTCACAACTGGTCAAAGTGGTAAGTGATTTCAGATTTTCACATGATTTCTGATGTTTCAATGATAAGTCTGGGCCGTCTTCAAAGAGCAAGTGCATGTCACTCCGGCAGGCTTGAGCTTCATTGGCTGTGGGTCCACACTTGACCTCTGACCTCAGACCTCATGAATCTGTCAGTGTGAATGAGCGCATCTCCTCATCTAATCTGTAGTGTGACCCCCACATCTCAGTTTCTATCAAGCCGTCTCTCCTTCCTTATCTCGTTATTCCCCGTTTCTTTTCTCTAGATCGTTTCATTCAGCTTGATGATAAGATTTCTGTGGAGCAAGCATTTTCACAATTTCTGTGCATCCAATCATGTCTGTACGTTATGCTTTAATGTTTTTAGGGAGGTGAGTTCATGCTTTTTGGGACTGAAGCACAAACAACAACAACAAACATAACAAACAATGAGTTAAGTGTTGTAATGCAAAGGAAATCTTCCGGCAACATTAGTGGACTGATTTATATTCTATACACGTTTAAATATTAAAATAAAAGGATTCCTCTCTGGATAAGCGTTCAGTCTCTCCTCATGTAAATAGTGAATCCGCTCACCCTTTTGCTGACCTGTCTCTGATGGACTCCACTAGACCCCTGAAGGTGTGCTGTGGTATCTGGCACCAAGATGTTAGCAGCAGATCCTTTAAGTCCTGTAAGTTGTAAGGTGGGGCCTCCATGGATCGGACTTGTTTGTTCAGCACATCCCACAGATGCTCGATTTGATTGAGATCTGGGGAATTTGGAGGCCAAGTCAACACCTCAAACTCGTTGTTGTGCTCCTCAAACCATTCCTGAAGCATTTGTGCTTTGTGTCAGGAGCATTATCCTGCTGGAAGAGCCACAGCCACCAGGGAATACCGTTTCCATGAAAGGCTGTACATGGTCTCAACAATGCTTAGGTAGGTGGTACGTGTCAAAGTAACATCCACATGGATGGCAGCACCCAAGGTTTCCCAGCAGAACATTGCCCAAAGCATCACACTGCCTCCGCCGGCTTGCCTTCTTCCCATAGTGCATCCTGGTGCCATGTGTTCCCCAGGTAAGCCACGCACACGTGTAGTACCCTCACTGCCTGATGAGGGGAGATATACGTTTAAATAAAATACAGGACACTTGCTGCCTAATATAGCCCACCCACTAACAGGAGCCATGATGAAGAGATCATCAGTGTTATTCACTTCACCTGTCATAATGTTATGCCTGATCGGTGTATTTGAGCATTAAAAATCCTCTAGAAATAACACTTAAAATGATGAACTGTGCATGTACGTTCCGAGGGCTGGAGGTCTCTGTGTGCATCGGGAAGCACCTTCAGGCGAAGGGACTCAGGTGGTTCTCTGAGATCAGCCCATCTGCGAGACATGGAGGCATGGGTCACTTAGACTGACGGCTGGAGAATGATTGCTTATGACAGCATGTTTCTTCTTTAAGCTGTAAAATATTAATCTGGAGCCGTGTTGAATTCCCGCAGGTGAGACTCTCTGTTCCTTTTTCCACAGGATGAGGTGAACCAGATTATGGAGACCAATCTTTGGCTGCGACATGTAAGCTCATGCATTATTCATGCACATCATCGATTGAAAGGTCATTGATTCATTTAGATAACTGAACACAGTTTGATTCGCTATCTTTGCGATCACTGTTTAAAATTATTTGTTTTAATAATTCCCAGTGGAATACAGATGTAAAACGAGCTGTGAACATGTTAAACATGAATCACGAACAAACTTTTTAATAGATAAAAACCATGATATAAAGGTGCCTAATGACCTGAATTCACAGTTCCTGACAATAAGTTTACTTTGTGGCTTGCTTTAAACCATTGAAGATTGTGTATAATGATACGGAGGTCATTGGGATTTTATAAAATGCTGAACATGGTTTCATTGAGTTGATTTGGCAGCCTGCGATCACCTAAACATTGTCACTGTTTGAATATTACCGTATATTAGTTCAAACTCTGCTTTTGTTTCTTTATAAGAATTTGTCTTTCAGAAATTTAATAAACTGTTGCTTACGGTTTACATTTACAGTGCATCAGATGAAGGGAACATTATAAGTACTCATAGGGTTATGTGCTTTTCTCCAGGACGTGGTGATGACAGGATTGTGGTCTTAGTTTATTCCCAGATGTCTAATTGTCTAATATTTTTAATTAAATGAAGACTGGAAATGGTTGCCAGAAATGAAGGAAGTGCATCTCATAAATTGTTTAGAGAGTGATTATGTGAAGAGGATTTTTTAAAAACTTCGTCCAGGAAAAGATGAATACAGCAAAGAGGGCCTAATCAAATCAAGCATTGTGACTCTTCTGGAGTTAATCGTGCAGGTCATTAACGTTTGAATGGTCAAGCTAATCAAATTTAATACATAATTAATTCACCTGGGTGGAAAGACGTACAAGATATTTAAACAACTGACCTGGACAATAGAAATAACTATAAAACTCTGCATCTATTGACCGCGTCAGATATATTAAAAGGGCAAACGGGATCGGTCTATCCTTTTCTCTGTCATATAGTGCTGCATGTCCTTTCTGCAAAGACAGGGTTTTGCTCTTGTTCTGAGACAGCCTGGAGAATAGCAAATGAGAGCATGGCTTATAGCCATGTCTTTGAAACACTCATCGTAATATCTTAATATCGAAAGATCCACCGCTGTGTTCCTCATGCCAGACTCCAGTAGCCCTTGAACAAAATGTGCTGGTTTAAGTTAAATTTACAATGCATGCTTTAAAATATAAAAATTATTTAAACACTTATATACAGGTTTTTAAACTGCTCTTTTATACTATTTCAATTTGTTACTCGCCATGAACATAGCCAAGGAAGCTGCCATTAAAACACCAACCAACCAAACATCTTCCTGAACATCTATAGTGATTCATTTAGTATACACAAGCCTGATGCAAATACACTATATTGCCAAAAGTATTGGGACGCCCCTCCAAATCCCTGAGTTCAGGTGTTCAATCCCTTCATGGCCACAGGTGTATAAATCAAGCACTAGGCATGCAGACGCTTCTACAAACATTTGTGAAAGAATGGGTCGCTCTCAGGAGCTCAGTGAACTCAAGCGTGGTACCGTGATAGGTTGCCACCTGTGCAATAAGTCCATTCCTGACATTTCCTCACTACTAAATATTCCACGCTCAACTGTTAGTGGGATTATAACAAAGTGGAAGAGATTGGGAACAACAGCAACTCAGCCACGAAGTGATAGGCCACGTAAAATCACAGAGCGGGGTCAGCGCATGCTGAGGGTCACAGTGCGCAGAAGACGCCAACTTTCTGCAGAGTCAATAGCTACAGACCTCCAAACTCCTGTGGCCTTCAGATGAGCTCAAGAACAGTGCGTAGAGAGCTTCATGGAATGGGTTTCCATGGCCGAGCAGCTCATCCAAGTCTTACATCACGGGACTTGCCTGACTGCATTGTGCCAAGTGTAAAGTTTGGTGGAGGGGGGATTATGGGGTGGGGTTGTTTTTCAGGGGTTGGGCTTGGCCCCTTAGTTCCAGTGAAAGGAACTCTTAATGCTTCAGCATACCAAGACATTTTGGACAATTTCATGCTCCCAACTTTGTGGGAACAGTTTCCTGCTCCAACATGACTGTGCTCCAGTGCACAAAGCGTCGGTCCATAAAGACATGGATGAGCGAGTTTGGTGTGGAGGAACTTGACTGGCCTGCACAGAGTCCTGACCTCATTCCGATAGAACACCTTTGGGATGAATTAGAGCAGAGACTGCGAGCCAGGCCTTCTCGTCCAACATCAGTGCCTGACCTCACAAATGCGCTTCTAGAAGAATGGTCAAAAATTCCCATAAACACACTCCTAACCTTGTGGAAAGCCTTCCCAGAAGAGTTGAAGCTGTTATAGCTGCAAAGGGTGGGCCGACTCCATATTAAACCCTACGGATTAAGAATGGGATGGCATTAAAGTTCATGTGCATGTAAAGGCAGGCGTCACAAAACATTTGGCAATATAGTGTATATCCAATGTTCCCAAATGTTTAAAACGTCCAGTTTTCTAAATGTTTTAAAAATGTTTTTTCTTGGTTACATGAATGTCAAGGAAACATTCCATTGTATCATTCTTCAAACATTATTGGAACGTTACTTTTAAATGGTCTCTGAAACAAGTAGCAACATTTAAAAAACATTAAACAAACATCCAACAAAGGAAAACACCTTCCATGAACAATGTATACATTGTTTTTGTGTTAACGTTTTAAGAACATTATTAAATAACTCTGATAACAGATAACTCTGAACAAACGTGTGTTTGTTCATAACTTTGAGAGAACATTTCCTGGGGCTTCATATTGTGTGCTTACAAACCCTCTGAACTATTTCTAATTTTCATAGATTTGGAATGATTATAAGCTCAGGTGGAATCCCAAGGATTTTGGAGGGGTCGAGTTTATCCGTGTGCCCTCCAAAAAGATTTGGAAGCCGGACATTGTGTTGTACAACAAGTAAGTGTGCCGGTTCCAGTCTGCTCCTCGTTCCATTATTACAGATTCCAGTCCTTCATGATCTGTTTCTGTTTCCGAATCACAGTGCTGTCGGAGATTTCCAGGTGGACGATAAAACGAAAGCTCTTCTGCGCTACAATGGAGATGTGACCTGGATCCCACCGGCCATCTTCAAGAGCTCCTGCAAGATCGATGTCACATACTTCCCGTTCGACTACCAGAACTGCACCATGAAGTTCGGCTCGTGGACCTACGACAAGGCCAAGATCGACCTGGTGCTGATCGGCTCCACCATCAACCTGAAGGATTTCTGGGAAAGCGGAGAGTGGACGATTATCGACGCTCCCGGATACAAGCACGACATCAAGTACAACTGCTGCGAGGAGATCTACACGGACATCACATACTCTCTCTATATCCGCCGCCTGCCTCTGTTCTACACCATCAACATGATCATTCCCTGTCTGCTCATCTCCTTCCTGACGGTTCTGGTCTTCTACCTTCCCTCCGACTGTGGCGAGAAGGTGACGCTGTGCATTTCCGTCCTCCTCTCACTCACGGTTTTCCTCCTGGTCATCACGGAAACCATCCCGTCCACGTCTCTGGTCATCCCTCTGATCGGAGAGTACCTTCTTTTCACCATGATATTCGTCACGCTCTCCATCGTGATCACGGTCTTCGTGCTCAATGTGCATTACCGCACGCCTAAGACGCACACCATGCCGAATTGGGTGCGGCGCGTCTTTCTCAGTTTGCTCCCTCGGGTCATGTTTATGACGCGGCCCGAGAAAGACCCGGAGAGACCCGGAGGCGCTGCGAGACCGTGCGCTCTTCATGCTCCTGCTCCGTCTGCTCGGTCACACCGTCCTCATCTCCTTCTGTGCACAACTGAGCTCAACAACCTGGCCGAGGCGTCCAAGATGGCGTCCGGCTTTCTGTGCAGAGAAGGCCGATGCACATGCTGGAACCAACACGGCACCGAAGCGGGAGAAGACGGAGGAGGAGCCAGTCCCTGCTCCAGCTCCGAGTCCTCGGATGGGTTTCTGTGCATATCGGCTCTCTCGCCACAGGTCAGAGAGGCCATTGAGAGCGTCAAGTACATCGCAGAAAACATGAGGCTACAGAATGAGGCCAAGGAGGTAAGAGAACTGGTGTAGTGCTGAACTACGTACATTTAGCCAAGCGAGGTGTCATTTGACATTTGCATTTATGCATATGTGTATTAATGCATTACATTGCATTAAAGATCTAATGTTAATGCATTCCATGGAAGTTGCCATGTTTTATTGTTTGAGCTACAGGAAAATATGAAATCTGTTTATTGAACTTATAGACAATATATATATATATATAATTATTATTTTTAATCCAAAGGTTTACATGTGTTTTGCATCATATGTGATGCATCAGGAGTTTATGGCTCATATAGTGAGAATATGAAGGAAAAAACTGTTTTATTCAAAGGCCCAAAATGAGCAAAAATAGGATATTTAAATAGTTTTATGATCAAAGCTCTGTAGTTTTAAAACATATGATGATTGAGAGATGAACAAATAAACCTTCCTTTTTATAATAAATGATGTCTGGATAATCAAGTAAGCCTGAGTTGCTTCAGTCCAGCTGAAATATTACTAACAATATCAAAGTTAATCTCATTTTTACAGTGCATTTGACAGCAGAAAGACATGTGAAGCGCAAGCTGAAGGACACTTGTACAATTATACTAAAATACTTTTACCTGATAAAACAGTCTAAACTATCAATCAGACGACGGAAGGACTGGAATAGATGCAACAGGTTTTTCATAGTCCAAATATCAAATATGATACAGTAGACCTTAATGTCTTGCTTCCGACTCTTGTCTTCAAAGGTCCAGGATGACTGGAAGTATGTTGCCATGGTGATTGATAGGATCTTCCTGTGGGTGTTTGTCCTGGTGTGCATTCTGGGAACGGCCGGACTCTTCCTGCAGCCGCTCCTGTTGGGCGAGGACATGTGACGCCCGACTTTAAATTGGAACATTTTGATAGTCAGAATCTAATTTTAGCAACCCTAACTCTGCATTTTTTACGTATTGATATCATGTTTTGTTTAGAGCTGAATGAAAAGACTCTAAGGGTTAAAATGGATCTACATCATCGACTTTCAAGAAGGTTTCCACGCACCCACCCAGCGGCTCACTCTCCTCCGGTGTCAATTCACATTTTCATCATGCAAGTCATGCAGCCCTGTTATCTTATACATGGCTAAAAACACTGGGTTGAAGTCTAGACTGAATATTTGGCAAGTGCTTATGGAACTATTGGAGTATTCAGTGTCTTAGAAGAATAATGGACATTTATTTATTTGGTCTTTTTTTTCTTTTGTAAAAATAGAAAAAAATAAAAAATAAGAAAGGTAATTGCAACTTATTTTATTTCACAATTCTGACTTATTTTCTCGCAATTGTCTCACAATATTTCACAATTCTGAGTCAGAAAAAAAACCCCGTCAGAACTGCAAGTTTGCAACATTAAAAATTTTTTTTGTCAGAAAAAGTCAGAATTGCCAGGTAAAAAGTTGCAGTTTTATTTTTGATTCTGTGGTGGAAATAATCTTCCATACCAAAATGGAAAAAAAGCACCAAGAAAGTAAAAGTCTGCACAACTTGTGCTGTATTAAACATGTTCATGATGAACAGACTAGAACTGAAGTTACACACACTCTAGTCAGCTGTGTAACTGGAGAACGGCTGTTCAGGTCATTAAACAATCGGTTTGAGAGCACATTCATGTCCTTGTAATGAAAAGAGCTGTGTGAAGAAACTCTGCTTTCGTCTTGCAGGGAAAAATAACAGCATACATGTTTGGAATGACATGCGGGTGAGTAAATAATGGAGTTTTTCTATTTTTAATGCATTATCCCTTTAAAGCGTATTCAAACGTGACAACTCACACATGCATCCCTTCAAGAGATATGGCTGCTGTTTTTTGTCATTTATGATCATGTTGTTACATAAAAAAAATCACTTTAATCTAACAAAACACTTAAAAAGTCCAATCTTTTTGTTAAAACAGCTTACTTTCAGCACCACCTAGTGGTCACTTTGAGCAGGTCCCAGGTAACTAGTCCATATTACAGATGAAGTCAGTGAATAAACACGTTATAATTCAGTAATGGGTATCTAAAGCAGTCAATGCAATCCCATGTTGTTTTCCCAACATGTAATAAGTGTCACTGTACATGTTAATATATTCTTCATGTAGAATGTAAAACCTTGATGCACATTTCCAACCTTTCAAGCAATCCTGCAAATAAAGAAACCCTGAGAAATATGAACGTCTTCTGTTCTACTGTCATGAAGTTTGCAGGTTGAAAACCTGGTGAGAAATGTGCATTTCTAAATATCTGCCCCTGGCTGCCTTGACATCAATCACAGAACGTATAACGTCACACTGTAAATTACCGTCGTGCACCTGAATCTGAAGACTTGACTGAAAGTTCAACATACACAACAATAATTTAACACAAATCAATTGTTCCTGGCAGTGGCATTCAGGCTGAATGTAAAGCAAACTGAACTTTAAAGCAAGTGAATTGCATCTTCATTTGTACATCCCTACTAACGCCTTTAATTCAAAGGTTTCTCCGTTTAAAAAGGCCCTTCACACTAAATGCACATGTTCAGCAAGATGAAGATTTTACATGGAAACACCTTTTAATATCAGGTGTGAAGTTACTAATTTTATTACTCATCTTCGTAAACCTGACCTGGCATGTTGAAAACATGTTACTTAATAACCAACATCATGCTTGTGATGTAAGTGACATAATTGGTTTATGAAGAGCACTGGAGGGAAAACCACCGGCGCTTGAGTCACATCAAATGTGCTTTGAATTAGGAATTAAACTACAAAACCTTATGCAATAAATGCAATTATGTTGAAGCTGTTTCCAAGTCTCTGCTCCTGCACAAACATCATCTTGCATCTCAAAAAAGTGAAACACAAGCACAGAAGGGGTAATGTGGGCCACTAGCATAATTTTGCATAAACATATAATCAAATCATATTGCAACAGCTTTATGTAACATTTCCAGCTGTTAAACAAGTCATATGCAAATTCATTAACTGAAACTAAATCAACTGTTTGTGACTTGGAGGAATTATATTGGACTGTACTTTTATTATACCCTTTATTATTTTTTAATTCCCTAACTTTTATCTTATTAAGAAAGATTCTTAGATTGCCCCAAACCACATAATAACATAAGTGGAGTGTATTGTAAATCCTTTCAGAGATGAGATGTGTGTGCATGAAGAGCACTAAGAACAGAATTATGTTCTGATCCTGGATGTTGCCTTTCGTGCTTTTCACTTTATGACCTTGTGAGAATTCTGCTGACTGAGCAAAGCATTTGATAATCAAAGTCACCGGTCTGCCCTCCGGCTGGAACAGGTTTAGTTAAAATGTCACAACATGCTATAAATTACACAACTGTTGCACTACTTGTTGGGCTCATGTTACAACATTTCAGTTGTAATTCACTTTTATAAGGTGTTTGAGCACAGATGTGTGTCTACAGTGTGTTACACAACCAGCCTATAATGGTAAAAATCCACCCAATACTTTATTATAATCCCAATCAATCATTATCAATCTCTCATAACGCACTGTTTCATATTTCCCTCTACTCCTGCGTAAGAGTAGGGAAGCCCCGCCCATGACTGTTGCTGATTGGCCCTTTAGCATAGACACGCCCCCCGGAGTGAGAAGCACAGAGACGCCATCTCTGTTTACTCTCTGTATCACAATGTGTGCGCCACAAACATTACTAATGTTCTGTTGCACATGTCCTTTCTGAATGAGCTGAACGCTGTACGGCTAATACGGCTAAAGTTAGCATCGTCTCTGACTGTATTCACAGAGACTAGAGCTGTGTCGTTAGTTTTATCCTGAAAACACTCACCGTCTGCGTAATTCATAAACACACATTTATGATGCATTGTATAGTCAGGTGACAGATGTTAGCCTACATAAATGATCCACTAAGCATTCAGTGTAAAAGTGTCGAGCTCTTCCTGAGTCTCTCGGCTGTGTCGACTCCGGCTCAAACATGAACGGCTGCTCCACAACTGCTGATTTCTGACATTTTGGCTGAGTGAGACTGGCCTGTTTTGTTGTTGACGTAGTATCTGAAGATTGTGTAAACGATTCGCCCTCTTCTGGAAAGGGGGCGGGGAGCAGCAGCTCATTTGCAAATTTGACAAGCTATAATAAATGATCTGGGGGCATTTTGAGCTGAAACTTCACACACACATTAGACATTTAGAGATTTATATCACATCTTGTGAAAAGGGGCACAATGTAGTAGATGAATATTTGATGACTGGAACTTTTAAGCATTTAAACATGGTTTTAATTATTATGCTTAAACATTGAATTGTTGATGCATAATTCTAGGTTGGTGTGGAAAGCTCAAGATGAGGGAACATGCTTTATCATTGTTTTGCTAACCAGGAGCTCAGCTGCTCAAAATATTGGATGTGTGCAGCCTAATGGACATGACAAGGCCTATCATGAACTGCTGTTGATTATAGGTTCATTAGTTTACTACAATTTAACAAAATGTTAAAGATAAAAGAAGAAGCTACAGCTCCTTGTGATTGCAGGTATGTTTATAATCAGTGCTAGGTAATTAGTACATGTAATCTGCATTACGTAATCAGATTTTAATGTTGCCCAAAAAAAAAAAAAATTATATTGCATTTTAAAATACTCATAATCAGACTAGTTAAAATAATGAAGAATGCTGTGATTCTCCCTAATTCTTCTTTTTAACCATTACATTTTCCTTTCTAAAAAACAAAAAAAGCCTATATATGTTCAGAAATCTTCCAGTTTTGTGGAATTCAATTTTTGTGGGACTATAGTAATATACAGTTCCTTCCCAAAACCTGACATAATGCAAAGTTTAATACACTTCATGTTGTTCACAGCGGGGGGAAAAAATAATAATTTTAGGTCAAAAGTAATCAAACAATAGTCCGATTATATTACAATAGATTATAATATAATAGATTATGTTACAAACAAAAAAAATGTATAATTAGTAATGGACTACAATTTGTAAGTAATCTACCCAGCACTGCTGGACAGCAGGCGATTTATTTCATGCATTGCAGAGACTGTTGTAATTTTAGTCAGCTCAAATGAACTGCAAAACGCTTTTAATCTTTGAACACAGATGCACAATGTGGCTTTGGGCAAAACTGTTGTGAGAACGCAAATGATCCCGTCCATTATAGCTTGAAATTTTGCCTTTGGCTTGCTTAAACCCATTACACTATTTTACAATGCCTTGTGGCTTAAAGCGCCCTAAAGGCTGAACCACTCCCAGCCACTGAGAGTATAAACCCTAGACCACCACCTGCAACGCTCATCCCAAATCTAGAATATCCACCTGTGCATCAGCCCAGCTTCCTGAGTGACCGACAACATGAGCTTTGTGTTTCAGTCAGTGTTCCAGTCAAGCTTCCAGACCATCTCCGGCTTCGTGAGTGATCCCTCAGCCTTTTCTGCACTCCTGACTTATACTAGCCTTTCTACAGTGTTTTCTTTTGAGTATATTTGTGTCAGTTGCACACTGTGAACTTTACCATAACATACAGAATACTTGTTTTACTATGCAGAGCGTTCCCTATGTGAGTCCTATCTCTGGAGGACTGAAAGCTGGGAAAGCCATCTTCATTCAAGGAGCTGTTCCCTCTGGATCTGACAGGTGAATCATTCTTTTCGAGACTAGAGAATAGAAGTTTGTTTAAGTAACTAGTTCACATTGTCTTTAATCATTGCAGCTTTGTGGTGAATCTGAAGTGTGGCGAGTCTGAAGGAGATGACATTGCCTTTCAAATCAGACCCCAGTTTATCAACAACTGCATAGTCCTAAACAGCCGGCAAAATGGGTCTTGGGGAAAAGAGGAGAAACTGAAATTACCTTTAAAACAGGGGAGCAGCTTTGATCTGATCATTACCATAAATTCTGAAAATTATCAGGTGTGTTTTGATGTTCTTTTCAATGGGTGCATCTTGCAAAGGCTAAAAGAAATAAGATAAATCTGAATGTAGTCATTTTCAATCTGAAGGTGTGTTTGAGTGGATGCGAAGTTGGCCGTTTTCAGCATCGTATACCTCTGGAACGTGTCACCGCTCTGAGTGTTGCAGGAGAGGTTTCTTTAACAAACGTGGTGTTCACTGAGGTGAGTGGTCCTTCTCTTTTACAGACTACATTAATTGAATTTAGTTCACAGGCTTTCCTGTTATTTTGGCATTAGGCTACGATACCGGAGACAGATAAATGCTTCAGTATGCTGATCGTGTCCTCATGTATGTGACTGTCACAGCAGATACGCAATACTCCATCAAACTATTGTAAATCACAACTGCTTTGTAATGTGCAAGAGTATTCTATAACTACAATTGTAAGAGTACCTGGGATATTTTAAAATTCATGTCACTACAGGAACACTTGCTTTTACAGAGCTGGACTGGATCCTCCATCTTTGGGCAGGGCGGAAGCATGATCCACTCGCAGAACGGGACTATGACTTTTGATGGACATTCATCTGTGCTGAATGGAAGCTGGTCTTTGATGGGCACCGAAAGCAATCTGACAACTATCCAACCACCGACTGAACTATCATTAAGCAACCCAGTCCAAAATCCTGTGAGTAGCAGAAACTTCACAGGAACTCAGAACAGCATCAGACAAATTTTTACACTGTAGTTTTGTTATTTTTTATGCCTCTTTAAAATCAAAAAATCTAAATTTCAAAACCTGCCATAATAATCTAGTCAATATAGGATAATGCCTATTTTCTTGTGTTTACTGCAGAGCCTTCCTTATGTGGGCCCAATTTCAGGAGGACTGAGAGAAGGCATGGCCTTGTACTTGCAGGGAGTTGTTCCTACTAATGCTGTCCGGTAAGGAATTGTTTTGGTAGACAATTTGGACAAAAACAATTCACTGATACTTGGAATCATTTGCTTTAACATATTACTTTCCATGCAGGTTTGGAATAAATTTCAAGACCGGCCCGTCTGACACTGAGGACATTGCTTTCCACTTCAACCCTCGAATGGACCAGAATGTGGCCATGAACAGCTTCAGGAACGGAGAATGGGAGGCCGTGGAAAGTATCTCTGACAACCCCTTTAAAAAGGGACAAGCTTTTGAGATGTTCACTGTCATCAAATCTGAAGGATATCAGGTATGTGCTTTGAGACACAAAACTCACTGCGCACCCCTAAAAGAAATCTAGGAACATGTCTTCACGCGGGTTGTGTTGCTTTGGATCATTAGGTATACGTGAATGGCAAGGAGCAGTACACATTCAAGCACCGTATACCACTGGAAAAAGTGTCAGCGCTAAATATTAATGGAGATGTTGCCGTGAAACTTTTTGGCTTCATACAAGTAAGTTACTTTTTCATCAGCTGATGCAATATTGCATAATGAATGATACTGTTTTGGAATCCAGTGAGAATGAGGTGGAAATTAAAGAGCTTTCTAAATACACTCTCTCCTTAGAACTGGAGCACATCCTCATTTGTCACTAAAGTCAAGTCAACAATCCTCAGTCTGGGCAGCTCACGTGGGGAACGCTCCACCGTACAGTCAGAGATCTTGCAGCCAGTCCAAAACCCTGTGAGTGACCGATCCATTCCAGTGAATGCACAACAAAGTGCAAGCTCTTAAAAAGATTGTCCATCCGAAAATTATGTCATTTACTCACCCTCATGTAATTCAATTAGGATTTATGCCTATTTTCTTGTGTTTACTGCAGAGCCTTCCTTATGTGGGCCCAATTTCAGGAGGACTGAGAGAAGGCATGGCCTTGTACTTGCAGGGAGTTGTTCCTACTAATGCTGACCGGTAAAGAATTGTTTTGTTGGACAATTTGGGGAAAAAAACTATTAATTTACACTTACATTTAATCATTTAGCAGACGCTTTTATCCAAAGCGACTTACAAATGAGGAGAGCAATAGAAGTAATCAGACCAACAAGTGCTATAGCAAGTCTCAGCTAGTCTAGCATAGTACACATTGCAAGGGGTTTTATTTATTTATTTTTTAAGAAAAAGACAAATAGAATAGGTAAGTGCTAGTATTAATTGGTCAGGTGCTGACGAAAAAGATACGTCTTTAGAGGTTTTTAGAAAATAGCTAAATACTCAGATGCTTGAATTGAGTTAAGCAGGTCGTTCCACCAGGTGGGAACAGTCCAGGTAAAGGTCCATGAGTGATTTCATGCCTCTTTGGGATGGCACCACGAGGCGTCATTCACTTGCAGAGTGCAAGCTTCTGGATGGCGCATAAGTCTTAACTAGCGAGTTTAGGTATATTGGCGCAGAACCAGAGTTTGTCTTGTAGGCAATCATCAGTGATTGAGATTGATGCGAGCGGCTATTGGCAGCCAGTGCAAACTGATGAAGAGAGGTGTGACATGGGCCTCCCTTGCTGCTGCATTCTGGATCAGTTGCAAAGGCTTGATAGCGCATGCCGGAAGGCCCGCTAAGGGAGCATTACAATAGTCCAGTCTGGAGAGAACAAGAGCTTGGACTAAGAGTTGTGTGGCCTACTCTGATAGGAAGGGTCTAATCTTCCTATTGTTGTATAAAGCAGATCTGCAGGACCAGTGTATTAATATGGTCTGTGAAGCTTAACTGATCATCAGTCACAACTACAAAGTTCCTGGCTGTCCTGGAAGGAGTTATGGTTGACGAACCTGGTTGAATGGAGAAGTTGTGATGAAGTGCTGGGTTGGCTGAGACCACAAGCAGTTCTGTCTTAGCAAGGTTGAGTTGAAGGTGATGGTCCTTCATCCAGCCAGAAATGTCTGTCAGGCAGGCTGAGATGCGAGCAGCTACCCTTGGATCATCTGGTTGGAATGAGAAGTAGAGTTGAGTGTCATCAGCATAACAGTGATAGGAAAAGCCATGTTTCTGAATGACAGATCCTAATGATGACATGTTGATGGAGAAGAGAAGTGGTCCAAGCACTGAGCCCTGAGGAACCCCAGTAGCAAGATGTTGTGACTTAGAAACCTCATCCCTCCACAACACCCTGAAGGACCTACCTGAGAGGTAAGACTTGAACCATTGGAGTGCAGTTCCTAAGATGACCATCTTCATGAGACTTGACAGGAGGATTTGGTGGTTGACTGCGTCAGCAGCCGACAGATCCAGCAAGATGAGTACTGTGGATTTGGAAGCTGCTCTTGCCAGTCTCAGTGCTTCAGTAACCGAGAGCAGGGCGGTCTCAGTCGAGTGGCCGCTTTTGAAGCCGGATTGGTTGTTGTCCAGGAGGTTGTTCTGTGCAAGAAACATAGAGAGTTGGTTGAACACAACTCGTTCAAGTGTCTTTGCAATGAATGGAAGAAGGGATAACGGTCCGTAGTTTTCTAAAAGTGCTGGATTTAGAGAGGGTTTCTTAAGCAGCGGGGTCACCCAGGCCTGCTTAAATGCTGTGGGAAAGGTTCCAGTGTGAAGAGAGATGTTGATGATGTAAGTGAGTGCAGGTACAACTAAATAAGAAATGGCCTGAAGAAGAGGAGTGGGAATAGGATCAAGCGGACAGGTAGTAGGATGATTGGAAAGGATAAGTTTGGAAATGTCAGCCTCTGAGAGGAGAGAGAAGTAGGAGAGAGAGTGTGTATTTGTTATGATGTGTTTGTCAGTTTGTGGTATGGAGAACTGGCCAATAATGGTTGTTGTTTTGTTTATGAAGAATGTTGCAAAGTCATCAGCTCAATTGTTAATTTTGTTGTGGTTATATGTTGTTTTAGCAGTGGAGACATTTGAAGAGAAGGAAGAGAGGAGAGACTGATATAAACTAAGGTCAATAGAGTTTTGTGATTTGCACCACTTCCTCTCTGCCACCCTGAGTCCAGAGAGATGTTCACAGAGAACATCGGACAGCCAGGGGGCAGAGGGTGTGGTGTGTGCTGGTCTGGATGAAAGGAGGCAAAAGTTGTTGTTAGAGTGGAGGAAAGAGTGTCAGTAGCACTGTTAGTGTCCAATACTGAAAGCTGAGTGGGTGGAGGAAGTGAGGATGAAACCATAGAGGATAGGCGAGAGGGAGAGAGTAAGCGAAGGTTACACCGAAAGGTGACCAATTTGAGGTCAGGATTCAATTTGAGGTTAAAAGTGATGAGGAAGTTGTCTGAGGTGTGCAATGGAGTAACTAGAGTGTTGTCCGTGGAGCAGTAGCGCGTGTAGACAAGGTCCAGTTACCTGATTTGTGAGTGGCCGTAGTAGACACTTGCTTGAGATCAAATGAGGCCAGTAGAGTGTTGAAGTCAGCAGCCTGGGATTTTTCTATGTGTATGTTGAAGTCACCGTGTAGTACCAAAGGAGTACCGTCCTCAGGGTAGTTTGAAAGTAACACATCCAACTCCCCCAAGAAGTTACCCAGCTCACCTGGGGGACGATAAACAACTACAAAGTGGATTTTAACAGGGTGAGTAATAGTAATTGTGTGTGATTCAAATGAACTGTTGCCAGTTAGAGATGGTAAAGGATCAAATTTCCATTCATTTGAGATAAGCAAACCAGTACCTCCACCCCTCCCAATCGGGCAAGGGGTGTGGGAAAAAGTGAACTTGGTGGAGATGGTTGCAGGAGTGGCAGTGTCCTCAGATTTGATCCAGGTCTCAGATAGGGCCATGAGGTTGAGGCTTGAATGAGTAGCAGTAGATAAAATAAAGTCTGCTTTGTTGACAGCAGACTGGCAGTTCCAAAGACCAATTGGAATAGAGAGTAAAGTAGTAGAGGACATAGGGATAGTACGCAGATTGTTAGGACAGCGCTGCCTCCAATGTACAGAACGCGATTTACTGAAGTGTTAATAGTAATAGTGGAGATTTGAAGGCACATAGGGAATACAGTTCAATAAAACAAACAGATGAGAATAGGCTGTACAGAAAGGAAAGAAAGGGGGGGGGGGGGTACTGAGCAATACTCAAGTGCCTTGTCGGTGTCCTTGCTCGCTAGAGTCACGCAGGTAGTTGCTGGTCTTCACATAAGGGCTGCCGCGGAGTACTAATCTATTATATACTAGCCTGAAATGTCGTTATTACATTCAGCTGGACACGCCTCAATACTGAAACTCTTTACAAACGTGACCAACGATTTCAACAACGCAACTATAGCACATGAACACAGTAAACAAACAATGTATCCTAGTAATGACAACTAAATGAGAACAAGATACAAAACACTTACAGAGTGCTGTCACCTCCTGTTACTTGAATGCTTCTTTTTACTGAATGCTATAAACACTGTAAATATTCTGTATAATAAAAACTGTATATTCACTGTTTTTTAGAATCAGTTGCTTTAATGCTAAAACTTCCATGCAGGTTTGGAATAAATTTCAAGACCGGCCCGTCTGACACTGATGACATTGCTTTCCACTTCAACCCTCGAATGGACCAGAATGTGGCCATGAACAGCTTCAGGAACGGAGGATGGGAGGTCGTGGAAAGTATCTCTGACAACCCCTTTAAAAAGGGACAAGCTTTTGAGATGTTTACTGTCATCAAATCTGAAGGATATCAGGTATGTGCTTTGAGAGACAAAACCCACTGTGCACCCCTAAAAGAAATCTAGGAACATGTCTTCACACGGGTTGTGTTGCTTTGGATCATCAGGTATACGTGAATGGCAAGGAGCAGTACACATTCAAGCACCGTATACCACTGGAAAAAGTGTCAGCGCTAAATATTAATGGAGATGTTGCCGTGAACCTTTTTGGCTTCATACAAGTAAGTTACATTTTGTTCTGCGACTATTGAAATATTCGGCAATGATGATACTGTGTAAAGAGCTTTCTAAATACACACTCTCTCTCTGTTCCCTCATTAGAACTGGAGCACATCTTCATTTCCTACAGAAGTTACAACAAAAATCCTCAGTCTGGGCAGCTCACGTGGAGAATGTTCCACCGTACAGTCAGAGATCTTGCAGCCAGTCCAAAACCCTGTGAGTGACCGATCCATTCCAGTGACTTCTGAATGCACAACAAAGTGCAAACTCTTAATGAAACAGCAGTGCATGAGAACGTCTCGGGTTACGACTGTAACTCTTGTTCCCTGAGAAAGGGAACGAGACATTGCGTCTAACGACACTTTGGTGACGCTCCCTTAGCGTTGCGCATCTGAAGTATGAATGAAATCTCACTCCAATCCTGAATGGTGTTGTGTCATGACGTAGTATGTGACAGCACCCGGAAGCTATAAAGGGACGCCGGCTCATAGTACACACAGCTATTCGCGATGAAGCAAGCGCTCCAGGCGTGATGAGGTGTGGTGGCTAGACACAGTGTCTCATTCCCTTTCTCAGGGAACAAGGGTTACAGTCGTAACCCGAGACGTTCCCTTTCGAGGGAAATTTGTACTGCGTCTAACGACACTTTGGGGAACGAATACCCACTATGCCACACCGAGGCTCACGCCTGCCCTAGTGTGAAGCTGGAGACCATGCACACTTAGGACGCGAGCACCCTAGCGCCAGTCGTCGCAGGGAGATG
This sequence comes from Rhinogobio ventralis, assembly GCA_039654625.1. NCBI lineage: Eukaryota > Metazoa > Chordata > Actinopteri > Cypriniformes > Gobionidae > Rhinogobio > Rhinogobio ventralis. Next base: position 40,111,853 of record CM077206.1, read on the forward strand.
CAGACTGTAAAATCTGATGAAGGTGTGCAGGGTGGCCCACCCAGCCACCTCACAAATCTCCTAAAGTGGAACTTCAGAAAGGAGGTCCACCGAGGATGCCATGCCTCTGGTGGAATGTGCCCTCACGGCTATAGGTGAAGGCAAATTGCGCACATGATTGTCTGTTTTGACACAGGCAGCCCTTTCTTGGGTGAGCCAAAGCACACCAACAACTGGTCTGACTTTCTCCACTGCGAAGACTTCTCCAAATAAATCCTCAATGCCCTAACCGGACAGAGCAGGTAAAGTCTCCTTTCTTCCGCTGACACGTGGTGGAGGATGGAAGGCCTGAAGAACCACTGACCGTGCCACACTCGATGGCACCTTGGGCACATAGCCCGGCCATCTATTAAGAATGGCCTTTACTCCGCCCGGGGCAAACTCCAGGCAGTTTACTGGGTCCACCTCACACTTTCTACACCAAGTGAAAAACACATTCCACTTCAGGCTGTACAACTTCCTCGTGGAAGGAGCCCTGGAGCTAAGTGGTGAACATGCGAGGGGAAAGAGCCAGGCCGAACGGAAAAACCCGATATTGGTACGCTTTGCCCCCAAAGGCTAACCTCAGGAACTTCCTGTGAAACAGAAGGATGGATACATGGAAGTATGCGTCTTTTAGATCTATTGTGACGAACCAGTCCTCGAACTGGATCTGACTCACGATGGTTGGAATTGTGAGCATCTTGAATCTGAATCTCCTCAGAGAATGATTCAAGTCCCTCAGATCTAAAATTGGATGCAACCCCCATCCTTCTTGGGAACTATGAAGTACCGGCTGTAGAATCTGGATTCCCTGTCTGGCGGAGGGACACGTTCTATGGCCTCCTTTACCAACAGGGAGTGAACTTCCTGTTCCATAACCCGAACCTGCTCTGGGACCACTGCAGTCCAGACCACCCTGTTGAACTTCGGGGGAGGGTAACCAAACTGCAGTTTGTATCCCTTTTGTACAGTACGTAGGACCCAGGCAGATATATTCGGAAGGCATAACCATGTGCAGAGATAATCTGCTAAGGGAACCTCTCGAGGCTGGCCTCGGGTGTCAACTGATCCTTGTTCCCAACCCCCTGAAGCGGCTGATCAGCAGGGAGCAGTCGAGGATGATTTTCGGTGTACGAACGCCACTGGCCAGCCGCAGGTCTTTCTCACAACAAAGTGCAAACTCTTAATGAAACAGCAGTGCATGAGAACTGTTTCACCCAAGAGCAATGGTCTCACTATAGTTTCAGGATTATGATGACCACTTTAAACATCAATGCAATTCTAAATGTCCCATTTCAGTAAGTTCAAAATATTGCCATAAGAATCTAGTCAATATAGGATAATGCCTATTTTCTTGTTCTTACGCAGAGCCTTCCTTATGTGGGCCCAATTTCAGGAGGACTGAGAGAAGGCATGGCCTTGTACTTGCAGGGAGTTGTTCCTACTAATGCTGTCCGGTAAGGAATTGTTTTGTTGAACAATTTGGACAAAAACAATTCACTGTTATTTGGAATAATTTCCTTTAATTAGATTAGATTAGATTAGATTCAACTTTATTGTCATTACACAAGTACAGGTACGAGGCAACAAAATGCAGTTTGGGTCTAACCAGAAGTGCAATAGCAGCAAGTGCAGGACATGAATATGTACTGAATAAATATAAAGATGGCTATTACTATAAATAGAATTTACAGATAGATAGATAGATATGTACTGAATATAATATACAGATGGATGTTGCTATAAACAGTTTGCAGATAGATATATACTGAACAGAATTTACAGATAGATATGTACTGAATATATATATACAGATGGCTATTATTGTAAACAGAATTTACAGATAGATAGATATATACTGAATGTAATATACGGATGGATATTACTATAAACAGAATTTACAGGGTAGATATGTACTGAATATATATACAGATGGCTATTACTATAAGCAGAATTTACAGATAGATGTATATAATGATATGTTAGCTAAGATGGGCAGTATAGCAATGAACGATATAGTGCAAATGAGCATATTCTAGTTAGGTAGTAGTGCAAGATGCATATATGAACAGGTGTTACTGTAGTAACAGTCGATAGTGCAAATGAGCATATTCCAGTTAGGTAAGTAGTGCAAGATGCATATATGTACAGGGGTTACTGTAATAAACAGTCGATAGTGCAAATGAGCATCCAGTAGTGCAAATAACAAGTGAAGGCAGATGTGAGGGGGAGAGGAGGGTTATCAGTATATAGGGGGAGTGGGATCAACGAGGGTTAGAGTTCAATATGGAGACAGTTCTGGGAAAAAAACTGTTCTTTAGTCTGCTGGTCCTGGTCCGGAGGCACCTGAAACGCCTACCAGAGGGCAGGAGAGAAAACAGTTTGTGGGCTGGGTGAGAGGAGTCCTTAAGGATGCTGCGAGCTCGATGCAGACAGCGTTTCCTCTGGATGTGGTCGATGGCAGGTAGTGGAGTCCCTGTGATGCGCTGGGCGGTTTTCACCACCCGCTGTAGTGCCTTGCGCTCTGCAGCAGAGCAGCTCCCATACCATACTGTAACACAGTATGCTTCAACTTCCATGCAGGTTTGGAATAAATTTCAAGACCGGCCCATCTGACACTGATGACATTGCTTTCCACTTCAACCCTCGAATGGACCAGAATGTGGCCATGAACAGCTTCAGGAACGGAGAATGGGAGGCCGTGGAAAGTATCTCTGACAACCCCTTAAAAAAGGGACAAGCTTTTGAGATGTTCACTGTCATCAAATCTGAAGGATATCAGGTATGTGCTTTGAAACACAAAACTCACTGCGCTCCCCTAAAAGAAATCTAGGAACATGTCTTCACACGGGTTGTGTTGCTTTGGATCAACAGGTATACGTGAATGGCAAGGAGCAGTACACATTCAAGCACCGTATACCACTGGAAAAAGTGTCAACGCTAAATATCAATGGAGATGTTGCCGTGAACCTTTTTGGCTTCATACAAGTAAGTTACATTTTGTTCTGCGACTATTGAAATATTCGGCAATGATGATACTGTGTAAAGAGCTTTCTAAATACACACTCTCTCTCTGTTCCCTCATTAGAACTGGAGCACATCTTCATTTCCTACAGAAGTTACAACAAAAATCCTCAGTCTGGGCAGCTCACGTGGAGAATGTTCCACCGTACAGTCAGAGATCTTGCAGCCAGTCCAAAACCCTGTGAGTGACCGATCCATTCCAGTGACTTCTGAATGCACAACAAAGTGCAAACTCTTAATGAAACAGCAGTGCATGAGAACGTCTCGGGTTACGACTGTAACTCTTGTTCCCTGAGAAAGGGAACGAGACATTGCGTCTAACGACACTTTGGTGACGCTCCCTTAGCGTTGCGCATCTGAAGTATGAATGAAATCTCACTCCAATCCTGAATGGTGTTGTGTCATGACGTAGTATGTGACAGTACCCGGAAGCTATAAAGGGACGCCGGCTCATAGTACACACAGCTATTCGCGATGAAGCAAGCGCTCCAGGCGTGATGAGGTGTGGTGGCTAGACACAGTGTCTCATTCCCTTTCTCAGGGAACAAGGGTTACAGTCGTAACCCGAGACGTTCCCTTTCGAGGGAAATTTGTACTGCGTCTAACGACACTTTGGGGAACGAATACCCACTATGCCACACCGAGGCTCACGCCTGCCCTAGTGTGAAGCTGGAGACCATGCACACTTCGGACGCGAGCACCCTAGCGCCAGTCGTCGCAGGGAGATGCAGACTGTAAAATCTGATGAAGGTGTGCAGGGTGGCCCACCCAGCCACCTCACAAATCTCCTAAAGTGGAACTTCAGAAAGGAGGTCCACCGAGGATGCCATGCCTCTGGTGGAATGTGCCCTCACGGCTATAGGTGAAGGCAAATTGCGCACATGATAAGCCGTGGCTATAGCCTGGACAATCCAATTGCTGATTGTCTGTTTTGACACAGGCAGCCCTTTCTGGGGTGAGCCAAAGCACACCAACAACTGGTCTGACTTTCTCCACTGCGAAGACTTCTCCAAATAAATCCTCAATGCCCTAACCGGACAGAGCAGGTAAAGTCTCCTTTCTTCCGCTGACACGTGGTGGAGGATGGAAGGCCTGAAGAACCACTGACCGTGCCACACTCGATGGCACCTTGGGCACATAGCCCGGCCATCTATTAAGAATGGCCTTTACTCCGCCCGGGGCAAACTCCAGGCAGTTTACTGGGTCCACCTCACACTTTCTACACCAAGTGAAAAACACATTCCACTTCAGGCTGTACAACTTCCTCGTGGAAGGAGCCCTGGAGCTAAGTGGTGAACGTGCGAGGGGAAAGAGCCAGGCCGAACGGAAAAACCCGATATTGGTACGCTTTGCCCCCAAAGGCTAACCTCAGGAACTTCCTGTGAAACAGAAGGATGGATACATGGAAGTATGCGTCTTTTAGATCTATTGTGACGAACCAGTCCTCGAACTGGATCTGACTCACGATGGTTGGAATTGTGAGCATCTTGAATCTGAATCTCCTCAGAGAATGATTCAAGTCCCTCAGATCTAAAATTGGATGCAACCCCCATCCTTCTTGGGAACTATGAAGTACCGGCTGTAGAATCTGGATTCCCTGTCTGGCGGAGGGACACGTTCTATGGCCTCCTTTACCAACAGGGAGTGAACTTCCTGTTCCATAACCCGAACCTGCTCTGGGACCACTGCAGTCCAGACCACCCTGTTGAACTTCGGGGGAGGGTAACCAAACTGCAGTTTGTATCCCTTTTGTACAGTACGTAGGACCCAGGCAGATATATTCGGAAGGCATAACCATGTGCAGAGATAATCTGCTAAGGGAACCTCTCGAGGCTGGCCTCGGGTGTCAACTGATCCTTGTTCCCAACCCCCTGAAGCGGCTGATCGGCAGGGAGCAGTCGAGGATGATTTTCGGTGTACAAACGCCGCTGGCCAGCCGCAGGTCTTTCTCACAACAAAGTGCAAACTCTTAATGAAACAGCAGTGCATGAGAACTGTTTCACCCAAGAGCAATGGTCTCACTATAGTTTCAGGATTATGATGACCACTTTAAACATCAATGCAATTCTAAATGTCCCATTTCAGTAAGTTCAAAATATTGCCATAAGAATCTAGTCAATATAGGATAATGCCTATTTTCTTGTTCTTACGCAGAGCCTTCCTTATGTGGGCCCAATTTCAGGAGGACTGAGAGAAGGCATGGCCTTGTACTTGCAGGGAGTTGTTCCTACTAATGCTGACCGGTAAGGAATTGTTTTGTTGAACAATTTGGACAAAAACAATTCACTGTTATTTGGAATAATTTCCTTTAATGCTTCAACTTCCATGCAGGTTTGGAATAAATTTCAAGACCGGCCCATCTGACACTGATGACATTGCTTTCCACTTCAACCCTCGAATGGACCAGAATGTGGCCATGAACAGCTTCAGGAACGGAGAATGGGAGGCCGTGGAAAGTATCTCTGACAACCCCTTTAAAAAGGGACAAGCTTTTGAGATGTTCACTGTCATCAAATCTGAAAAATATCAGGTATGTGCTTTGAAACACAAAACTCACTGCGCTCCCCTAAAAGAAATCTAGGAACATGTCTTCACACGGGTTGTGTTGCTTTGGATCAACAGGTATACGTGAATGGCAAGGAGCAGTACACATTCAAGCACCGTATACCACTGGAAAAAGTGTCAGCGCTAAATATCAATGGAGATGTTGCCGTGAAACTTTTTGGCTTCATACAAGTAAGTTACTTTTTCATCAGCTGATGCAGTATTGCAGAATGAATTATACTGTAAGTAAAGAGCTTTCTAAATACACTCTCTCCTTAGAACTGGAGCACATCCTCATTTGTCACTAAAGTCAAGTCAACAATCCTCAGTCTGGGCAGCTCACGTGGAGAATGTTCCACCGTACAGTCAGAGATCTTGCAGCCAGTCCAAAACCCTGTGAGTGACCGATCCATTCCAGTGACTTCTGAATGCACAACCAAGTGCAAACTCTTAATGAAACAGCAGTGCATGAGAACTGTTTCACCCAAGAGCAATGGTCTCAATATAGTTTCAGGATTATGATGACCACTTTAAACATCAATGAAATTCTAAATGTCCCATTTCAGTGAGTTTAAAAAATTGCCATAATAATCTAGTCAATATAGGATAATGCCTATTTTCTTGTGTTTACTGCAGAGCCTTCCTTATGTGGGCCCAATTTCAGGAGGACTGAGAGAAGGCATGGCCTTGTACTTGCAGGGAGTCATTCCCACTAATGCTGACCGGTAAGGAATTGTTTTTTTGGACAAAAACAATTCACTGATACTTGGAATCAGTTGCTTTAACATATTACTTTCCATGCAGGTTTGGAATAAATTTCAAGACCGGCCTTTCTGACACTGATGACATTGCTTTCCACTTCAACCCTCGAATGGACCAGAATGTGGCCATGAACAGCTTCAGGAACGGAGGATGGGAGGCCGTGGAAAGTATCTCTGACAACCCCTTTAAAAAGGGACAAGCTTTTGAGATGTTCACTGTCATCAAATCTGAAGGATATCAGGTATGTGCTTTGAGACACAAAACTCACTGCGCACCCCTAAAAGAAATCTAGGAACATGTCTTCACACGGGTTGTGTTGCTTTGGATCATCAGGTATACGTGAATGGCAAGGAGCAGTACACATTCAAGCACCGTATACCACTGGAAAAAGTGTCAACGCTAAATATCAATGGAGATGTTGCCGTGAACCTTTTTGGCTTCATACAAGTAAGTTACTTTTTCATCAGCTGATGCAATATTGCATAATGAATGATACTGTTTTGGAATCCAGTGAGAATGAGGTGGAAATTAAAGAGCTTTCTAAATACACTCTCTCCTTAGAACTGGAGCACATCCTCATTTGTCACTAAAGTCAAGTCAACAATCCTCAGTCTGGGCAGCTCACGTGGAGAACGCTCCACCGTACAGTCAGAGATCTTGCAGCCAGTCCAAAACCCTGTGAGTGACCGATCCATTCCAGTGAATGCACAACAAAGTGCAAGCTCTTAAAGAGATAGTCCACCCGAAAATTATGTCATTTACTCACCCTCATGTAATTCAATTAGGATTTATGCCTATTTTCTTGTGTTTACTGCAGAGCCTTCCTTATGTGGGCCCAATTTCAGGAGGACTGAGAGAAGGCATGGCCTTGTACTTGCAGGGAGTTGTTTCTACTAATGCTGTCCGGTAAAGAATTGTTTTGTTGGACAATTTGGGGAAAAAAACTATTAATTTACACTTACATTTAATCATTTAGCAGACGCTTTTATCCAAAGCGACTTACAAATGAGGAGAGCAATAGAAGTAATCAGACCAACAAGTGCTATAGCAAGTCTCAGCTAGTCTAGCATAGTACACATTGCAAGGGGTTTTATTTATTAATTTTTTAAGAAAAAGACAAATAGAATAGGTAAGTGCTAGTATTAATTGGTCAGGTGCTGACGAAAAAGATACGTCTTTAGAGGTTTTTAGAAAATAGCTAAATACTCAGATGCTTGAATTGAGTTAAGCAGGTCGTTCCACCAGGTGGGAACAGTCCAGGTAAAGGTCCATGAGTGATTTCATGCCTCTTTGGGATGGCACCACGAGGCGTCATTCACTTGCAGAGTGCAAGCTTCTGGAGGGCGCATAAGTCTTAACTAGCGAGTTTAGGTATATTGGTGCAGAACCAGAGGTTGTCTTGTAGGCAATCATCAGTGCCTTGAGATTGATGCGAGCGGCTATTGGCAGCCAGTGCAAACTGATGAAGAGAGGTGTGACATGGGCCTCCCTTGCTGCTGCATTCTGGATCAGTTGCAAAGGCTTGATAGCGCATGTCGGAAGGCCCGCTAAGGGAGCATTACAATAGTCCAGTCTGGAGAGAACAAGAGCTTGGACTAAGAGTTGTGTGGCCTGCTCTGATAGGAAGGGTCTAATCTTCCTATTGTTGTATAAAGCAGATCTGCAGGACCAGTGTATTAATATGGTCTGTGAAGCTTAACTGATCATCAGTCACAACTACAAAGTTCCTGGCTGTCCTGGAAGGAGTTATGGTTGACGAACCTGGTTGAATGGAGAAGTTGTGATGAAGTGCTGGGTTGGCTGAGACCACAAGCAGTTCTGTCTTAGCAAGGTTGAGTTGAAGGTGATGGTCCTTCATCCAGCCAGAAATGTCTGTCAGGCAGGCTGAGATGCGTGCAGCTACCCTTGGATCATCTGGTTGGAATGAGAAGTAGAGTTGAGTGTCATCAGCATAACAGTGATAGGAAAAGCCATGTTTCTGAATGACAGATCCTAATGATGACATGTAGATGGAGAAGAGAAGTGGTCCAAGCACTGAGCCCTGAGGAACCCCAGTAGCAAGATGTTGTGACTTAGAAACCTCATCCCTCCACAACACCCTGAAGGACCTACCTGAGAGGTAAGACTTGAACCATTGGAGTGCAGTTCCTAAGATGACCATCTTCATGAGACTTGACAGGAGGATTTGGTGGTTGACTGCGTCAGCAGCCGACAGATCCAGCAAGATGAGTACTGTGGATTTGGAAGCTGCTCTTGCCAGTCTCAGTGCTTCAGTAACCGAGAGCAGGGCGGTCTCAGTCGAGTGGCCGCTTTTGAAGCCGGATTGGTTGTTGTCCAGGAGGTTGTTCTGTGCAAGAAACATAGAGAGTTGGTTGAACACAACTCGTTCAAGTGTCTTTGCAATGAATGGAAGAAGGGATAACGGTCCGTAGTTTTCTAAAAGTGCTGGATTTAGAGAGGGTTTCTTAAGCAGCGGGGTTACCCAGGCCTGCTTAAATGCTGTGGGAAAGGTTCCAGTGTGAAGAGAGATGTTGATGATGTAAGTGAGTGCAGGTACAACTAAAGAAGAAATGGCCTGAAGAAGAGGAGTGGGAATAGGATCAAGCGGACAGGTAGTAGGATGATTGGAAAGGATAAGTTTGGAAATGTCAGCCTCTGAGAGGAGAGAGAAGTAGGAGAGAGAGTGTGCATTTGTTATGATGTGTTTGTCAGTTTGTGGTATGGAGAACTGGCCAATAATGGTTGTTGTTTTGTTTATGAAGAATGTTGCAAAGTCATCAGCTCAATTGTTAATTTTGTTGTGGTTATATGTTGTTTTAGCAGTGGAGACATTTGAAGAGAAGGAAGAGAGGAGAGACTGATATAAACTAAGGTCAATAGAGTTTTGTGATTTGCACCACTTCCTCTCTGCCACCCTGAGTCCAGAGAGATGTTCACGGAGAACATCGGACAGCCAGGGGGCAGAGGGTGTGGTGTGTGCTGGTCTGGATGAAAGGAGGCAAAAGTTGTTGTTAGAGTGGAGGAAAGAGTGTCAGTAGCACTGTTAGTGTCCAATACTGAAAGCTGAGTGGGTGGAGGAAGTGAGGATGAAACCATAGAGGATAGGCGAGAGGGAGAGAGTAAGCGAAGGTTACACCGAAAGGTGACCAATTTGAGGTCAGGATTCAATTTGAGGTTAAAAGTGATGAGGAAGTTGTCTGAGGTGTGCAATGGAGTAACTAGAGTGTTGTCCGTGGAGCAGTAGCGCGTGTAGACAAGGTCCAGTTACCTGATTTGTGAGTGGCCGTAGTAGACACTTGCTTGAGATCAAATGAGGCCAGTAGAGTGTTGAAGTCAGCAGCCTGGGATTTTTCTATGTGTATGTTGAAGTCACCGTGTAGTACCAAAGGAGTACCGTCCTCAGGGTAGTTTGAAAGTAACACATCCAACTCCCCCAAGAACTTACCCAGCTCACCTGGGGGACGATAAACAACTACAAAGTGGATTTTAACAGGGTGAATAATAGTAATTGTGTGTGATTCAAATGAACTGTTGCCAGTTAGAGATGGTAAAGGATCAAATTTCCATTCATTTGAGATAAGCAAACCAGTACCTCCACCCCACCCAATCGGGCAAGGGGTGTGGGAAAAAGTGAACTTGGTGGAGATGGTTGCAGGAGTGGCAGTGTCCTCAGATTTGATCCAGGTCTCAGATAGGGCCATGAGGTTGAGGCTTGAATGAGTAGCAGTAGATAAAATAAAGTCTGCTTTGTTGACAGCAGACTGGCAGTTCCAAAGACCAATTGGAATAGAGAGTAAAGTAGTAGAGGACATAGGGATAGTACGCAGATTGTTAGGACAGCGCTGCCTCCAATGTACAGAACGCGATTTACTGAAGTGTTAATAGTAATAGTGGAGATTTGAAGGCACATAGGGAATACAGTTCAATAAAACAAACAGATGAGAATAGGCTGTACAGAAAGGAAAGAAAGGGGGGGAGGGGGTACTGAGCAATACTCAAGTGCCTTGTCTGTGTCCTTGCTCGCTAGAGTCACGCAGGTAGTTGCTGGTCTTCACATAAGGGCTGCCGCGGAGTACTAATCTATTATATACTAGCCTGAAATGTCGTTATTACATTCAGCTGGACACGCCTCAATACTGAAACTCTATACAAACGTGACCAACGATTTCAACAATGCAACAATAGCACATGAACACAGTAAACAAACAATGTATCCTAGTAATGACAACTAAATGAGAACAAGATACAAAACACTTACAGAGTGCTGTCACCTCCTGTTACTTGAATGCTTCTTTTTACTGAATGCTATAAACACTGTAAATATTCTGTATAATAAAAACTGTATATTCACTGTTTTTTAGAATCAGTTGCTTTAATGCTAAAACTTCCATGCAGGTTTGGAATAAATTTCAAGACCGGCCCGTCTGACACTGATGACATTGCTTTCCACTTCAACCCTCGAATGGACCAGAATGTGGCCATGAACAGCTTCAGGAACGGAGGATGGGAGGCCGTGGAAAGTATCTCTGACAACCCCTTTAAAAAGGGACAAGCTTTTGAGATGTTTACTGTCATCAAATCTGAAGGATATCAGGTATGTGCTTTGAGAGACAAAACCCACTGTGCACCCCTAAAAGAAATCTAGGAACATGTCTTCACGCGGGTTGTGTTGCTTTGGATCATCAGGTATACGTGAATGGCAAGGAGCAGTACACATTCAAGCACCGTATACCACTGGAAAAAGTGTCAGCGCTAAATATTAATGGAGATGTTGCCGTGAACCTTTTTGGCTTCATACAAGCAAGTTACATTTTGTTCTGCGACTATTGAAATATTCGGCAATGATGATACTGTGTAAAGAGCTTTCTAAATACACACTCTCTCTCTGTTCCCTCATTAGAACTGGAGCACATCTTCATTTCCTACAGAAGTTACAACAAAAATCCTCAGTCTGGGCAGCTCACGTGGAGAATGTTCCACCGTACAGTCAGAGATCTTGCAGCCAGTCCAAAACCCTGTGAGTGACCGATCCATTCCAGTGACTTCTGAATGCACAACAAAGTGCAAACTCTTAATGAAACAGCAGTGCATGAGAACGTCTCGGGTTACGACTGTAACTCTTGTTCCCTGAGAAAGGGAACGAGACATTGCGTCTAACGACACTTTGGTGACGCTCCCTTAGCGTTGCGCATCTGAAGTATGAATGAAATCTCACTCCAATCCTGAATGGTGTTGTGTCATGACGTAGTATGTGACAGTACCCGGAAGCTATAAAGGGACGCCGGCTCATAGTACACACAGCTATTCGCGATGAAGCAAGCGCTCCAGGCGTGATGAGGTGTGGTGGCTAGACACAGTGTCTCATTCCCTTTCTCAGGGAACAAGGGTTACAGTCGTAACCCGAGACGTTCCCTTTCGAGGGAAATTTGTACTGCGTCTAACGACACTTTGGGGAACGAATACCCACTATGCCACACCGAGGCTCACGCCTGCCCTAGTGTGAAGCTGGAGACCATGCACACTTAGGACGCGAGCACCCTAGCGCCAGTCGTCGCAGGGAGATGCAGACTGTAAAATCTGATGAAGGTGTGCAGGGTGGCCCACCCAGCCACCTCACAAATCTCCTAAAGTGAAACTTCAGAAAGGAGGTCCACCGAGGATGCCATGCCTCTGGTGGAATGTGCCCTCACGGCTATAGGTGAAGGCAAATTGCGCACATGATAAGCCGTGGCTATAGCCTGGACAATCCAATTGCTGATTGTCTGTTTTGACACAGGCAGCCCTTTCTTGGGTGAGCCAAAGCACACCAACAACTGGTCTGACTTTCTCCACTGCGAAGACTTCTCCAAATAAATCCTCAATGCCCTAACCGGACAGAGCAGGTAAAGTCTCCTTTCTTCCGCTGACACGTGGTGGAGGATGGAAGGCCTGAAGAATCACTGACCGTGCCACACTCGATGGCACCTTGGGCACATAGCCCGGCCATCTATTAAGAATGGCCTTTACTCCGCCCGGGGCAAACTCCAGGCAGTTTACTGGGTCCACCTCACACTTTCTACACCAAGTGAAAAACACATTCCACTTCAGGCTGTACAACTTCCTTGTGGAAGGAGCCCTGGAGCTAAGTGGTGAACGTGCGAGGGGAAAGAGCCAGGCCGAACGGAAAAACCCGATATTGGTACGCTTTGCCCCCAAAGGCTAACCTCAGGAACTTCCTGTGAAACAGAAGGATGGATACATGGAAGTATGCGTCTTTTAGATCTATTGTGACGAACCAGTCCTCGAACTGGATCTGACTCACGATGGTTGGAATTGTGAGCATCTTGAATCTGAATCTCCTCAGAGAATGATTCAAGTCCCTCAGATCTAAAATTGGATGCAACCCCCATCCTTCTTGGGAACTATGAAGTACCGGCTGTAGAATCTGGATTCCCTGTCTGGCGGAGGGACACGTTCTATGGCCTCCTTTACCAACAGGGAGTGAACTTCCTGTTCCATAACCCGAACCTGCTCTGGGACCACTGCAGTCCAGACCACCCTGTTGAACTTCGGGGGAGGGTAACCAAACTGCAGTTTGTATCCCTTTTGTACAGTACGTAGGACCCAGGCAGATATATTCGGAAGGCATAACCATGTGCAGAGATAATCTGCTAAGGGAACCTCTCGAGGCTGGCCTCGGGTGTCAACTGATCCTTGTTCCCAACCCCCTGAAGCGGCTGATCGGCAGGGAGCAGTCGAGGATGATTTTCGGTGTACAAACGCCGCTGGCCAGCCGCAGGTCTTTCTCACAACAAAGTGCAAACTCTTAATGAAACAGCAGTGCATGAGAACTGTTTCACCCAAGAGCAATGGTCTCACTATAGTTTCAGGATTATGATGACCACTTTAAACATCAATGCAATTCTAAATGTCCCATTTCAGTAAGTTCAAAATATTGCCATAAGAATCTAGTCAATATAGGATAATGCCTATTTTCTTGTTCTTACGCAGAGCCTTCCTTATGTGGGCCCAATTTCAGGAGGACTGAGAGAAGGCATGGCCTTGTACTTGCAGGGAGTTGTTCCTACTAATGCTGACCGGTAAGGAATTGTTTTGTTGAACAATTTGGACAAAAACAATTCACTGTTATTTGGAATAATTTCCTTTAATGCTTCAACTTCCATGCAGGTTTGGAATAAATTTCAAGACCGGCCCATCTGACACTGATGACATTGCTTTCCACTTCAACCCTCGAATGGACCAGAATGTGGCCATGAACAGCTTCAGGAACGGAGAATGGGAGGCCGTGGAAAGTATCTCTGACAACCCCTTTAAAAAGGGACAAGCTTTTGAGATGTTCACTGTCATCAAATCTGAAGGATATCAGGTATGTGCTTTGAAACACAAAACTCACTGCGCTCCCCTAAAAGAAATCTAGGAACATGTCTTCACACGGGTTGTGTTGCTTTGGATCAACAGGTATACGTGAATGGCAAGGAGCAGTACACATTCAAGCACCGTATACCACTGGAAAAAGTGTCAACGCTAAATATCAATGGAGATGTTGCCGTGAAACTTTTTGGCTTCATACAAGTAAGTTACTTTTTCATCAGCTGATGCAGTATTGCAGAATGAATTATACTGTAAGTAAAGAGCTTTCTAAATACACTCTCTCCTTAGAACTGGAGCACATCCTCATTTGTCACTAAAGTCAAGTCAACAATCCTCAGTCTGGGCAGCTCACGTGGAGAATGTTCCACCGTACAGCCAGAGATCTTGCAGCCAGTCCAAAACCCTGTGAGTGACCGATCCATTCCAGTGACTTCTGAATGCACAACCAAGTGCAAACTCTTAATGAAACAGCAGTGCATGAGAACTGTTTCACCCAAGAGCAATGGTCTCAATATAGTTTCAGGATTATGATGACCACTTTAAACATCAATGAAATTCTAAATGTCCCATTTCAGTGAGTTTAAAAAATTGCCATAATAATCTAGTCAATATAGGATAATGCCTATTTTCTTGTGTTTACTGCAGAGCCTTCCTTATGTGGGCCCAATTTCAGGAGGACTGAGAGAAGGCATGGCCTTGTACTTGCAGGGAGTCATTCCCACTAATGCTGACCGGTAAGGAATTGTTTTTTTGGACAAAAACAATTCACTGATACTTGGAATCAGTTGCTTTAACATATTACTTTCCATGCAGGTTTGGAATAAATTTCAAGACCGGCCTTTCTGACACTGATGACATTGCTTTCCACTTCAACCCTCGAATGGACCAGAATGTGGCCATGAACAGCTTCAGGAACGGAGGATGGGAGGCCGTGGAAAGTATCTCTGACAACCCCTTTAAAAAGGGACAAGCTTTTGAGATGTTCACTGTCATCAAATCTGAAGGATATCAGGTATGTGCTTTGAGACACAAAACTCACTGCGCACCCCTAAAAGAAATCTAGGAACATGTCTTCACACGGGTTGTGTTGCTTTGGATCATCAGGTATACGTGAATGGCAAGGAGCAGTACACATTCAAGCACCGTATACCACTGGAAAAAGTGTCAACGCTAAATATCAATGGAGATGTTGCCGTGAACCTTTTTGGCTTCATACAAGTAAGTTACTTTTTCATCAGCTGATGCAATATTGCATAATGAATGATACTGTTTTGGAATCCAGTGAGAATGAGGTGGAAATTAAAGAGCTTCCTAAATACACTCTCTCCTTAGAACTGGAGCACATCCTCATTTGTCACTAAAGTCAAGTCAACAATCCTCAGTCTGGGCAGCTCACGTGGAGAACGCTCCACCGTACAGTCAGAGATCTTGCAGCCAGTCCAAAACCCTGTGAGTGACCGATCCATTCCAGTGAATGCACAACAAAGTGCAAGCTCTTAAAGAGATAGTCCACCCGAAAATTATGTCATTTACTCACCCTCATGTAATTCAATTAGGATTTATGCCTATTTTCTTGTGTTTACTGCAGAGCCTTCCTTATGTGGGCCCAATTTCAGGAGGACTGAGAGAAGGCATGGCCTTGTACTTGCAGGGAGTTGTTTCTACTAATGCTGTCCGGTAAAGAATTGTTTTGTTGGACAATATGGGGAAAAAAACTATTAATTTACACTTACATTTAATCATTTAGCAGACGCTTTTATCCAAAGCGACTTACAAATGAGGAGAGCAATAGAAGTAATCAGACCAACAAGTGCTATAGCAAGTCTCAGCTAGTCTAACATAGTACACATTGCAAGGGGTTTTATTTATTTATCTTTTAAGAAAAAGACAAATAGAATAGGTAAGTGCTAGTATTAATTGGTCAGGTGCTGACGAAAAAGATACGTCTTTAGAGGTTTTTAGAAAATAGCTAAATACTCAGATGCTTGAATTGAGTTAAGCAGGTCGTTCCACCAGGTGGGAACAGTCCAGGTAAAGGTCCATGAGTGATTTCATGCCTCTTTGGGATGGCACCACGAGGCGTCATTCACTTGCAGAGTGCAAGCTTCTGGATGGCGCATAAGTCTTAACTAGCGAGTTTAGGTATATTGGTGCAGAACCAGAGGTTGTCTTGTAGGCAATCATCAGTGCCTTGAGATTGATGCGAGCGGCTATTGGCAGCCAGTGCAAACTGATGAAGAGAGGTGTGACATGGGCCTCCCTTGCTGCTGCATTCTGGATCAGTTGCAAAGGCTTGATAGCGCATGTCGGAAGGCCCGCTAAGGGAGCATTACAATAGTCCAGTCTGGAGAGAACAAGAGCTTGGACTAAGAGTTGTGTGGCCTGCTCTGATAGGAAGGGTCTAATCTTCCTATTGTTGTATAAAGCAGATCTGCAGGACCAGTGTATTAATATGGTCTGTGAAGCTTAACTGATCATCAGTCACAACTACAAAGTTCCTGGCTGTCCTGGAAGGAGTTATGGTTGACGAACCTGGTTGAATGGAGAAGTTGTGATGAAGTGCTGGGTTGGCTGAGACCACAAGCAGTTCTGTCTTAGCAAGGTTGAGTTGAAGGTGATGGTCCTTCATCCAGCCAGAAATGTCTGTCAGGCAGGCTAAGATGCGAGCAGCTACCCTTGGATCATCTGGTTGGAATGAGAAGTAGAGTTGAGTGTCATCAGCATAACAGTGATAGGAAAAGCCATGTTTCTGAATGACAGATCCTAATGATGACATGTAGATGGAGAAGAGAAGTGGTCCAAGCACTGAGCCCTGAGGAACCCCAGTAGCAAGATGTTGTGACTTAGAAACCTCATCCCTCCACAACACCCTGAAGGACCTACCTGAGAGGTAAGACTTGAACCATTGGAGTGCAGTTCCTAAGATGACCATCTTCATGAGACTTGACAGGAGGATTTGGTGGTTGACTGCGTCAGCAGCCGACAGATCCAGCAAGATGAGTACTGTGGATTTGGAAGCTGCTCTTGCCAGTCTCAGTGCTTCAGTAACCGAGAGCAGGGCGGTCTCAGTCGAGTGGCCGCTTTTGAAGCCGGATTGGTTGTTGTCCAGGAGGTTGTTCTGTGCAAGAGAGTTGGTTGAACATAACTCGTTCAAGTGTCTTTGCAATAAATGGAAGAAGGGATAACGGTCCGTAGTTTTCTAAAAGTGCTGGATTTAGAGAGGGTTTCTTAAGCAGCGGGGTTACCCAGGGCTGCTTAAATGCTGTGGGAAAGGTTCCAGTGTGAAGAGAGATGTTGATGATGTAAGTGAGTGCAGGTACAACTAAAGAAGAAATGGCCTGAAGAAGAGGAGTGGGAATAGGATCAAGCGGACAGGTAGTAGGATGATTGGAAAGGATAAGTTTGGAAATGTCAGCCTCTGAGAGGAGAGAGAAGTAGGAGAGAGAGTGTGCATTTGTTATGATGTGTTTGTCAGTTTGTGGTATGGAGAACTGGCCAATAATGGTTGTTGTTTTGTTTATGAAGAATGTTGCAAAGTCATCAGCTCAATTGTTAATTTTGTTGTGGTTATATGTTGTTTTAGCAGTGGAGACATTTGCAGAGAAGGAAGAGAGGAGAGACTGATATAAACTAAGGTCAATAGAGTTTTGTGATTTGCACCACTTCCTCTCTGCCACCCTGAGTCCAGAGAGATGTTCACGGAGAACATCGGACAGCCAGGGGGCAGAGGGTGTGGTGTGTGCTGGTCTGGATGAAAGGAGGCAAAAGTTGTTGTTAGAGTGGAGGAAAGAGTGTCAGTAGCACTGTTAGTGTCCAATACTGAAAGCTGAGTGGGTGGAGGAAGTGAGGATGAAACCATAGAGGATAGGCGAGAGGGAGAGAGTATTTACATTCAGCTGGACACGCCTCACTACTGAAACTCTTTACAAACGTGACCAACGATTTCAACAACGCAACTATAGCACATGAACACAGTAAACAAACAATGTATCCTAGTAATGACAACTAAATGAGAACAAGATACAAAACACGTGCTGTCACCTCCTGTTACTTGAATGCTTCTTTTTACTGAATGCTATAAACACTGTAAATATTCTGTATAATAAAAACTGTATATTCACTGTTTTTTAGAATCAGTTGCTTTAATGCTAAAACTTCCATGCAGGTTTGGAATAAATTTCAAGACCGGCCCGTCTGACACTGATGACATTGCTTTCAACTTCAACCCTCGAATGGACCAGAATGTGGCCATGAACAGCTTCAGGAACGGAGGATGGGAGGCCGTGGAAAGTATCTCTGACAACCCCTTTAAAAAGGGACAAGCTTTTGAGATGTTCACTGTCATCAAATCTGAAGGATATCAGGTATGTGCTTTGAGAGACAAAACCCACTGTGCACCCCTAAAAGAAATCTAGGAACATGTCTTCACGCGGGTTGTGTTGCTTTGGATCATCAGGTATACGTGAATGGCAAGGAGCAGTACACATTCAAGCACCGTATACCACTGGAAAAAGTGTCAGCACTAAATATTAATGGAGATGTTGCCGTGAACCTTTTTGGCTTCATACAAGTAAGTTACATTTTGTTCTGCGACTATTGAAATTTTTTGGCAATGATGATACTGTGTAAAGAGCTTTCTAAATACACACTCTCTCTCTGTTCCCTCATTAGAACTGGAGCACATCTTCATTTCCTACAGAAGTTACAACAAAAATCCTCAGTCTGGGCAGCTCACGTGGAGAATGTTCCACCGTACAGTCAGAGATCTTGCAGCCAGTCCAAAACCCTGTGAGTGACCGATCCATTCCAGTGACTTCTGAATGCACAACAAAGTGCAAACTCTTAATGAAACAGCAGTGCATGAGAACTGTTTCACCCAAGAGCAATGGTCTCAATATAGTTTCAGGATTATGATAACCACTTTAAACATCAATGAAATTCTAAATGTCCCATTTCAGTAAGTTCAAAATATTGCCATAAGAATCTAGTCAATATAGGATAATGCCTATTTTCTTGTTCTTACGCAGAGCCTTCCTTATGTGGGCCCAATTTCAGGAGGACTGAGAGAAGGCATGGCCTTGTACTTGCAGGGAGTTGTTCCTACTAATGCTGTCCGGTAAGGAATTGTTTTGTTGAACAATTTGGACAAAATTCACTGTTATTTGGAATAATTTCCTTTAATGCTTCAACTTCCATGCAGGTTTGGAATAAATTTCAAGACCGGCCCATCTGACACTGATGACATTGCTTTCCACTTCAACCCTCGAATGGACCAGAATGTGGCCATGAACAGCTTCAGGAACGGAGAATGGGAGGCCGTGGAAAGTATCTCTGACAACCCCTTTAAAAAGGGACAAGCTTTTGAGATGTTCACTGTCATCAAATCTGAAGGATATCAGGTATGTGCTTTGAGACACAAAACTCACTGCGCACCCCTAAAAGAAATCTAGGAACATGTCTTCACACGGGTTGTGTTGCTTTGGATCAACAGGTATACGTGAATGGCAAGGAGCAGTACACATTCAAGCACCGTATACCACTGGAAAAAGTGTCAGCGCTAAATATTAATGGAGATGTTGCCGTGAAACTTTTTGGCTTCATACAAGTAAGTTACTTTTTCATCAGCTGATGCAGTATTGCAGAATGAATTATACTGTAAGTAAAGAGCTTTCTAAATACACTCTCTCCTTAGAACTGGAGCACATCCTCATTTGTCACTAAAGTCAAGTCAACAATCCTCAGTCTGGGCAGCTCACGTGGAGAATGTTCCACCGTACAGTCAGAGATCTTGCAGCCAGTCCAAAACCCTGTGAGTGACCGATCCATTCCAGTGACTTCTGAATGCACAACAAAGTCCACCCGAACACATTTACTCACCCTCATGTAATTCCAAAGTCACATGAGCATGAGAACTGTTTTACCCAAGCGAAATTGTCTTTCCATAGCTTTACAATTTTTTTAAAAATTTCCATTTGAATAAATTCAAACCCTGCCACAAGATTTGGACTAATGCCTATTATCTTTTTCTTACTGCAGAGCCTTCCTTACGTGGGCCCAATTTCAGGAGGACTGAGAGAAGGCATGGCCTTGTACTTGCAGGGAGTTGTTCCTACTAATGCTGACCGGTAAGTGACAATTCCATCGGCCGAGTGTATGCAACAAATCCTTAGATATGCAGTGAATAAGGGTTAGGTATTGCCAAACACCACACGATAAGTATTGCAATGTTTCCCATACATTGATTTATTTGTTGCAGCCTACCACAATATCAACATTGACCGCCACAAATAGATTTCAGTGCTTCCCCTACATTAACTAGACTGCGGCGGCCCAAAAATATATTTAAACTCCTCATAACATAAAGTGTCTTTAATGTCGCGTTTTGCGCCATTGCTGTCAAACAAACTAAAATCAAAGCTCTATAAGGCTTTGTGTCCTTAGCTAAGTCTGTTTGCTGTCACAGAACACAAGGGAAAAACCAAGACGGCAGGCAGAGATGAGGATCCAAATGCAGGGAAATTGAATGAAAATAAACAATCACAACATGAATCAGGAACCAGAGAACCAGAGAAAACAAGGATTATAAATACACAGGGAAGTCTAGCTTAACAAGGGGACAAGGGGTGTGGTAAATGGGAAACACCTGGGAAGACTAATCAACATGAAAGACTACAAAGAACTACAAAATAGCCACAGGAAACAGGACACAGAAAAGAACACAGAAACTAGGCACAGATAACTACAACATAAAAGTCCCACCGTGCGCCAGACACAGAAACAGATATGACAGAAGTGCACGCTTCGCTCACGCGATCATCAGAGTTTACCGTGGATTTGGGAACGTAGCATCTGCATTTACATCTGCATAGTTGACGATGACCGTATTTTACTAGATTTGTAATGCGATGTGTTTGTAAACAAGTTTTCCACCAAAATAAAAGCTCACATGTTTATCTCTTTCAAGTATAGAATATAGAAGTATAGAATTACTGTCATAGGATTATTATTATTATTATTATTACAACTATTATTTTTATTATGTAGTATAATGTAGATTGAGACACCACTATAAGAGGGTTGAGTCCCCTTTAAAGTTCAGGTACTAGTCAATGCACAGACTTGTTCAATTTGCACAGTGAATATGGGTTGGAGCTCTTCATTTTCAACTCTCAAAGTGCACCAGACTGATTAATTTAACATTAAAATGCACAACATTTTCTTACGGGGGGCATGCCCCCGGATCCACCACAGTTTCACCCAAAACCAGTGGGCAACGCTGAACAGAATATATGTGCATGCATGACAATATTATAATATTGATACCTCACCAAACATGCAAGTGAAGCCCAGCCCTGCAATAAACATGAAATAATATGTGATCTGTTGTAGTTCTTAGTATGTGGACTAATCTCTGCAGTTTCATTAGGTTGATGAGAGGAGTCATTTGTTTGGATTCAGATAATTTAAAATGTCTCAACTTCCATGCAGGTTTTCAATAAATTTCAAGACTGGACCTACTGACAAGCATGACACTGCTTTCCATTTTAACCCTCGAATGGGTTCGAAGGTGGCCATAAACAGCTTTACCAATGGAAAATGGGGAGCAGAGGAAAGTATCTCTGACAACCCCTTTAAAAAGGGACAAGCTTTTGAGATGTTCATTGTCATCAAATCTGAAGGATATCAGGTATGTGCTTTGTGATTCTCACAGCACTTTAAAAGAAAGCTCACATCTAGTGAATATAAAATAGTTATCATAATACATCTATCCATGCATGAACAAACAATTTGCTCAGATTTTAAAGGCTGTTTTTTCAGCCTGTTTCAGTACTAAATACGCTAATCTTGAAGCCTGGTTTTGGTGTGTCAGGTACAAGTCAAAGGCCAACAACACAGCATGTTCAAGCACCGCATCCCTTTGGAAAAAGTTACTACAATCAACATTCATGGGAATGTCTCCATCAGCTTCCTTGGTTTTGTCATGGTGAGTGATACCAGCCTGCTTGCTCTTTATATAGGCCTACTTAAAATACACTGAAAATACACATGAAAATGCTGGATTGCATAATCTCTCTTGTATTTAATTCAATATAACGGCTGAAGTTTACATAACCCTTTTGTTTTACAGGGTATGTGAACAGGAGCATTTCTGTGGCTGCATTCTCAGAGAATAATGTTAAAATCATAGGATTCGAATATTAGTTTTTTTGTTGTTGATTTTTCCCTTTGCACACCTGGCATCCCCCTTGAAACGCATCCCCCTTATAGCCTAGCCGTTTTTAATAGGATAGACAGTTGAATAGGAACTCAACCTCGTTATACTTAATAAATATATTTGCTGCTTCTTAGGCTAAGTGTTCCCTGCAATGGAACAGCATGAGCTTATGTCTGAGCTTGCATTTTGGGTTAAGCTGCATTGGTTTGACATTGTGGAAAATAATAGAATCAAAATGTATTCGCCTTTTTACCCATTAAGGATGTGTTGGTGAGAACATTTTCCCTCAGCGTCACATTACAGTGCGTGTGCACTGTGCGGCCATGGAATAATGACAGTGTGGTCGTGTGCATTTTACTTTCGGTTTAGAATTAGCGCCAATTCAGGGCCGGGTTACTTGAATGGTGGGTTCATTAGTCTATTATTCTTGATGAAAAACACAACAAAACAGTACAATGACAAACTCACTTAAATAGACGCTTTTACATTTCGCTTTGAAACCAAATCTTCCGCGATCATCTCGCTCTCGTGATGAATGAGATCTGACGACTGCTGCTGATGTGCGGCGACTCTCGTTCGGCTCATGCTGTATTGAGCAGACACCTTCAGTTTTTATTTATAGTGTTTGTTCTCTAACTGAGCTAAAGTATTTTATTACTATAAAAAAAATCAAAACGACGGTGCTGCGTGGGCAAGTGATGTAACCGGTGTTATGCCGGGACACCGGTAACAGCGACTATCAAGCGCATTACCCGTTATTATCAATCTAAATGAATCTACGGCGAAATATAGGAGCTTGTTACTGGGCTGTAACAGACCTGTGTGTTTTGTATCACTAGTGCAGTGTCTGTTCTCGGAGCATATCAGCCCTGCCCGCGTGAGGCACGCCGCTTCTCCGGATTCCTGCCTTTATTAGAGAGAAGAATATGTTCAGCCCCCTCCCTCCGAAGCTTCGAATATTCGCTGTTGATTATTACTGAAGCTTCGAAGCTCAAAAAATGCCATTCAGAGCAGCCCTAATTGTAACGAATAAATGAAATTTTCTTAAATCACACTGCTCTATTGTTGCGAGGTGGGTCAAAATACAAACACATTTTAGAAAAGCTCTGTCACCATATGGATATATAGACACCTGCAGTGCATTATATTCATTTGCAGGGTTTTTCTTTGAATCTTAAAGGGTTAGTTCACCCAAAAATGAAAATTCTGTCATTAATCACTTACCCTCATGTCGTTCGAAAGACACCCGTTAGACACCCGTAAGACCTCCGTTCATCTTCGGAACTGTTGTAGTTTTTTATCATAGCCCTAACTGAATACCCCAGTACACATATCTCCAAAACCAGCACAAATCATTAGATTTGAAATTCCGGAGCACTGCCCACTGGTCAGCTACGGCCCGGATATCCCGGTCCTAGGCTCAGCCAAGGTTCAGACCTCTATGGTTTTATTATTCAGATTCAAATAATAGTCAAATGAATTAAATAATCAGACTTGTTTTAAGAAAAAGCAAATCGCCTCATTCCAGGCTTTGGTTTACTTGCAAAGTTTCAGCATAAAAATTCAAACATAAAAACGTGCATTCTTCACCCGAGGTGCGGCGTCGATCCAGGATATGCTAGACCCTTATATAGGTCTTCTAAGCTTAGGACAAAAGGTCCTCCCAGTATATACCTTATTTGGTTATTCAAGCTTGACCTATATTTTCTACGTGCCCTTTAGCATACATAATCTCATGAACACATACATGTGACCTTTTGGTCACCCTCCATCTACATCAAAGCTGGCAGCGTAAATAGCAAAACACCTACGCACATACATCTTTGCACCTGCTCATATGGAAAAACCATATACTTGACACTTTCGCACATACATTGTTTATAGCGAACACATATGCCTCTAACGCTTCTGACAGGATGTTGTCTCCCCAAAAGCACACACACTTTTTTGTCTGGTTACACACAACTTATATGTGTCACAGTGTTACAAATTCATTTATACAACATAAAACTTATTATTTTCTTCAGACAAAGAGTGCTGATCCTCTCTCATAAAGAAGTCATCACTTCCAAATCCTCTTGAAACCCTTCCTCAGAGATCATTTGTTTAATCAACCGCACTAAAACCTTATTTCTTCTCCGCAATCTCATCATCTTCCTTGCTCTTGTAAGGAAGTTCTTCTGGCCCTGTTGCTCCAGACTTGAACTTCTTCTTCTTGCGATCCTTCTTTTTCTGTTTTCTGATCACCTTCTTCGACTTCTTGTGGCCGTCTTTCTGTAAGGCTTGAACACATAATTCTTCCATATCAAGATATCATAACATCATTTGGGTCATTCTGCACAACAGAACACAAATGAAGATATTTTGGTTGCAATCCGATGGCTCAGAAAGGCCTCCATTGGCAGCAATGACATTTCCTCTCTCAAGACCCATAAAAGGTACTAAAGACTTCGTTAAATAGTCCATCTCACTACAGTGGTTCTACAATAATTTTTATGAAGTGAATAGTTTTTGTGCGCAAAAAAAAAATCAAAATAACGACTTTATTCAACAAGTTCTTGTCTTCCGTCTGGGACAAAGCACCACGACGCATGCGCGAGAATATGACGTTTTTTGCAACAAAAATATCTTCATTTGTGTTCCGAAGATGAACGTAGGTCTTACGGGTGTCGAACAACATGAGGGTAAGTCATTAATGACAGAATTTTCAGTTTTGGGTGAACTAACCCTTTAAGCGAACTGAAGTCTAATGGAAACGTGAGTTGGTTTTTATGCAAACTCAATGACTGATTTTGGCAAACCATCCTAAAAGTAAACCTTGAGAAACAACAATAAAACTTTTCAGTTCATTGTTTAAACTTCTTCATAACTGCATGTTTCACACAGTGTCCACAACAACTGAAAGAAGTTTCTCTGAGTTGGTTTTAGAAACAGACACTATTTCACAGTCAATCTAGCTAAAGAATACATATCAGCACGAGGCTTCAAAAACATTGTTTTACATAAATGGCCACAAGGGGGAACTCTTTCCACAGTCTTACAGACAGTGAACGGTGATGGCACTCAGTTCATTAATGCTTTCAGACAAAAGCCTACTCAAGGGTGTACAATGTGCTTATTGTTGTTTTTACCCACAATAGCTATCATTACAAACATACAAAGAAAGAATGATTCATGATTCTGCTAGAAATGTCACTACATCAGTGTAAAGTGTGAGCCAAATAAATGAACTATATTGTATATTTTAAGATTTGTGTTGCTGACAGATGAATCCACATTAAACGTCTGGCCCTTAAGTTTTTGTTCTCTCTCTGGACTATTAGTTATTGTAGAGTGGTATATAAGTCAATAGAAAATATTTTTAGTTTAGTTTACAACAGTACTGAACAATCATATACTTTGAAAAAGAATATAATTAGGTGAAAGTAATGTTTTCAGACACGTGATTGCATGTTAATGACAATTAAATGAAAATGTATTATAGTTTATATTAAATGCAATTAGCTGAACTTGAAGGTGGTTTTCATAATTCATAATTCTATTGTCTTTGAAATATGGTTAAAGTGTACTGCTGAATGTAATGAGAAGAATAAAATATACTTTAATGTCTATTTTCTATTGACTCTTGTATGTGTTGTATTTGACTTGTATTTTGTTGCAATTTAGTACATAAAACAGAATAGCTAGAGACACGGGATTCCTTCGTAAGATTCATCTGTGGCAAGAACGAAAAAGAGAGGAACAAGAGAAGGATGAAGCAAAGCAAGAGAAATGGATAAGAAGTGTTGTAAATCTGTTTTGAAAGATTTTCGAGTGATATCAGATTGTGTACGTATTTTTATTGTACTTACCCTGTAACTACATGAAACAAGAGGGGAACAAACACCACTTTAATTTACAGCCCGTAGATTCGTACCTACCCTGTAACTACATAGAAAAACAAGCACCACTTACCACTTACTTACACTTACTTGGATAATTACCCCTTAATTAAAAAATACTTACAGTATAAATAATTTGTTAATTTTCCTGATAGTTACCCCTTTATTCCCCAAATATTACATATTGTTCCCTTATACCTACACATACTTACTTTATAGTTACACTATAATTACCGAAAGTTACGCAGTAAATACGCTTTACTTACGCAGTACTTTCCGGGCTGTAATCTAAAGCGTTACCAAAACATCATCATCTCCGCGTCGCTTTTACAACATTTCAAATCATTTCTATCCATCTCCTAAAGCCAAGCCGATGTTGATTCTGGTTTTATTACGAGCAGAGATGCACCGATCGACCGAGCTCACACCAGAAGCGCAAACACCACTGATCTATAAAAGTGGAAAAACACGAACGGAATCCAGTCATAAAAACTGAATTTCCGTAAAATTTTGGATGAATAAATCAAAAGTAGGTCAGAACACTTAAATCACATCGCGATATGGACGAGTGTCTGTGAATATTAAACCGCAAGAAGACTATTAGAATATGAATCCTACATGTTCTGTGTGTTTCTGTGTGAATGAATAAATGGTTTCATTTCCCACACACACACACACACTGAAGCACATGTGACGCTCGCGGGGTTACTATGACGACGTGAACTTTATGAGCATTTACCATTTAATTTGAGAAAAACGGCCATTTATAAAAGAAAAGTTTGTGACAGAAACACTCATTCTGACCTCATGTTGTGTGTGTTTGAGCGCAGTAACACACTCATTCTGACATCATGTTGTGTGTGTTTGAGCGCAGTAACACACTCATTCTGACATCATGTTTTGTGTGTTTGAGCGCAGTAACACACTCATTCTGACATCATGTTTTGTGTGTTTGAGCGCAGTAACACACTCATTCTGAAATCATGTTGTGTGTGTTTGAGCGCAGTAACACACTCATTCTGACATCATGTTTTGTGTGTTTGAGCGCAGTAACACACTCATTCTGACATCATGTTTTGTGTGTTTGAGCGCAGTAACACACTCATTCTGAAATCATGTTGTGTGTGTTTGAGCGCAGTAACACACTCATTCTGACATCATGTTTTGTGTGTTTGAGCGCAGTAACACACTCATTCTGACATCATGTTGTGTGTGTTTGAGCGCAGTAACACACTCATTCTGACATCATGTTTTGTGTGTTTGAGCGCAGTAACACACTCATTCTGACATCATGTTGTGTGTGTTTGAGCGCAGTAACACACTCATTCTGAAATCATGTTGTGTGTGTTTGAGCGCAGTAACACACTCATTCTGACATCATGTTTTGTGTGTTTGAGCGCAGTAACACACTCATTCTGACATCATGTTTTGTGTGTTTGAGCGCAGTAACACACTCATTCTGAAATCATGTTGTGTGTGTTTGAGCGCAGTAACACACTCATTCTGACATCATGTTTTGTGTGTTTGAGCGCAGTAACACACTCATTCTGACATCATGTTGTGTGTGTTTGAGAGCAGTAACACACTCATTCTGACATCATGTTGTGTTTGTTTGAGCGCAGTAACACACTCATTCTGCGCTCAAACACACACAACATGAGGTCAGAATGAGTGTGTTACTGCGCTCAAACAAACACAACATGATGTCAGAATGAGTGTGTTGCTCTTGACTGAATCTCTTTTGTAACTTAACCCAAGCATCAAACTGTATTTAATTTTTACAATGAAGGCTATCCAGTAGAGGTG
Source organism: Rhinogobio ventralis (assembly GCA_039654625.1). Taxonomy (NCBI): domain Eukaryota; kingdom Metazoa; phylum Chordata; class Actinopteri; order Cypriniformes; family Gobionidae; genus Rhinogobio; species Rhinogobio ventralis. The sequence goes on from CM077206.1 coordinate 40,139,477, forward strand.
GGGTTAAAAATCGATACGGCATAGTATCGCAATACTTTATGTGGGGAAATTGTATCGATACAACAACGGCAGGTATTGATTGCAAAATTTTACCGTAAGCTCCGCACTTATAACGCGGGAAATAATAATAATAATAATTTAAAATATTTCTTTCAGACTGTGATGATCACAAACAGTGATTATAGCTTGGTTAGCTTGGTTTATTATTTAGCCCTGGTCCAGCGTTCACATTGGCATTTTAACACCAATGCAGTTTTTTTAAATATACTCTTTTTAGATTTAAAGTACACAACAAGAACACATTCAATACAATTCTTTTTCACAAAGGGAAATTTTGCTCATAAAGGCTACATGTTATCAATGCAGTCTTTATGAAGTAAGATAAGATATATAGTGAAACCCAAGCACTCTGTTCTCTTGTCCTGTGATGTTCCTCCTCTCTCTTGGGCTTCCTCTAATGTGATGCTATCTATGCACTGTGAGAACTGTAATATCGGTGTTGCACAGCTACGAGAGTGGATCATTAGTAATCCGTTTCTTCCTGAAGAAAGAGCTCTGCTGATACCAGGATAGATACAGGGTAAAGGGAAAATACAGCGATTAGAGACAGTGGAAAGCACTCTGGGGTTGCCGCACAGAATCAGTCCAGTAGCCGCAACTGTGAAGATGTAAATCCACAACTACTGCAAGTCTCTGAGTCTGATGTGTGCGTCCTCAATGGCCTGAGTCACTGCACACTTTTCCCCTCATAAATTAGACTGAAGTTAAGTGGTTCAATATCTGCCCTCCTGCTTGGAGACTGTAAAATGGTGTTTAGCCTGTCTGAGCCACTCCAGCATTGAGAGAGTGATTTACAGAGATCTGTGAGTGTGTGAGTGTGAGTGTGTGAGTGCAGGAACAGTACCACGTCTCCAGCCACCTGTTGCTTTGCTCTGACCACCAATCGGACAGTTCTTACTGAAAATCGCCACAGAAAAGTCGGTAAACAATACTGTGTTAATATGAAGGAAATGTATTTAGAATTACACCTTGAATTGTGTTTTAGGGAAATGTCTGTAAACTTAAAGGGGCTATACGTAAGAATTTTCATATATTAATAGATGAACAGCTTGAAACGTAAAAAAAAACGAGACCTTCCACGACTTCCTAGGTTGTCTATGGGTGTGTTCACTAGGGCTGGGTAACCGATACCGGTTCCTGACTCATATAGGGTACTGGGGGGCGGAATATATGACTCAAGCGAGATCAAGTTGACGGTGCCGACTCGTCAACCACAGTAGTTAACGCACGCACCCATAGAGGGACATGCACCTTTCATTTGGATTACATAATCAAAGTATTAGGTTTCGATTTCGAATTGGTTCGTTTAGACATTTCAAGCTTTCTATAGGCCTATTTCTCATGCCTGTGAGGCCAGTATAGCACATATGCTGAGTTTCGGTTCATTTATGTGACGCAGTTCTTCTTGCAGACGAATACAGAGAAACTTTCTGCTCTTTATTTTATTCTGTGCACTGTCAAGTGCTTCAGATTTGTCGTGTTGTCGGTCTTATCTTGTTGTGAATATTGCATTGTGCGCTGTTGGCATCGAGCCTGGTGAAATGTAGCCACAATTTGATCTTTTCCACATCTTTTACATCTATGTGGGTTGGGACGCTTAACCTCTATGTAAACTGCACACGTCTGCAGCGCATCACGGCTCTGATCAGGTTTTGTTCCGTCCTTGTGCCGCGGTGTGGCCGGTAAGCAGTAGGATTGACTAGAGTGGCCGTGATCAGCTCCGGTGGCCATGTCTGTAATGCGCCGCAGACGGGGTTACACACACACAGACGGGGTTACACACACGCAGATGGGGTTACACACACGCAGACAGGGTCACGTGCAAGGGACAGGTCACTCTGTCTGATTGGCTGAGCGTGTTTTTTTGTTATAGCGTTGGGTCTGTTTTCACTTCTCGAGCACTGTATAATAAACATCACTTTTACACTTTTACATCTTTGCGAGTATTGCCATAATTTTTTTGGAGTTATATTTTTTGGGAAACCCAATTTCGCCTGACAGCGGGCCTGCAAAGACCCGTTGTCTTACATTTGGTGTCAGAAGTGGGATGGCTACTCGCAAGTCTGCGCTGAGAGGTAGAAAGCCTAGAACGAGAGTCGATTCTCCAAGCAGTCCGGCCAGCTGAGGAGTTGAGTGAGGGCGACAGTCCACGGATGGAGCTCCCTACACCAGCCCAGCGGAGGGGCACGGCTTGTCAGAGGGACGGAGACTCACCGACTGACACGAGGTACTGCCAGCCGACACCACGAACGGAGCCGGGGCTGCCAGTCTTCCAACAAGGGGAGGACGTGGAGAGCTTCCTACACTGTTTTGAGCGGCTCGCTAGGACCTGGAGATGGCCAGAGGCGGAGTAGAGCTATCAACTGGTTCCACTGCTGTCTGGGCAAGTGCTGGAAGCCTACCTGGCTATGGACGAGGACCGAGCGAAGGTTTATGCTGAGCTGAAGGAGGCGCTGTTGGAAAAATTCAACATTTCGCCGGAGACTTACCGCCAGCGGTTCCGAGCCAATTCAACTCCAGCTGGAGAATCGCCAACAGAAACCTACAACAGACTGAGGAATTTGTACCGTCGCTGGGTGAGACCTGAGCTGCACACAAAGGAGGAGATCGGTGAGACAGTGGTCCTGGAGCAGTTTCTGCAGGTCCTACCCTACGAGATTCGGTTATGGGTCAAGGAACATGAGCCAGCCACTGGACTGGATGCTGGCGCAGCAGTATCTCAATGCTCACCGTGGTAGTCAGCGCTCTCAACCTGTAAAAGGCAACGTTAAAAACACTTCCAATAGGTCTGGGGAACCTAACACTGACAATTTAATGCAACTCAGGCACAGAGAGAGGCACCTGAGAAAAGACTTGTGTGTTTTTACTGCCAACAACTGGGTCACAAGGCAACAGTGTGTCCAGTTCGTAAGGCAAAATTGACTGGTTTTTGTTATGTCCCAAGGGAGGAGGACAATAGGAACAATGTGCGCAAAACACAGAATGTGCAAGTGACTGTGAACGGACAATATCTAAATGCTTTGTTAGACACTGGCAGCTCCTTGACATTGCTAAAAAAATGTCATATGTCACATGTTCCTTTTGATCAGTTGGTCAGTGTACAGTGTGTTCACGGGGATGTTAAGCAGAATCCCCAGACTGAGGTGAATGTATGTGTGCAGGACCAAACTTACCTGTTAAATGTGGCAATTGTAGATGACTTACGTGCTGATATGATTTTAGGGAGAGACTTACCAGTGCTCACTGAAGTACTGCATTCTGTTGAACCGTGCATACCTACCTCTAATGCTGTCAATGTTGCTTGTCCGGTAATGACACGGGCACAGGTTAAAACCGGTCTGCAGCCTTTGCCGGACTTACACCATAGTCTGTTGCAGGGTGGGTCTAAAGGTCCCAGAAAGTCATGTCGCCAACAGCGACTGGAAAAAGGTTTGGGTACACCAGCTCCCACGATCCAAACTGAAGGTCTGGGAATTCATGACTGGCAGAGAACATTGCAGAGTTGCAAAAAGCTGACGAGAAACCACTGTTTACCAAGGTGTTAGAGGGGAAACAAGCTGACTTGTGTGGGGAAAAGTATGTGGTTATTAATAATATATTGTGCATGCAAAACCATGAATCTACCCGTCTGGTTGTCCCGTCATCTCCTTGTGTTACACCTATGTCACAGTGTTCCATGGGCAGGGCATATGGCACTTCAGAAAACCTATGCACGCGTTAGCTCACGATTTGTTTGGCCTTCCATGTTTACTGATGTACAAACATACTGCACCACATGCCACACATGCCAAAAGACCAGTGCTGTGCGCCAACGGGATAGGGCACCCTTTGCCTGTCATATCTGTCCCCTTTCAGCGCATCGCCATGGACATTGTGGGGCCACTGGAAAGGAGCAGTGCGGGGCATCAGTACATCCTGGTCATCAGTGACTATGCGACAAGTTATCCAGAGGCTTTCCCTCTTCGTTCCATCACAACCCCAAAGATCATCAATGCCCTCGTCCAGTTGTTCTCCAGGGTGGGGATACCTGAACTTCATGTCAAGGCTGATGAAGTTGCTACACCGGCAGTTAGGCATCACCGCCTTCATCATTATCTGCAAGTTACCTGTGTTTGTGCCTCTGTCACTAACAAACTTTGCATTGAGTTCACTTCCCTCTGTCTCTGTCCGTTGCCTGACAGCAGATTTTTTTTTACTCTGCAGCACTACAGTATTTACGACTGTTTACAACTGTTCTTAATAAATATTTAAAGTGTTTAACTGAAAAGATTAACACCAAAAAACCTAGATAATCTTATACACCCCTGTACAACTTTTATTATTAGAAGCTACTCTATTTTTGCCTTACTAAACTTTATGTTTTCAAGCAACTAATATATAATATGACCTGTAGCCTAGGTACACTCACCTAAAGGATTATTAGGAACACCTGTTAAATTTCTCATTAATGCAATTATCTAATCAACCAATCACATGGCAGTTGCTTCAATGCATTTAGGGGTGTGGTCCTGGTCAAGACAATCTCCTGAACTCCAAACTTAATGTCAGAATGGGAAAGAAAGGTGATTTAAGCAATTTTGAGCGTGGCATGGTTGTTGGTGCCAGACGGGCCGGTCTGAGTATTTCACAATCTGCTCAGTTACTGGGATTTTCACGCACAACCATTTCTAGAGTTTACAAAGAATGGTGTGAAAAGGGAAAAACATCCAGTATGCGGCAGTCCTGTGGGCGAAAATGCCTTGTTGATGCTAGAGGTCAGAGGAGAATGGGCCGACTGATTCAAGCTGATAGAAGAGCAACTTTGACTGAAATAACCACTCGTTACAACCGAGGTATGCAGCAAAGCATTTGTGAAGCCACAACACGCACAACCTTGAGGCGGATGGGCTACAACAGCAGAAGACCCCACCGGGTACCACTCATCTCCACTACAAATAGGAAAAAGAGGCTACAATTTGCACGAGCTCACCAAAATTGGACAGTTGAAGACTGGAAAAATGTTGCCTGGTCTGATGAGTCTCGATTTCTGTTGAGACATTCAGATCGTAGAATCAGAATTTGACGTAAACAGAATGAGAACATGGATCCATCATGCCTTGTTACCACTGTGCAGGCTGGTGGTGTAATGGTGTGGGGGATGTTTTCTTGGCACACTTTAGGCCCCTTAGTGCCAATTGGGCATCGTTTAAATGCCACGGCCTACCTGAGCATTGTTTCTGACCATGTCCATCCCTTTATGACCACCATGTACCCATCCTCTGATGGCTACTTCCAGCAGGATAATGCACCATGTCACAAAGCTCGAATCATTTCAAATTGGTTTCTTGAACATGACAATGAGTTCACTGTACTAAAATGGCCCCCACAGTCACCAGATCTCAACCCAATAGAGCATCTTTGGGATGTGGTGGAACGGGAGCTTCGTGCCCTGGATGTGCATCCCACAAATCTCCATCAACTGCAAGATGCTATCCTATCAATATGGGCCAACATTTCTAAAGAATGCTTTCAGCACCTTGTTGAATCAATGCCACGTAGAATTAAGGCAGTTCTGAAGGCGAAAGGGGGTCAAACACAGTATTAGTATGGTGTTCCTAATAATCCTTTAGGTGAGTGTATATACCAGCTGATGTAGTGTTAATTTGGGTGGTCAGTCTGCATTTGAAAGGGTTTTAAATCTAGCTAAATCAAGTAAAATTTGAACACTAGTTAAAATGCTAATTCTTTATCAACAATTGAATTTCAACTAGTAAAAACTCTAATTCTTGATATCGGTAATTGTATTTTCACTAGTGAAATGTCACCATAGGCTGCCATTCAATTCCTGATATCAGTATAATTTCAGATATCTAAAATGGCTTTCTTACTAGTAACAATCACATTCATGATATCAAAAAATGAACATTTTTACTAGTAGCAATTCAATTCCTGATATCAACAACTGAATTTGAATGGCAGCCTATGGTGACATTTCACTAGGGCTTGCCATAAAGCCCTCTAAAAACACAAAACAAGCATAAATCAAGTAATTGTATCATGCAAAAGTCAACTTTAATCATATATAATATATTTTCCCATCAACAAAACTGTGGCTAGTGAAAATGCTGAGTGGCTAGTAACTTTGGAAAACTACTAGCTACAGTGGCTAGTGAGCAAAAGAGTTAATGTCAAGCCCTGGTTACACACATACAACGAGCGCATTTATCCCAGAACACAGCATTGTTTTGGATGTTCTGTTGTGAAATATACACGATAAAAGCTGACCAATCAGATTGTGAACGTATCCCTATGCCTTTCGGTTCAGTGTGAAAATGCCAATGTGAATGCTAAGCGGACCAGGACTACATTTTTTTTAGTCCGGACTGAACAAACCAAGCGAACCGAACATGAACACACTCTATATGAAAGCCTGTAGACTGATTTTATGTGAAGGACTCAGGACATTTTTGCCAGGAAAATGGAAAGGAAGTGAATTGTCATGGTTACGCGCGCTCCCATGAGCTTCCCTAATGACACATTTTTTAAATAGGTTTTTGGGTTATTTGTAAAATTGGTTTATGGTATGTTACTTTGATTTGGGGTTATTATTGTTCATTTCACTGTTGTTGTTTTCTTCATAATATATCTCTAAGGAAATCAGTTTCCTGTTCTTTTGTTTTCTTGACCTCAACCAGTTTAAAGATAGTGAGAAGTTAATATGTAGATCCCTCCCAAAAAGACTTTCAGATATATAGTAAACTTTTGCTTTGTTATAACATGAAACCAATGCTTAGCCTACACAATGTTCATGATAAGAGCCGTTCTGTAGGCTTCTGTAATGCCAATGTGTCATGCAAAGAAAAGAGATTCATTCAAACTATAGTCTCACATGGGGAAGTCGTGTTTACGATGTCAGGTGTGTTCAAGTCACTTTCGGAGTAAGATGGCGGTGTACCTTTGCTAACTACTCAGAAAAACAGCAAGGTTTTTAACTTCTAAACTTCCAGAAAAAGAAGAACAAAGAATGTGCATCAGGTGTGTTTTGCTTTTTTATGCCTTTAATTAATTTATGAAGCCACTGCACACTTTATCGTTAGGCCTACATGTTATATTCTTATATTACAATGCTATCATATTTTGTGCAGGCGGTTAGCTTACTTTGTTGTAAAAGTGACAATGTCACTGCTAAATACCTTAAAAGCCACAATATGTAATTTATCGGGTATGATGTAGTTGATAGACAACACACACACACGGTCCGTGTCCTGGTTAAAATCGATGATTTCTCTAGATTTAAACATTCTTGGAATCATTTGGGATAATGTAAGTACACAAGACACATTGTTCCAGTGGTTTTTGGATATTTTAATCCAAAAATCGTACATATTGTGCCTTTAAGTATTGAGGTATTGGCCACGCCCCCAACTCGTAAAGATGATGTTTACGTGTGTTCAACTCGATCTTTCCGACATGACTTGAGCACCAAAAGCCAGATCTATATAGTCTATAGTCTCAGATATAGGCTACTTTATAATCAAACTATCATAACAGTGTAATAATCGATTATAATTCTCAATCAATTAGGCCTACCTCATCTATCGACATGAATCCGGTGAATTGCAGAGCTGGTGCAAACATTTAGGCACGGACGGTGTCTGAATGTTTGTTAACTGAATATAACCACTATTTCCAACTTATTTTTGCTTCTGAGTGAAGAACGAACTTGTGCGTCACGTGTGCACGAGCGCTGCAGTTCACTAAACGGCCACCGGTGGCGCTATAACACGGGCTTCTGAATTCTACATAGCAATATTTGTAGATTACAGTTTTTTCCAATTGCTAACACACTAAAATGGCATGCACAGCACAATTATTTACACTGACACACACGGAGCAAAACCTCTTCTCAAGTCTCCTAAAGTCTAAACACATTTTCTGCTTTACACACATTTTGCAATTCAAAATGGCACTTTTTAAATGCACTGAACACGGTTCTCTGCATAAGACACAACAATCTGACATAAAGTCACATGTCAAAACACTGCCGTTCAGAATGACACTACATGAGCTAATGGACCAATACATGTGCCACCTGGCCAAACTCCTCATTGGTTAATGGCTAACACTTCATCAGGATGTAAGCACTGTGAAAAGACCACAGGTGAGCACCTTTTTTTTACAACAGCAATGGAAGAAGTTGCAGAGAGAGGAAGAGGGAGGATTCAATTTTCTGTTTTTTGTGAGCATATTTTTGTTCAGCCCAATGTAAATATATCTGCTGTGCATATGTTGCACTGACTTGTTTGGTGAAAATAAAAAAAAAATAAAAAACATGTTTCAACAGCATGTGTGTGTGTCTGCAAATATCTCTGCATGTGAACAATCTGAAGAATTTTCCACAATTTGAACTACATATTTTAGTATTATGGCAAAGCATACTAAAGATGAGAGTGCTTTTCATTATGCCCAACGGTGTGTATTTGGTTAGACAAAATTTTGATTCTGATAATGCTATATGTAATTTTGGTTGCAGTGCTTCATTTTGCAAGATATACGAGGTATTTTGCAGTTTGGGTGTGTGGTTTTGTGAATTGTGTTAAGTATTTAAAAAAAAGGAACTTTCACAGGCGCTGTGTAATATCATTGCGCCGCTGCACCCATGGTACGGCAGCAAAGCTCCTGGATTATTACGCAGGAATGAGAGTATAGTCCCTAGAAAATTGCAACTTTTCATTTTCCGTCGGTCTTAGTACACAATGTAACTATACACATCACAACATGTAAATAGGAAAATGTTGGCGTTATTTTGTCCCTTATTGAGCAGTAGGCTAGCTGGAGCCGTTTACCTCCAGTCTTTGTGCTAAGCTAGGCTAGCGGTGGGTGCGTCAGACAGAGTTATGGCACGCACGGAGATGAGAATGGTATGTATGGACTTATCTAACTCATCATTTATTGGGTGCTTTCAATTGGGAGGTGGCTGTCCCAAACCCTAACCCCTAAATTTCAACTTGTGTTCAAAAGTCTTTCTGTGTGTAACTTTAGGGAACGTCACTACCAAACACTTTTTCTGCAATTCAGCACACTTTTTTGGGTGTTATTCCATAAAATTTAGTTTTTTTGTGTATGTACAATTGTTCAGAACTGTGCTAGCTAACCATGTGCTGATTAGCATCTTTGAGCTATAGGTTCAAAAGTATCTAAAACTTCTCCACATGTTTCGGTCGTGACAAAAGGGAACACGTAATCCTTTATTTGTGGGAAATAAACACAATTTTAGTACAGTTATGCAGATCATTAGTATTTTAATATGTGAGTTAAATTCTGTAATGTGATGTGGTTGCTACCAAAACCGAAAATGTGCCGCCACAACCGAAACATGGGATGTTTAAATAAAGTATATTGAATGATCAGCTAAGATGTTATGATAGTGTTTGTCTCAGTGTATATTCAAACTAATGAATCCTAATTAACTGTATGACTTTTACAAAGATAGATTGGATTCAAAATACAACAAATCTCATAAATTACACTTGAAATATTGTTGTACAATTTGCATACATGCACAATTTGTGGGAAAAGATTGTTGTTTCCAACTCCGACTTTGAACCAATTCTGTAGAATGGCCCAGGTAACACTTAACATCAAAAACTTAAACACTAACTGTTAATATTAATTTAGTGCATATGAGCTATGAAATAACAATAAACAGCTATATTTGTAATATCTAACCTTGACAAAGATTAATGCATAGCCTACTGTAACACATGTATTGCTCATTGTTAATGTTAGTTAATGCATTGGGATCTTATTGAAAAGTGTTAACAAAAACGCAGTAAAAAGTGCTGTTCATGGTTAGTTGATGATATGCATTAATGTTGGTAACACTTTAGAAGAATGGTCCAGATCACTCGTAGTTAGTAATTACTTATTAATGACGGACCATTATTCTAAAGTGTTACCCTAATGTTAATGAATTGAAGCTTATGACAAAGTTTCACCCTTCTTAAAGGGGGGGGGGGGGGTCTAAAGCTATTTCCTGCATTCTGCTTTATTCACACTGTTAAAGAGTTGATTCTCATGATAAACATGGACAAAGTTTTAAAACACGAGTTGGACGTGTGACGGAGTATTTCTGTGTCAAATACACTCCTTCAGGATTACAACAAGTTTCAGAACGTTTTTTCGAGAATGGCCCTGTATGACATCATAAAGGGCAGAACTCCTTATATGGGCACTTTTCCCTGATGAGCACACACACACACACACACAGAGCGAGAGCAAGAGCGCGTCCATCAACGAGCTTCGTTCGGGTCACGGGAGCCGTCGGCGGCGCTGGCGTTGTGTTTTTAGACACGAGATCAACAATGTCACTAAAGAAGTGTGTGTGTGTGAGGGAAAGATCACCTTGTTCAGCTTCCCAAATAACCCAGCGTTAAGGGAACAGTGGATGCAGTTTGTGTTTCCGGAGTTCTGCAAGTGTGTGTGTTTGTTCCCGGTCATGAGTGGAAACCGCAGGCGGTGAGTGAAACTGCATCAAATGTGTGTGTTTTGTTGGCAATCTGCGCTTAAGTGCATATAATGTGAACAACACCAACGTGTAGAGAATCAAGAGTTATCCGGGGAGTGTGTGTGTGTGTGTGTGTGTGCATTTTTATGTATGTTTATGTGATTTATGAGGTATTACACTGGTATTACAATGTAAACGTGGTTTATGAGGACATTTTAATAAAAATAGCTTTAAAAACATACTAAACAATGTTTAGTAAAAATGTAAAATGCAGAATGTTTTCTGTGATAGGTAGGTTTAGGTGTAGGGGAAGTGTGTGTGTTTGTGTGTGTGTGTGTGATGTGTAGGTTTAGGGGTAGAGGTAGTGTGTGTGTGTGAGTGTGTGTGTGATGGGTAGGTTTAGGGGTGGGGGTAGTGTGTGTGTGAGTGTGTGTGTGATGGGTAGGTTTAGGGGTAGGGGTAGTGTGTGTGTGAGTGTGTGTGTGATGGGTAGGTTTAGGGGTAGGGGTAGTGTGTGTGTGTGTGTGTGTGATGGGTAGGTTTAGGGGTAGGGGTAGGGGTAGTGTGTGTGTGTGTTTGTGTGTGTGTGTGTGTGATGGGTAGGTTTAGGGGTAGGGGTAGTGTGTGTGTGAGTGTGTGTGTGATGGGTAGGTTTAGGGGTAGGGGTAGTGTGTGAGTGTGTGTGTGTGATGGGTAGGTTTAGGGGTAGGGGTAGTGTGTGTGTGTGTGTGTGTGATGGGTAGGTTTAGGGGTAGGGGTAGTGTGTGTGTGAGTGTGTGTGTGATGGGTAGGTTTAGGGGTAGGGGTAGTGTGTGTGTGTGTGTGTGTGTGTGTGATGGGTAGGTTTAGGGGTAGGGGTAGTGTAGGGGGATTGAATGTACAGTTTGTACAGTATAAAAACCATTACGTCTATGGAATGTCTTCATAATGATAGGTGCACCAACATGTGTGTGTGTGAGTGTGTGTGTGTGCACTTGATTCTTCTGCAGGAGGTTTATAAGCGTATCGAGGAACGTCACGCTACTCTCTGCTCTCAGTCTGTTTCAGGTATAAAACAGTAACTTAAAGCAAACACTGTTGGGCCAAAGTGCAAGATCTGTGACGTGACTGCACTGTAAGAACTATTTATTGTCCTGGAGTTAAAATGTGATTCTGGCTGCAGTTGTGTCCATGTTTAGGTCGTCCCTCCACAGACCGGTCAATTTCTGTGCTATTTCCTGTCCAGCCTCTGACCCAAACACATGTGCTTGTGTGTACGATACGCAGCAGCTTAAAAATGTTCCCACAAGCAAACATTCTCTTTCTGAAGACATCTTATCACAAACACTATTGTAAAGATTAATGATTTGCAGCTTTAGAGTTAATGCTGAAGTATTTCATTAAAGGTTTAGTGTCATAGCAAATATCAGACCAGAAAGTGTATGTGTGTATGTGTGTGTGTGAGTGTAAGTATGTTTGTGTGTGTGTGTGTGTGTAAAATGTGTTGCTCTATACATGTATAAACCCCTGTCCCAGGTACTGCGTGTCCTTAGTGAACATTTTAGTGAGGAGATTTTGGGTCAGCTATAATATAATCTCTCTCACTTTCTCAGTGGACTGTGGATTCTTAATGGAAAAATAAAAAAGATGGAGTAAAATATATTCATGCAGTTGCGTTGGAGGGGAAAATCAATTCTCTGGGCTCAGGAGAGAGAGATACGGCCACATGAAGCCCATTAGGACGTGCTATGCAACTCAGCGTTTTTACCCTGCGCTGGAGTAAAAAGCTGTAATGTACACCATTAAGTCAAGATTCTGACTAAAACATGCTTTCTTATCTGCTGTCAGACCTTCATCAAGCACACATTTACCTGCAATACACCGATCAGGCATAACATTATGACCACTGACAGTGAAGTGAATAGCACTGATGATCTCTTCATCACGGCTCCTGTTAGTGGGTGGGATATATTAGGCAGCAAGTGAACATTTTGTCCTCAAAGTTGATGTGTTAGAAGCAGGAAAAATGGGCAAGCGTAAGGATTTGAGCGAGTTTGACAAGGGCCAAATTGTGATGGCTAGACGACTGGGTCAGAGCATCTCCAAAACTGCAGCTCTTGTGGGGTGTTCCCGGTCTGCAGTGGTCAGGATCTATCAAAAGTGCTCCAAGGAAGGAACAGTGGAGAACCGGAGACAGGGTCATGGGCGGCCAAGGCTCATTGATGCACGTGGGGAGCGAAGGCTGGCCCGTGTGGTCCGATCAAACAGACGAGCTACTGGAGCTCAAATTGCTCAAGAAGTTAATGCTGGTTCTGATAGAAAGGTGTCAGAATACACAGTGCATCTCAGTTTGTTGCGTATGGGGCTGCATAGCCGCTTACCAGTCAGGGTGCCCATGCTGACCCCTGTCCACCGCCGAAAGCACCAACAGTGGCACGTGAGCATCAGCAAAAGGGGGACCAACATAATAGTCATAATGTTATGCCTGATCGGTGTATATTTGTATGTTTACTAGCTCATTTTGGAAGTAAATATTGGATGCCAACATATGAAACCAATGTGTTCCTGAGATATTTTTACATAAGACGTGTGTGTTACATGAACATAATATTGAGCAGAACTCATATATGCATGTAGTTTTCCCAGACCTGCCTTCAGAAGATCAGTTGAGAGGTTAAAAATCCTAAAATAACGGACTGTTCAAATATCGATACAGATGTAGCATGTCTGTTTGCTTCATGGCTCGTTGGAATGCTTGGAATGTTTCTGATATGATGGCAAAAATGACAAACTACGTCCTACAGCTGTGCTCATAGTCACTTTCTTCTCATATAATCAAATAATATTAAATAGCCTTGTGTGCAATGTGTGGGATAATGTATAAAATAAAAAGTAAAGCCAGACAGGGTGATAAGGATCTTGTATCAGCCGCCAGGGTTTGTTTTGCAGTAATGGCTGACTGGCGATAATTCATCCATTACATTATAATACCATGTGTGCCAAAGATTATTGCTGTAGCTAATGATGCCATTGCTCAAATCCAACTATTGTAAACTGTTTATACAATATACTGAACCTGTTCAGAGACTTCAGCTTGGATCTCCGGCGAGGGCATTGGTGACAGAAGAGCAGAATGATGGACTTTCCTGTACAATGAACAGAGTAAAAGATCAATAATGTCAGTTTTGACAAATATCTGAAGCAACACGAGAAGAGGAGAAGAGATGTGCTCGAGCCGCATGAAAAGATCAATATATATGTGATCTTTCAGTGGCAATACCATATCAGTTAACACAATAATGCTGCGTATTAGAAGACAAACATGAGGACGGCGGCGGCGCTGATGACAGAAGCACAAACTGAGGCTGTTCTTGCTCTGAGACTGAACCGGACCGCAGCTAATAGACTCCTATCCCGTTACGTCATGTGTTCAATCACTGAGTCCTGTAAGAGGCTGCTTTGGTAATTATAGGTGATTCGGTCAGAACTCATGAAAAATGGATGGACGTATATCTGAGTTTTGCACAGTTCAGTCTTTCTTCAGATTAGTTTGATCTCTGCTTTGTGCTGTTATGGATGAAACTCTTTCACTGTTGTGTTTATTTTACTCGAGTGACTGAAATTAGTGCAATTGTAAAAGTAAATGTGTTTCATAATTCTCTCATTGTCCCTGTTTCTCTGACAGAATTAGGATGCATCTAAAACATATCATTACAGTGTCATCAGTACCTGTAGCTGTTTATATGGAGGGAAAAATCTGTTTACTTCCACCAAAATAGCAAGAAATAGCTCTATAAACATTTAATTAAAACAGTCCAATCAGTGAGCTAATGCCCTTTGCCTTATATAAGCATCAGCGAGAGAGTTTTCCAGGCTGTCAAACACGGAGAAACAGGTGCAGGAACATTCCCTCTGTCTGCCAACTCACATCTGTACACAGCTGGGATCTGGGTTTATATGTGTGCAAAAACATACACTCGCACACGCACACACACACACATACACATGGAAGAGAACTGAACAGACAATGCTGAGCAGAAGTCTAAGGAACAATGTTTGCACACTATAATATTATAGTGTGTGTGAGTGTGTGTCAAGTCAAGTCAACTTTATTTCTATAGCGCTTTTTATAATGCAGATTGTCTCAAAGCAGCTTCACAGTGTTAAACAGGAAAATAATGCAACATAATCTGATTCGGCTGTACAGCCGCTCTGGAGAAAACACTGATGTCATCAGCTCATTTCAGTTCTCATAATATAGTGTCAATGCGGGCGATCTGTAATATAGCTGAATATTTAGTGTCCCCAACTGATCAAGCCAAAAGCCAAAGGCGACGGTGGCAAGGAACCAAAACTCCATCAGGAGACAGAATGGAGAAAAAAACCTTGGGAGAAACCAGGCTCAGTCGCTCAGTTCTCCTCTGGCCAACGAACAAACAGTGTGTGATTATGATTCAGGCAACATGACAGGTCAGAGGTCAGATTAGATCAGAACATTCAGAATATTTGTCTAGTTCCATCTGGTTGAAGATCGGAGTCATCACACCGGAGACGGGTTTGTTGAGGATCAGTGTCGATGAGGCAGTTTGACCATAACTCTCACCATCTGATCTGGATACGGCCCGGATCCGGCTGACTGCAGTAAACCTCGGGATAAACAGAGAGACTAACATTAGTGTAGATGCCATTCTTCTGATGATGTAACGAGTACATCAGGTGTTATGGGAAGTGTTCCCGGTTCCGGCTGACCTAGTTAATGCAGCCTAACAATCATTTAACTGATCTGAATAATATAAACTGATAATGTTCTGTGTGTATGCCATAGTAAAGAGATGTGTTTTTAGTCTAGATTTAAACTGACAGAGTGTGTCTGCTTCCCGAACAATGCTAGGAAGGCTGTTCCAGAGTTTAGGAGCTAAATAGGAAAAGGATCGACCGCCTGCAGTTGATTTTGATATTCTAGGTATTATCAACTGGCCAGAGTTTTGAGAGCGCAATAGACGTGATGGAGTATAATGCGTTAAGAGCTCGCTCAAGTACTGGGGAGCTAAACCATTTAGTGATTTGTAAGTAATTAGCAAGATTTTAAAATGTATGCGATGTTTAATAGGGAGCCAGTGCAGTGTTGACAGAACCGGGCTAATATGGTCATACTTCCTGGTTCTAGTAAGAACTCGAGCTGCTGCGTTTTGGACCAGCTGCAGTTTATTTATTAAGCGAGCAGGGCAACCACCCAGTAGAGCATTACAATAATCTAGCCTTGAGCTCATGAACGCATGAACTGTGTGTGAGTATGTGTGTGTGTGTTGATTTGATGTGATGTGATTTATGAGGACACAAATTTGTATAATGACATGGGTATTACACTGGTATTACGACGTAAACAGATGTCCTCATATTTCAAATAGCTTTAAAAACATACTAAACAATGTTTTATTAAAAATGTAAAAATGCAGAATGTTTCCTGTGATGGGTAGGTTTAGGGGTAAGGTTAGTGTGTGTGTGTGTGTGTGTGTGTGTGTGTGTGATGGGTAGGTTTAGGGGTAGTGTGTGTGTGTGTGTGATGGGTAGGTTTAGGGGTAGTGTGTGTGTGTGTGTGTGTGTGTGTGTGTGTGATGGGTAGGTTTAGGGGTAGTGTGTGTGTGTGTGTGTGTGTGTGTGTGTGATGGGTAGGTTTAGGGGTAAGGTTAGTGTGTGTGTGTGTGTGTGTGTGTGTGATGGGTAGGTTTAGGGGTAGTGTGTGTGTGTGTGTGTGTGTGTGATGGGTAGGTTTAGGGGTAGTGTGTGTGTGTGTGTGTGTGTGTGTGATGGGTAGGTTTAGGGGTAGTGTGTGTGTGTGTGTGTGTGTGTGTGTGTGTGTGTGATGGGTAGGTTTAGGGGTAAGGTTAGTGTGTGTGTGTGTGTGATGGGTAGGTTTAGGGGTAGTGTGTGTGTGTGTGTGTGTGTGTGTGTGTGATGGGTAGGTTTAGGGGTAGGGGTAGTGTGTGTGTGTGTGTGTGTGTGATGGGTAGGTTTAGGGATAGGGGCAGTGTGTGTGTGTGTGTGATTGGTAGGTTTAGAGGTAGGGGCAGTGTGTGTGCGTGTGCCGCTGCTAGACCTGAATCAAGAGTCCTTGACCTTCATCACAGACATTCAGCCAACTGTGTCTCAGTCGTTGAACAGAATAGAGCAAGATTAACTCCATAATTCTTCATCCTATCACATTTCTTCTTTACAGTTGCCTATATTTCATTGTGCATGCAGTATATGTGTGTGCAGAGCGAGTGTGTGTGCAAACACTGTTCCTCAGACTTCTGCTCAGTAAAAGTGAAAGCCCTGTCTCTTCTCTTTAGCCTCGACTGCAGACTAAACATGCTGAAAAGGAAAACAGTTTAATTTCCTGTCATTCATAGCAAGTTTACAACATGCAAAACAATACTAAATGTCTGTTGGTTTTTGTATATTTTTGTGACTTTCAAAGGACATGGAACAAAAAGCGACACCAAAGAAAGATCAGACGAAAGAAATGTGAAGTGAAAGGAAAATATGTCACTGTCATATACTGAGGAAAACACTGTGGCCTTGTTTCTAAACTGAGCTTTCTGCATCACGCACATTCAAAAAATGATAAATGAGATTTCCGTGATAATAACACTATTGGAGGAAAGATCCGCTATAGTGCCAAACCTTTCGCTTTCTCTAAATGTTAACCAAAAATGCCCCCAATTGGACAAAAATATTCATAAATAAAGCCAATGTTTTTTTCAGTTATTCTGCTTACGGTAGTCATTATTCCCTGTTATGTCCCCCTACATTTTTAGACAAAGTTCAGGTCTCCATAAGGAGAACAACTTGCAAATTATGTAAACATTCATTTTAAATGTAAAATGTATGTAAATGTATGAGTCCTCATAAAACACTAAACACAATGTGTGTGTGAGCCAGAGAGAAAGAGAGAGCAAGTTTATTCATGCTTTTACAGCAGCTCTCCTGTTCTTTAAATTGCACATTAAGTTTGTTTATTTATGCTTTTACAATCACTTGAGCTGTTCCAGATGAAACTCTGATCTATTTCTTCGCTTGCACAAACTCATCAGGTTGTAAAACCTGTTCTGGTGGCCCGGACATGCAGCTTCTGCTCGACATTGAGTTCTGTAAGTGAAGCATAATGAAAGACTGACAGTCTCAGAGTCTGTGAGGACATGAAGAAGTGAAACAAGAAGCGATTACAGAGCCTGCTCTCGCTCATTATCGGCTCCTCCTCCTCCTCTCTCCCAGCAGTAGCGCCGAAACTCTGCGGATTATTATTGCGCTCTCAGTTCCTGCAGGGATCCGATTCAGCGAGTCGAATCGTTCGGACGGTTCGTTTCAAAGATTCGAATCTTTCGATAAAGTACGAGCTCGTTTTGAGTAAGGCAATAATGTGCATTCACAAAAGTTTTCATTTGATGTTCACTCGCACCTTGTGAATCGGTTCGCACCGAGTCATGAATCAGAGTCGGTTCACACAGAGCGATCGGATCGTTAGTCCGTGCAGAAGACTATTAGAGTCTCGCGCGTCCGCCGGTGTCGGTGTGTGTGTGTGTGACAGAGAATCCGAGGACTGTAGCAAACTAGACATTCCTGTGGCGGGAAAGCAGGATCTCACATCCATGCTGCTGTTGATTCCAGTAAACGCGCTCGAGGAATGCCGGACACGCGAGCGTCGCGCTGGTGAGTGAGAGCGACTTTTGCTCTGTGGAGCTGGTGATTTCGCACTTCAGATTTTGCGTTGAAATGGCTGATCAGAAATGACTTTCAATGATATGGTTTTCATTGCCATGTCTCTAATTGAAAGGGCTATGATCAACTCAATATTCTGCGTACATTCTAACGCACAACACTTTTTTTTGGTGTTTTTTCACGGATGTTGTAATTTTGTTGCCACGCAAATTGCAGGATTATTACATTAGACACTTCTAAATCAAGTGCCATATCACATATGCATGCTTTTGATTTAAACTCTTTTGAAATTAAGCAGTGCACAGGGCAGAAAAACATTGCATAATTAAAAGGCATAAATATAGGGATGCACGATACTGATTTATAACTAATGTGATTAAATAATGTGATATTCGATATGCGATACGATACTTCTTTTTTAAGTGTGTAAAATCAATTTAAATTGTATTGAAATATATATTAAAAAAGAAAATGATATAACCAATATATCTTTCTGGGAAAATAAAGCATCACTACAACTTCTGAACAGCAGTGTTTTAGCCTTACATATACAGTAATGTCACAAATCTGACTTTACCATTTTAACATCAATGCAAACACACACACACACAAAACTATGCCAAACTTATTGCTCAACTTATAGTTATTTTAACCTGAAAACTTAACATCAAGAACAACAAACAAACAAAAACACCTGAAACTAGAGGTGGATGATGAGTTATTTTTGTTATTTTAATTTAATAGCAAATTATAAGCAATAGGACAAATACAATAAAACAAAGATGCAAATGAAATAAACAGTGCTTTATGTTTTTATGTTTTACAGTAGATCTATTTAACGGTAGCATTAAAGTAAAAAACAATACAGAAACTGAATAATCAAATGTAAAAATAAAACTGCGTAGTCTTCACATGAATTAAATATACATTTATTCATATTAAAGCTGCACAGGTTATTCAGTCCAGAGCGGTGAGTGATTTTCTCTTTATCTTTTGTTGTTTGACAGACAGTGGCAGATTTACTGTATTAGGCCACTGTCACTTTAAGAGCTAATGCATGGATCCTATTGACACGCATCCGAACGGTCTCCGTTCACAAAACTGTCTGCATGAATACTCGCCAAGACAGGCATTTTGACAAACCTAACTGTGGTTATTTGACCGTTAGAGTGCAATAAGCCACGGAAGAGAACTGAATTTGGGACTTTCTGTGCGCGCGCTTCAGGTGTGTGTGTCAGACAGCGTTAGAACCGCAATGAGTTGTTTTCCAAGCCGGAAATAATATTTTTCAAATAGGCAGCAGTGACAGCATCATTCTGGAAATGAACTCACAGAAACCAGAAAGCAGGTTATATGACATAGCCGGGTATGTTTAAGAGTAAGTAAGCGGATAACCTCAACTTTCGGTTCCAAAAACGGTGGTAACTTTCAGGGTATGTAAGTAACCATAGCAACTCACTCTCTGGACATCACCTGTGATTAACCATAGCAACTCACTCTCTGAACATCACCTGTGAGTAACCATAGCAACTCACTCTCTGGACATCACCTGTGATTAACCATAGCAACTCACTCTCTGAACATCACCTGTGAGTAACTATAGCAACTCACTCTCTGAACATCACCTGTGAGTAGCCATAGCAACTCACTCTCTGAACATCACCTGTGAGTAACCATAGCAACTCACTCTTTGAACATCACCTGTGAGTAACCATAGCAACTCACTCTCTGAACATCACCTGTGAGTAACCATAGCAACTCACTCTCTGAACATCACCTGTGATTAACCATAGCAACTCACTCTTTGAACATAACCTGTGAGTAACCATAGCAACCCACTCTCTGAACATCACCTGTGAGTAACCATAGCAACTCACTCTCTGAACATCACCTGTGAGTAACCATAGCAACTCACTCTCTGAACATCACCTGCTCCGGAACGGCTCATGATCCAGGGTTAGTTTGCTCAAGAGGTATTCAGATGTGTTTTATGTATTTAATATAGTTAAATTAATATATCTAAATGTGTTATATAGTAACAGTTATAATATACAATATTATATATTATAACCCTAACCCTAACCCATTGAATCGATTGCTACTTGCATTTACTTTAAATAGAAACTATTGCTACAGTGCAAATAGCCGCGTCTCACATTTATACCAAGTGATTGTTTTGATCTGCTGATGAATAATCACATTTTTAATTTATGTGTTGATATTATGGAGCGGTAGCCTACCTGTAAACTCACATTTTCTTTTCATATTACTTCCGTATAATGCCTATAATAACGAAGTGTTTATAAGCGCAGAGCTGTAACACCTATAAATCTGCTGTTCCACATACGCCACCTACTGGCAAACACATGCATATGCACATATGTTTGAGCCATATTTTTAGGTAGCACACAGTGTTGTAAATGTTAACTGTGAATCAACAATAATAATAATAATAAACATTATTTTATAAAGCGCCTTTAAAAGCAGCTTCTCAAAGCGCTGTACACAAAATAAACAATGTACAAATGTACGAACACACACCAAACATCAACAAGCAAATGCTAGTCTAAAAAACTTTAAATGGTATAGGTCTGAGTTTCCCTAAATTCAAGAGGCAGAGAATTCCAAAGGACAGGTGCATAGGGAGAGAAAGCCCTGTCACCCATAGATCTTAAGCGTGTTTGAGGGACAACCAGCAAGTTCGATTGTGAAGAGCGTTATCTGCGAATAGGAGTATAAGGATGTAGCAGTTCTGGTAAATAGTGTGGTGCCAGGCTGTGCAATGATTTGTATGTGAGCATCATAAGCTTGAAATCCACTCGGAACCTGACTGGGAGCCAATGCTAGGATTCCAAAACCGGAGTAATATGATTGCAGCTGCTCCCGGTTCAGAACGCGTGTGATTTGCGGATTAATTGCAAAGTTTAACCATCACAGAGTGAAAGCTTATCATGTGCAAGTCGAGTCAGGCATCAAGTGCAAGAGGACTCGCACGGACATTTTGACACAAAATGAAGTCAGAATGCCCGTCTCGGCGAGTATCCTCACACAGCCGGTTGTGTTGCAAACAGAAAACGGATGCGTGTCATTATATTAGATCCGTGCATCCGTCTTAAAGGGACAGCAGCCTAATGTACCAATGGTGATCAAACAACAACAGCGAACGAGACTTTTGTAGCTTTAACAAAGATAAATTAATTATATTAGTTATATTTCATTTTTATAGTGAAGACTGTTATTTTACATTTGATTATTCTATTTCTGCACCTGAATACTGTTAGATTTACCTGAAAAACATAAAGCACTGCTTATTTCAATCATATCTTTCTTCTGTTGTGTTTATCCATGCTTAATGCATATCTATACATAATGCAGATTCACTCCTCTACAAAATCAGCCCAATTATTCTAGAGTTATTCATTTGTTTCAAATACAGCCATTCAAATCATCTGGCGAAATTGTTTTTATATTGCAGAACAACAAAATATCGCAATGTACGTTTTTTCCAATAGTACATTTGCAATATTCTGATCATTCCGAAATATCGTGCAGCCCTAAACATAAACAATTGGTTAGAAATGACGTGACAAATTGTGGCATCTGCTCAGATTATCTTCGCACCATGCCTGTTAAAACTAAAAATATCCATTAGATAACTCAAAACTGTTAGCCTCTGTATTACTGAGCATGTCTCTTTGATAAGATGCCAAAACTGTGAGTGCTGTGATGCAAAACATCACCCTTAATCTGGCCTCTGAAAGGTTGCATGTTCAAACCCCTCAGAGGAGAGTAGAAATAAAGCAGGAACAGGTTAACAGGCATCCCTGACTGATGTTGTCCATTAAACCGTGTCTCTTCTGTCCATAGATCACACACCTGCTGATCCTTGACAACATGACAGCGGAGTTTAATAACTTGACGTCGCTCTTGAATAATGTGACTGAGTTTCCAGACCAAACGGCAAGATGCTCGCTAACTAAGACTGGATTTCAGTTTTACTATCTGCCCATCGTCTACATCATCGTGTTCCTCACGGGGTTCATCGGAAACAGTCTGGCCATATGGATGTTTGTGTGTCACATGAGGCCGTGGAGCAGCATCTCCGTCTACATGTTCAACCTGGCACTGGCGGATTTTTGTTACGTGCTCTCGCTGCCTTTTCTCATCTTCTACTACTTTAACAAAACAGACTGGATTTTTGGGGACGTGTTGTGCAGACTGCAGAGGTTCATATTCCACGTCAATCTCTACGGCAGCATCCTCTTCCTGACGTGCATCAGCGTGCACAGATACTCCGGCGTCGTGCATCCTCTGAAGTCGCTCGGCCGGCTGAAGAAGAAGAACGCCGTGCGCACCGTCGCTCTCGTGTGGTTCGTGGTCGTGGTGGGCATCGCTCCCATTCTCTATTACTCGCGCACGGGGCCCAAGAGAGGATACACCACGTGCTACGACACCACGACGGAGGATGAGCTGCCCGGGTATTTCGTCTACAGCATGTGCATGACGGTGTTCGGCTTCTGCATCCCGTTCATCATCATCTTCAGCTGTTACGGAGGCATCGTCAAGGCCCTCATTTGTAACGACATGGACAACGCGCCGCTGAGGAAGAAGTCCATTTACCTAGTCATCATCGTGCTGATGGTTTTCGCCGTCTCCTATCTGCCCTTCCACGTCATGAAGAACCTTAACATGAGGGCGCGACTGTACTTCCAGAGCCCAGACATGTGTGCCTTCAATGACCGCGTGTACGCCACCTACCAGGTGACCCGCGGCCTGGCCAGTCTCAACAGCTGCGTCGACCCCATCCTGTACTTTCTGGCCGGAGACACGTTCAGACGCAGGCTGTCCAGAGCCACCAAAAAGTCCTCCAGGAAAGGAGATCACCCTCTCCAATCCAGGAGCGAGGAGACGGCACTGAACAGTCTGCCGGAGTACGTCCAGAACGGAGACAATCGTGCGTGAGCTCCTGAACGCCTTCGCTCGGACTGAAGGGAATTAGAGTATTCGAAATCATCGTACTGTGGTCAGTGTTACTCGTGTTGCTTTTAACATGTCGGTGTTCGTCTAATGTGATTTTCCACGGAACTGTGGAGTAACTGAAACTGAATGAGCAATCACTAACCGTTTTAACAGAGGCAAACATAACAAGCACTGGCGTTTTAGTAGAGGATGCTTCACTCTTAAAAATAAAGGTTCTCTATGGGCATCGAAGAACATCCATGGAGCCACTAATGTTCTTCATACTAAGAAAAAATGTCTCTTTGGGGAACCAAAAGGAAAGGTTGTTCTATGGCATCGTTGTGTAAAACCCCTTTTTAAACCTTTATTTGTAAGAGTGAACGGCACACATGTTCTGTTATGTTCTCAGTGAATAGTTAAGATGCACTAAAGATGTTTTAAAATAATGAATTGTCTACCTGTGGCTGTAGTTTGTTTGAAGCATCCGAGATGGTTTGTGTATTGATGTGTATTCATTCTACTGTTACTGTAAAGATGTGTGACGCCGTAGATCAAAAGAAATATCAGCCCATGAACTATGAAGGGACTTGTATAACCATGTTTCAAATAGCCGTATGTTCATAATGTATTTCTCTTTGATGATCTGTAGTATTTAAAGCTAAAGCAAATACAGAGGCATAAATGAAAAGTCTGTAAATGGCTCTTTATTATCAGGTCTAATGTTTGGTCGGCTGCGGATGAATGGCCTATAACAACTGCATTATTTCATGTGTTATTGTTTTCTCAGCTTTTGACTTTTTAGTGAAATGTGTAGCTTAAAAATGAACGGTCAATAGTTTGGTGCAGATGAAGATGAATGTTTTTGAAGAAAAGCATCTTCTGCTCAGCAAGGCTGCATTCATTTCAGCAAAAATACAGTAAAGCAGTGAGATATGACTCCAGTGTAAATCAGCTGTTCTCTATGTGAATATATAGTAAAGTGTAATTTATTCCTGTGATCAAAGCTGAGTCTTCAGTGTCAGATTCCACAGAGTATCGGTACAGATTCCTCTCATTCAACTTATTGATAATGCTCTATTATACTCTGGGTTTTTGTTCTATATCCACTGTCCTGTCATTCTTTAGTTTCTTCACACCCATCTAGTTCAAGCCGACAGGTATCATGGGACGGCGCCAGAGTCACATTGCACAGCTCCCTGTTCTTTTCCCAGAGCGCATTGACTCTTTGTCCCTCTCACAGGAAAGAACAAGACGGGAAGGAGAATGAGGGAGGAATAAATAACGCCACATTTTCTTTTCCTCCCAGATTTCTCCTAGCCACTCTTTGTGGGGGAACAAAAGCAGAATGGTTACGGATGCTGGACAGGCTTGGCAAAGGGCCCGGGAACTTACATCGGAGGCTGGGTTTGAGACTTTGTAAAACAAAGATCTGACTCCAAAATGGACTCTGATTGGATGAGCCGTGTTCAATTCTATATGTTGCTTGGCTGCTGTAAATCTAGGGGGTTTCCATGACTTTTGAACAATTTCCTATTCTGTGTGTGTGTGTGTGTGTCTGTGTGTGTCTGTTGAAGAGTGCTTAATTGAGCAAATCTGTTTTGAAAGATGCTTTGCTTTGGTTTTATCTGGACACCCAGCTAACAAAAATAAATATAGTCTAAGAACATTCAAATGCAAATGTTAAAGGAACGTTCCATTGTATCATTCTTCAGACATTATGGGAACGTTACTAAATACGTTAATGAAACAAGTTGCAACATTTAAAAAACACCCAACTAAAACGTTTCAGAGAAAACCTTCCAGGAACCATGTATAAATAATGTTTCTGTGCTAACGTTCTGAGAACATTATGAGAGAACCTTCCCTGTTATGGCTGTTTATGTTACAATTGATGATCGATTCAAGTATTTATTTATTTGGAGTTGTGTACTTACAATAGGTGATGAAATATTCTCGTGAATTACATTAGTCAGCCATCGTGAGCATTTGAGACAGACGACTACAATGAGTCACCGGTGTCGTTTGTGTGCTTTGTGAAGGTGTGTGAGTTTGTATGGATTAATACGCCAGCGAGCAAGCGTGCTTCTGCATGCTCATGTGAGTGTGTGTGTTTGCTGCTGTGGACTTTCACTGTGTTTGCAGGAAGGAAGAGGCCAACAATGCCATGCAGCCTCTGTCAGGCCTGCCGAGGCACGAAACCCAGCGCTCTGCCAGTCACTCCTCCTCCTCCATCTGCGGCTCGTTCCTCCTGTGATCCATTCAGACCTGCCCTGTGAGAGTCAAGCGGAGATGGGTGGAGAATGAGAGAGGAGGGGCGAGGAGAGAGAGAACAACGCTTTACATTTGTTTGAGCGGAACGGGCAATTACTGTGGTGACAGGACAGACTCAAATAGCTTTTGAGCCATTGGGTGCTGGTGTACAATTAACACGTTTGGAAGTGGAAAATGCCCTTTAACTCAGGATAGAGTGCACTAGAATCAATGGAAAATGAAACACTATTATTTTAATATTTATTTATATAATTTTTATAACATATATTTTAACACATCTACCTATTTTGGCATTATTACTAACTAAATCATGAGATTAATCAAGAACATTTTCATTCTATTGACAGAACTAGTTTAGAAAATAATGGGGAAAAAATGTGTTAATCTCTTCTTAAAAATGTGTTAATCTCTCTAACAGTGAATAAACAAGACAATTAATACAAAGTAAAAGTTTTCCAAATAATATACATTTTTTTTGGCTTCAATCAGTCAGTTATTTACCAATGAAAACTAAGAATCAAAACAACCAGTATACACAACATAGAATGGACAAATGAACAAAGGAAACTCAGGACTTAAATATGGAGAGGTAAATTCAAGGCGCAGCCAGAGGGAAGGTGAAGACGGATGGAGCCAAAGGGTGGAGAGACAGCGCAACAGACCGTGGCACAGGCAGAGCAACGTCTGACCAAGGTGGAGCTGGAGGGTCGAGGGAGCCCGGTGGAGCTGCCAGGACAATGATCTGTGGTGGAGCCAAGGGTGGGGGGAACCAAGGCGCAGTCGACAGGTCAACAGGCTGAGATGGAGTGACAGGATCAGTGGCTGGAGGTGGAGCCAGGGGATCCTCTTGCCTGCACAGAGCTGGGGACAGAAAGACCTGAGGCAAATCCACACAGAGTGACGTCATAGAAGAAGCTGAAGGACTGAAGGGAACCAGCAGAGACGGGGATGACGGACCAGCTGACTTTTGAAGAGGAGGCGGGAGAGGGAGGCTAGGTGGGAACTCTGGAGACACAGGAGGCTCTGAACTGGGCGGAACCAGTGGGGACAAGAGATTATCCTCTTCCAAGTCACTATAAAAACAATTTGCAGAGGCCAGCTTCATCTCACTCTCACTGGTGGGAGTGTGGGCGGGGTCTTCCTCCATTTCTTCAAACTCCAGTCCCATGATGACAGATGTTGTGATAACGGTCTGTGAAGAAAAAATACATACTTTTGAGTGTGTAGCAGAAGAGTAGGCAAACTTTGGGACATACTACATCATTAACGGACAGCTCTGTCACTTAGTTACATGCATCCTGTCATCGTAAACTGCCGTCAATCATCTTGTCAGTTAAAACAATCCACATTCAATTTAATTAAATTTCCCACCCCTTCGGAGAGAAATGTAGTTGCACATTGATCTTTTTTTAACACTTTTTATCCGTGTTTGTAGTTCTAATCGAATCCTCATCCAACTCGCAATGGGTTGTCTAATATCAGCCGTTAGAGTGTGCGCGGATCTGCACTTCAGATTCGGAAATAGTAGACCACCCAAGCTCTAGCTCTCCGTCTGCATGCAAAGGGGTTTCTTGTGTTATTACTTTAATATTATGCTTTTTATGCTCTGTTTTACAACATTTTTTCCAATAAGCCCCAGTATATTTCATTTCTTATATCTCTTATTAACCTTGTGCGTCTGCTTTTGGCCACAGACCGAATGCTGACAGAATATGATGTATATTATTGAAATGAATAGGGTCAATTACCATTCAGAGAAGAGAATTGAAAACGGAATCTTGGCATGAAACGCCCTGGAAGCATCTCTCAGAATCATTACCCTGTTGTCGAGTCATCAGAGGAGAAATTCGTATCTGTCGGTCAATATGACCATCTCTAAACCTTCTACAGCATTTCTCCAGATCAATAGTAGCCTATATGCATTGTGCTTCTTCTCGCAAAGCATAAATTAAATCTGTTCATCATACAGCAGCCGTGTCTTCAGAAGACTTCAATTAAACTGCTTGATTCATATGGATATTTTACAATCTCGATATGAATGTTTTTAAGGAATCGTCATTTGTATTCTGAAGATGAATGAAAGTCTTATAGGTTTGGAATGACATTATTGTGAGTAAATGATGATCTCCTGCTATATTCAAATCACTGAAACACAGCAATTCCCCTTTTCTGTTTTCCCGATAGCACTGAACATATCCTGTAGTGACAGGGACTACAGTAAATATAAATGATGGAGGAGACAGTTCCCCTGGAAACTCTTATTACACAAGTCCATTTTCATTATGTTATAAAAACTGTATTTCTGAATGTTCTTCGAACAATCAAAATGTCCACTTTTCTAAACGCTTGAAAAAAAAATTCTTGGTTATGCGAACGTTAAGGGAACATTCCATTGCATCATTCTCCAAACATTATGGGAAGTAGCAACATTTAAAAACTTTAGACGAACGTCCAACTTAAACATTTTAGAAAAAAATGTTGTATTAACTATTTGTGCTAATGTTTTGAGAACATTATTAAAGACCAGATAACTCTGAATGAATGTTGTATTAATGTTACTGGAGGAACGTTAGCTCATAACTTTGAGAGAACACTGCCAGAATGTTCCCTATGAGATGGGATGATAATTAAAATAAAATGATAATGTGGCAAGCAGCAAGGCCGAATGTTCCTCCTGGGTTAGGCACCAATGTAATGAAGTTCGCTGTTCAGCGAAGAAGGAGGCGGGAAACGGCTAACGTTCAAAAGACTTTAAAAAAGAAAGAAAGAAACTGAAAGTAAAAACGGCAGCCTCTTCACGGACCGTTAAGAAATCATAAAGTCCAGACCTGGTCCTCTCTCGTCCTTCACTGTCGTCGCTCCTCCTTTAAGCGCCCGAGCTCCTCCGTGAGACACGGGACCGGTGCGGCGCGCAGCTGCCGCTCATTATCACTCACCCCCGGCCTCGCCCCGTTCTCACGGCCCCTCGGCCTCGCTGCTTGCCACAGATAACAAATACGAGTTTGCAATAGAAAGCTGCATTTGTAAGGTAAAATAACTGGAAGCCTCGCACATTCAAGTCAACGGTCGCACTCGCTCTTGCTCTCGACTGTGAGTGCACTTTCTAAGCCCTAACTAAAGTCTGAATTCATCTATAACTGCTTAAAATTCTCAAGATGTAACGCTGCTGTCCCCATGAAATATTCCACTGATGAACTCAATTATGATGGTATAATTCTGCATGAATATGAGATCATTGTAAGCCAGAGCATTACTGCTTTCATCAGCAGTCTGAATAAATGTATTATTAGTCTTGTTTCAGTTGTGGAAGTCGTTTCATGCTTCCTGTTTTTCTCCAGTCAGCGAACGGAAGCACTTTGTTTGTTCTTCAAGGCAATCTGACTTCATCTAGCTGTTTATTTACACAAAGTGTGTTTGTACAGGATCGAGGAGCACAAGGCTCAGCTGTTTTGATTGGATTGGACTGGTTAAGACTTTAACTCTGGAGACAAACGGTCTGTTAACTTGTGTTTGAACTCATTCTAAACTAAATAGAGTAAAAGTGATTTGTTGCTCTAGTTTTATTTGAACTATAAAAGCTCTACACCTTTTCACTTTTTACATTTCAGTGAATATAAACATGGTTCTCCTTCTCCTTATAGCAGAAAATGATGATATAATGGCTGTTTGTTAGATAAAGATGCTGTGTTTGCAGCGTCACACTGAATTTGAGCTTCACATGTTTCTGACGCCCGGCCAGGACAGCTTCATGTCGGTCATTTCTTACAGGACAAATGGAAGTTATAATAAACATGATTTATGATACACTGTAAACCCGAATAAGTTGGCAAAACTCAAAAAATTGGAGGTAATTAATTACATCAAAATGTTTAAGTTAATAAATTCAAAGTTTAAGTAAGCAGAACTGGCAGATTTTTATTTTGTACATTTTACATTTACTCTCCCTTCTGAGTGTCATGGCAAAGCATGCTGGGAAATAGAAAATCCAGCCCGGTTTCAGTTCAATTTAAGTTGGTCTAAATTAAAAGAAACAAGTTCATAGACACAATAAAACAATTCAGATTACATTAAATCTGTCAGTTTTGAGAACTCAAAGTTCTGAATATTAGATAAGTTAATTTGATTTAACTAGTTTGTTTAATTTAAGTTTACCCTACTCAAACAATTAATTATTTTGAGCGTAAGGGTTTACAGTGTAGGGATGCACCGATATGAACATTTTGGCCGATACTGATAACCATTAATTCTTTATATTTGAAAGCCAATAACCGAAATATTGGCTGATAAATCTGAATCCAAATTTATTTAATGATTTTTAAGAGCCTGATTACAAAAATCAAAAGTCTCACCATTAATGTTCTCATTATAATTTTATGTAGCCTATATGACAGACAGCTCATATTGCACGTTAACTGTTTTTTCCTTTTTTTGAAGTGATTCCAATCATATTTCAAGCAATTCAAAACCATTGTGGCGATTAGTGCACATCTGAAGTGTCTTAGCAGAAGGAAATAATTCCTTATTAATCGGCTTTAATATATTGGACACATTTTCTTATCAGCCCAATACTGGTAACATTAAAAATAAACATACACTATATTGCCAAAAGTATTGGGACGCCCCTCCAAATCACTGAGTTCAGGTGTTCAACCCCTTCATGGCCACAGGTGTATAAATCAAGCACTAGGCATGCAGACGCTTCTACAAACATTTGTGAAAGAATGGGTCGCTCTCAGGAGCTCAGTGAACTCAAGCGTGGTACCGTGATAGGTTGCCACCTGTGCAATAAGTCCATTCCTGACATTTCCTCACTACTAAATATTCCACGCTCAACTGTTAGTAGGATTATAACAAAGTGGAAGCGACTGGGAACAACAGCAACTCAGTCACGAAGTGATAGGCCACGTAAAATCACAGAGCGGGGTCAGCGCATGCTGAGGGTCACAGTGCACAGAAGACGCCAACTTTCTGCAGAGTCAATAGCTACAGACCTCCAAACTTCTGTGGCCTTCAGATGAGCTCAAGAACAGTGTGTAGAGAGCTTCATGGAATGGGTTTCCATGGCCGAGCAGCTCATCCAAGACTTACATCACCAAGAGCAATGCAAAGCGTGGGATGCAGTGGGGTAAAGCACGCCGCCACTGGACTCTAGAGCAGTGAGACGTGTTCTCTGAGTGACCAATCACGCTTCTCTGTCTG
This sequence comes from Rhinogobio ventralis, assembly GCA_039654625.1. Taxonomy (NCBI): domain Eukaryota; kingdom Metazoa; phylum Chordata; class Actinopteri; order Cypriniformes; family Gobionidae; genus Rhinogobio; species Rhinogobio ventralis. The sequence continues at coordinate 40,170,132 of CM077206.1, forward strand.
CCAATCCCATGGACGAGTCTGGGTTTGGCGGTTGCCAGGGGAACGGGACTTGCCTGACTGCATTGTGCCAAGTGTAAAGTTTGGTGGAGGGGGGATTATGGGGTGGGGTTGTTTTTCAGGGGTTGGGCTTGGCCCCTTAGTTCCAGTGAAAGGAACTCTTAATGCTTCAGCATACCAAGACATTTTGGACAATTTTATGCTCCCAACTTTGTGGGAACAGTTTGGGGACGGCCCCTTCCTGTCCCAACATGACTGCGCTCCAGTGCACAAAGCGTCGGTCCATAAAGACATGGATGAGCGAGTTTGGTGTGGAGGAACTTGACTGGCCTGCACAGAGTCCTGACCTCATCTCAATAGAACACCTTTGGGATGAATTAGAGCGGAGACTGCGAGCCAGGCCTTCTCGTCCAACATCAGTGCCTGACCTCACAAATGCACAAAAATTCCCATAAACACACTCCTAAACCTTGTGGAAAGCCTGCAAAGGGTGGGCCAACTCCATATTAAACCCTACAGATTAAGAATGGGATGGCATTAAAGTTCATGTGCATGTAAAGGCAGGCATCCCAAAACTTTTGGCAATAAAGTGTATATCGGCCGATACCAATATGGTGGCCGATATATCGTGCATCCCTAATTTATGATATTAAACTTGAAGGTGTTTATCACTGAGATGAAGGCTAGACCTCCTCCTACATCTGCATGTCATTTCTATCAGCATCGGCTTCAGTTGTGGATTACCTGTTGTGCGACTGTAACGGTATTCCACTGGAGGCGAGTGTAGATGAACCCAAGTGCAGTTTTATTGCCAATAATCCAAAGTGAGCATCAGACACAATGACTTGACTTGGACTTGACTTGAACTTGACTTGAACTTCACAAAACAAAGAACTCACCAACAGCGGTTTACAGGAAACAAAACTCGACCAACTGACAAGGCAAACATGAGGACTATAGATACAGAGACTAGGGGAACACATGACTATGACAACCAATGAACAGCCAGAACTCAACCCCATGACAAGACAATGAACCAATGAGAACTATGGACACATGACTAGATCAACCAATGAGAACAAGACACATGAAACTAGGGAAGCACATGACATGATCACATAAGGGCAAGGAGGTCACATGACCAGAACCAGGAAACATGACTGAGGAAAAATTACAAAATAAAAGGCATGAAAACATAAACGTGAACCAAATCCCAAAACCAACTGAAAGCAACTATGTAGACTTTGTTTTTCTTACAAAAACGGGGTGATAAACTGATGGGCGCCTATGTTTAGCAAGTCCCCAGATTTAAACATGCAGCATTTTTGTTACTAATCTTAACTATTACTGCAATCACAGATTTATAAGAAACAGCTGCACTTCCCAAGCCTCAACCCTTCTGAGAGCACTTACATCAACGGGAATGACAATAAATCCAGTCTGCGCTGTACAAAGGCAGATATTCACACAGATGTTGTCCTGCATTTGAGAGACACTCAAGATATTCAAGCTGCATTTTTCTTATTCTATGAAGTTTTAAATGTTTTCATTGAATAACAAGACTAGAAGTTGAACTGCGTACCTCTCTCACTGTTTCTGCAGGATATTGCTGTATGTACAGTGAATATGGTATCATCGGTATGCATGAATACTTGGATGACGTGCAATTCTGTATCGCACAATGCACTGCATTCAGGGCTGTATGCAGGGTTTATAATCACTGAGGCCACGAAACGGAGCTTTCTGGGGGGTTCGGACATGCCTGATCTCCAAATCATTGAATTCAGGTGTTCAATCCCTTCATGGCCACAGGTGTATAAATCAAGCACTAGGCATGCAGACGCTTCTACAAACATTTGTGAAAGAATGGGTCGCTCTCAGGAGCTCAGTGAACTCAAGCGTGGTACCGTGATAGGTTGCCACCTGTGCAATAAATAGGACAAGGAGCCTAGTCTTTTTTAATGGAAGCGCTGGCCTTGAAACTGTATTCTGCCTTCTTCTTAAAGGAGCACATAGAGAAGCTACGGTGGCCAACACAGGACAAAGATGTGGTCGCCTGAGACAGCAGAGAGTAGCTAGCGCTCTGTAGAGAAGTTTGTCCCTTTAGGGCTACTGTAGCAACATGGCGGTGCAAAATGGAGACTTCACTGTAAGAGACCCGCGATGTGTGTAGACAGAAACGGCTCATTCTGAGGTAATAACAACATAAAAAAACAATATCATTTTTTGCAATATTTGTCAAATCAGACATTTCAGATGTTTTCATGTAGTAACAGAAACACTTTTAATATTTAATATGCACTGCTTAATACAGCGGCTGTAGAAGAACAGAATTCAAGCCTATTTACCAGTTTTTCCACCAAGCTATTTTGTAATATTTCTTTTTTTGGCTCATTATTATATCAGACTGCCAAAAAAGACAAATTAAAGGAAAAATATTAAAGATATAAACTACTTTCCCCTACAATTCAACTGACCCCACTCACATGCATTATTTAAACCATTTTTAAATTATATATATATATATATATATATATATATTACTGTTGGCTGATGCATTTATTTATTTGATCAGTTCTTTAATTATTTGGGTTTATTTAATTTAAGGTATGGACATGCCTATAGGCAGTTTCTTGGAAAATATTATTTAAAATAAATTAGAAACCAGCAATTAAACCTCCTTACTTGTTTCTAATTTATTTTAAATATTATTTTGTTGTCAACTAAGCTACTTGATTAAACTGCTATACCTTAAATAACATATATTCTAATAACATGAATTCTAATAACTTATTCAGATGGAGTTCTGCTTATTATTGTTAGTATATTCCATCTGGATCATCATCACTGTTTACAGATATTATGCAGTTAGATATGAATGTTTTTACCAAGGTCATGTTGGTGTATTGTGTGAGATAATAACTGAAGCTGTTCTTAATCCTGAGGAAGATGAGCTCTGCGGACCGTGTGTGTCTGAAGTCGATCTTCTCCCTGATGGAACTGGAGATGAGGGTGGCATAAAGACGGGGATGTAAGGAGGCAATCTGAGGCGAGGATTAAGGAGGCAGGACGGCAATAACTGGCCATGCAGACAGATGAATGACAGAGGTTGCACAAGGTAAAATCGAGCTGCGTCTCTGAATGTGTGCGGGTCACAGACAGGCGATAACAGAGCGGATGAATCCTGCAGGCCTCGTTCAGACACAAACTCCTGACATCAGTATTATCAAGCCCAGACAGAGAGAAACGGAGAGAGGGCGATGCATGAGGATAATGAGGCCAGGTTTTTATAACCACAAACTGCTGTCGGGGAGAAATTAATTAATTGTGCTGTGATCAAATGTATTCTCCGATATATAAAATGCCCGAGCACACCCTTAATTAACACAAAGTATGTTTTTGGCAAGAAATAGTGCAGCCGGACTCAGAATCCTTGCCAAGATCAATTCAGCTGTTCTCGTACGGTGACACAACTGGAACAAAAGAGCCAGACACTCCTTATTTCTCAATCTAGCGTACGCTTTATATGTGCACTATATATGCTTATGCTCTTATAGAGAGTAGCTGAGTTTGATCTGTTGATGTTGGTGCATTTTACAACATTCATTTTCATGATATTTGACCTTTTATGTTTTCAACTGTAGCAAAGTTTGTTCGTGTGGGAGAAAGGAAGAAGGCAGGGTCGGCGATAAGCTGGAACTGGTGGGTTTTATTATCAATTCAAAACGCAACATAAACTGGCGCCACGCGCACTCATTCAACTGAACACTCAAAAGACTCTCGATTCATCACTGTCGTCGTTTCCTTCTTTCAGGCTCACTCCACGAGTCCTCAGCTTCCCTCTCTTCCGGCACTCTGTTCCTGCGTGGCTTTTAACCGGTCTCTCCGCGCCAATCACTGCAATCAGACACAGGTGTTTATCATCATGCACTTGACCTACTTTCTCACCGCTCGTCTCGTGACTCCCTCCGTCTGTGCAGACCTCTCGCCACATACCCCCACCGCCTGACTCAGGCCGGGGAGCCATCCAGCCTGCAGCACCCCCCGCCCCCCCCTATTTCTGGAGAGGAAGTCGGCCACCGCCATCTGCGCCCCCGGCCTGTGGACCACCTTGAACTTAAAAGGCTGTAACGCGAGATACCAACGGGTGATCCGCGGGTTGGTATCTTTCATGCGGTGGAGCCACTGCAAGGGGGCATTACTCGGGTGAAAGCCTGCTGGCACGACTCCGACCACTGGACCGTATCTGGGGCCTCCTTTTTAGTGAGGTCAGTCAGCGGGCTGGTGAGGTCCGAATATTTAGGCACAAACCTTCTATAGTATCCCGCCAGCCCCACGAACTGCCTCACCTCCTTTTTGGTCTTTGGGCGCGGACAGGTTGCAATGGCTGCTGTCTTACTAATTTGGGGACGCACCTGTCCATGCCCTAAGTGGAAACCCAGATACTTGACTTCCACACGCCCAACCGCACACTTCTTCGGGTTGGCCATCAGCCCCGCCCCCCTCAGCGAGTTCAGAACCGCTCTCACATGCTGCATATGCCGCTGCCAATCATTACTATAGATGATGATATCATCCAAGTATGCAGCGGCATATGCAGTGTGCGGCCGAAGGATTCGGTCCATCAGTCACTGAAAGGTGGCCGGTGCCCCGAACAACCCGAAAGGAAGCGTGACAAATTGGTGTAATCCAAACGGCGTTGTGAAAGCTGTCTTTTCCTTGGATAATGGAGTTAAGGGGATCTGCCAGACAAGCGTCCCCACCTCCATCACTGGACACCTGTCAATAAAGTGTCCCGGGTCCCCGCAGCGCCAACAAGCCGGCCCAGACTTCCCCGCCGCCCTAGTGGCAGGAAGAGGGTCAAGGGATTGACGCGGAGAGAGCGGCGGAACGTAGCCGGACCCCTGGCCCGCACTAACTGGCCCCTCCCCCCGGACGTGGTTCCCAGTCCCGCAAGCGCCTCCCCGCCCCTCCCTCGGGGCATCGGCCTTGGTGGCACTCCTCGGCGGGACCTAGGGAAAGGGACAGGCCTCGTTATAGAGGACGAGGGAGAAGGGGGAAAAAAGGGAAAAGAGGATGAGAGAGAGACTGCCGGAAGGGGTTCGCCGACCCCGGGGCACGCCACCATCTGGTCCTCCTCCAGTTGGATGGCCGAGTCCAGCGACGTGGGGCGGTGGCACTGGACCCACTGCGCTGTCTTTCGGGGCAGACGCGTTATAAACTGCTCCAGTACCACCTGGTCGATGATGTGGTCCACGTCGCTTCCCTCGACCACCAGCCATCTGCGGCATGCGTCCCGGAGCTGTTGAGCCATCACAAAGGGCCGGCCGCTCTCCCCCAGAGCCAGCGACCGAAACCACTGGCGGTGTTGTTCGGGGGATAGGCCCGCTGGAGGATGGCTTTCTTCAGGTCTTTGTAGACCAGGAGGTTCTGGACCGGAAGCTGCTGTGCCGCCAGCTGGGCCTCCCCCGTCAACAGGGGAATGAGCTGTACTGGCCAGTGATCCTGCGGCCATCTACAGGTCTCCGCTGTTCTTTCAAATAGGTTTAAGAACGCCTCCGGATCGTCCTGGGCACCCATTTTCATCAGCGGCACGTGAGTGGGCGGCGTTGCAGCGGTGGCTGTTCCCTCGGTCCGAACCCCTCGGTCTACCCAGCTCCGGAACAGCTCGCGGTCCTCCTGCTGGGCACTGATGAGGGCCCGGAACCGTTGTTCCGCAAATGGTGATTCTGGCGGGGTTTGCATGGTGGCAGTGGCTCCCTTCTTCCTTTCCCGGGTTTCGGCACCAGTGTAGCAAAGTTCGTTCGTGTGGGAGAAAGGAAGAAGGCAGGGTCGGCAATAAGCTGGAACTCGTGGGTTTTATTTTCAATTCAAAACGTAACATAAACTGGCGCCACGCGCACTTATTCAACTGAACACTCAAAAGACTCTTAATTCATCACTGTCGTCGTTTCCTTCTTTCAGGCTCACTCTGTCGGTCCCACGAGTCCTCAGCTTCCCTCTCTTCTGGCACTCTGTTCCTGCGTGGCTTTTAACCGGTCTCTCCGCGCCAATCACTGCAATCAGACACAGGTGTTTATCATCATGCACTTGACCTACTTTCTCAACGCTCGTCTCGTGACTCCCTCCGTCTGTGCAGACCTCGCGAAACCATGCCCCCTCGCCACATCAACATTTCCTTCTTTAAAGGGAATCATTTTTATAGCATGTTAAATTTGTCACTTGTTGAGAGTGAGCAAAACCTTTTTTGTGCGTGTCCCTTTAAATGCAAATGAGCTGCTGCTCCCCGCACCCTTTCAGGAAGAGGGCGGAGCTTCAAGAGCTCATGTTAGCAGCTCCGATGACCTCACGCAGACACTCACTGAAAAGGTCAGAAACTGTTCAGCCTTTTATGATCAAACCGGAGTCGGACAATGATGGAGAGACTCAAGAAGAAGAGACAACATGTAGAATGAGACACGACGTTTCTGAAGGGTTAGTTGATGAATTTATGAGTTAACCATCTTCAGTCATTGATTAGCATATTCTGTCATGATAATCTATAAACCGCTGGTGTGGGAACTGTTGTGAGATGAGTCAGAGAATATCTGCTGCATGAAGAGAGAACAGGGATAGTTTAGTTTAATTACGGTTATAACTTATGTTGTCATCTTCTCAACATGGCCTTTGTTGCGTGTTCCCGGGGGCGGAAGCTCGTTATAGTCCCTACCAGCCATTTGTTGTAGTCCTTAAAAAGAGATTTCTGTAAAATAAAATATCTCCCTTTGCTTTGAACTTTGAGCGTTGTAACTTTGCAGATGTTGTTTATGCTCAAACAGCAACATTACACACTCACTAAAGTTAAACAAGTCAAATCATAATCAACCACCCCTTTAAGAAACCATCAGTAAAACAGGTCCATATACAACAGACACACACACACACACACACACACACCCATATACATGTGCTATAATGTAGGACTTACAGAGTATTGCAGTACACAAGTAACTTAAACAGAAACACTTTATTTCAATACTCCACTTTAGATATTCTACTAACTGTGAGTAACTGTACATGTCAACTAGCAGTCATTAGAGTATTAGTAGACTTAATATCTGCTCTTTATTCTGATGCTCCTAACACACATTCAACTATCAGTATCTTTACAACTACAGGTCAACTTACTCTACTAACCCGAACCTAACAGTCTACTAATACTCTGATAAAAATGATTCTGTGGAGAAGTAAATACTACAGAAAAAACTAATGTTATTTCTTTATTAAGTTAGTTCAGACAAGAATTAAACAAAAGTAAATTCTATATTAGTACTCAATTCAAGCTTGTAGAAATTAAAGTGTAAATATCAACGTTATAAAATTAAGTAAAACTACTCAACTTTTCTGATACTGGTGTTCCCATCATGCACTGGGGCAAGAATAATTAATGTTTTCCAACTGTATTTACACTGTTTTATCATTGCTTCTGTTGTTCAGTTTAGTAACTTGCCATTTTGTGACATTTGAAGTTCATTTTCTACTCAAAATGACACATTCATACTCAAAAACGATCCATCGAGTGTTACTGTCACTGTGTAGCAAGTATTGAGGTCTCCATGTTCAGGTGCCGCGTTACTACTATTACTTAGATATGGTGTCTACAATATCTATTGTGTTATTTAATTAGCTGTTTCTAAGTAAAGCATACACTTTAAAAGCGTGGTTTAATACAGTTTGTTTGAGTAAGAAGCATTGCAAAGGAAAATTTAACTAAGTAGAAATTACTCAACCTTTTACTGGCCAAGTTAAAATGTCTTATTTTCTTTGTTAATTTTACTTAACTTAGTCAAGTACTGTTTACTTAAAGCTGCAGTCCGTAAGTTTTGCCTCTTTGTCTGTTTGAAACCTGCAACTGCAGTTATTTGTTGAATTGTCATCTTTACGTGGGTTGTGTGTTGGCGGATCCTCAGCGTTCATGTTTTGAGGAGTGTGTGAACTTTTGTTCTGACCGATTGAGAAAAAACGCATTACAATAAATCGATTAAATCTATTGATCACTGAGCTCATATCACATGCAAATTATTATTATTGTTATACTTTGTTCTCAAATGGTTAATGTTAACAACATCAGCATTGCGTGACTGTGTATTTAGTGTGTATTAGCGTTATCTGTAGATTTCAGTTTCTGTACAGTCTAATCTTCTGCTTTTGACTCCGGGTGATTCTCCCGTTGTCGTTTGGTCGTTTCTGGATTACAATCCGTCATCAAAATGATGTTTAATTATTCCAGCTGCTGTGAGGAAAGGCTGTAAATGCTCCGCCACCTGCAGCATCCTCGCATGCGAGCCGGACTCCTTCTTTATGGGTGGGTTGCACCAACAAGGATTAAATTAAACTCAGTTTAGAGCTAATCTAGGATTTGTTGATCTAGGCTTTATTTTAAATCGAGTTGTGTTGCACCACTTAATTTTAAACCCAGACTAACAAATTGGGGATTAGAATTTAACCTGCGCTTAAAACCTCCATTTACGATTAATTTCGCCGCCATGATGGATTCGCCATTGACAGCAACAATACTAATATTCAATTTCCTTATTTATTGACCACTAGAAACTCTCTCTCTCTGACATAAGCTCTTGCTGATAAAGTAAATAAACTTGTCAAATGTCAGCTGTCTTTATAAAGCGTTACGTAGAGAGACCGTTACTGATCAAGCAGGCAATGAAAACATTGCGGCAGCGTGTGTGGATTTCATAAGCCTGGAAATATATTTATAGTATCAATTAATGGAGTATATTGTGGCAGCGTAACTTATGACAAACAACTGTCATGATTGGCGGAGTGACTATCTCCGCTCTTGACAGCGCCGCCTTCTGTCCGTTTGATCGAGTGGAGCGGGCATGACAACCGCGAGGCACGGCCGTGATCACTGGCGCTCACCTCATCATCCGTTAAATGCTAAATATACTGATACTCCTCTCTTCTTTCCCTTGTCCGACACGGAGGTGCACCGAGATTAGTGACGGATCTGCATCCCGGACTCGATAGCAGGCGTAAACTCACGGGCCACCACGACCCTCACACTCTGACGGCTCAATTCGCTTTATTTTTCATTTTTACTAGTAAGAAACACCTCTCTGAGACCTGACGACACAACCACTGTTTCTATCTCTGTTCAATCATCTGTATATTTTAATTGTAAGTGCACTTTATTTTATTTAAACCTCCTCACATGTAAGTTTAAAATTAATCCATAATTGAGATTTAAAGTTTAAAGTTATGGAGCAACAGGATTAAAGTTAATCTATTTTAAATATAAATTAAATCCAGGATCAAAATGATGGTTTAAATGTAAACCTGCTTATTTTTAAACAAGGTTTAAAGTTTGGTGCAACAGGATTATTAGATAAAACTTGATTTAATCTAGATTTAAGATTAATCCTGGTTGGTGCAACCCACCCTATGTGTACAGACATGACGTAATGACGCAAACACATGCTCGAATCTCCCGCGGAAACTCACCAGTGCCACTTAACACGTTATTACAAGCTTTCCGCTGCGAATCAGCTGAGGTAAGGAGATCGTTCTGAACACTGGCTGGTTATGGACTTGCTCAGAATTTGATTTTGGATAATTTTTAACCAAAAAAAGTTACGGACTGCAGCTTTAATTCCATATGTGAAAATTTACTTTAAAAAATATGCATGCGAAAACTTGACAAAGAAAAATGAAGTCAATTTTACTTGTTTTTGTGTACTCTAACGAGAGTTCGTTGACATTGAGTTTCAAAGTTACTTATATTTAGTAGAATGTCTAAAGGTGTCTAAATGTCTTAAATTACAGAAAACAAGTGAACTGTTATCCTCTATTGGATAGTGAATGGTGCCGTTTGCTATTGAACAAATATATGTGCTGTAGTTTCCATTGACTGATAGAAGTTTGCCCAACTTTGAAGAGTTCTGCTTCTGAGAACATGGAAGTGTGAAAGTGTGTATGCAGAATCATGTGCATAAATCACCAAAACTGTGCTGTTTAAAGTTTTGAATCTGCAGCTGGACGTGTGTGTCCTAAACACCCGCAAACACACATTCCTCTGAATGAATCTGTTTTACTTTAATCCAGGTTTATATGATGTGAATGGATAATGGGGAATGGGGATGAGATATTAATAACAGTGATGGAATCGTGGTCAGTTTTCTAGACTCGAGGCTATAGATAATTGCATTGAGTCTCAGCGTTTCTCCTCTTCCTTTGTGTTTTCACACAACATTGTTTCCAATTTTCTTTGGCAGTGACCTCCATTATCTGGATGAGAGCGTTTGGGGAGAGATGAGCGGCAGGTGCTGGAGGAGTGGATTGAACACATTTCCCTGCGTGGAGACACCATATTAAACACTCGCCGCCCTCTTCCTCTTTCTGTTTTCTTTAGTTTCTATCAAAACTTCCTGCTCTTCTGAGCGACCCTATTAAGACCTGTGGAGAGCGAGCGATAGATCTGGACTCCACTCGGCTGTGACCGGCTCGGATTAATGACCCGGAGTCACTTCTTTACGCAGGAAAACTGCTGTTTTAATGCCACTGCTTCATCTGCACCTCAGCGTTTGCCCTCAACCTTTAGAAACTCATCCTCGTCAAATCACTAATGGATATTTTATCTCTTTAATTAACACTGGCCACAATTCCCTGTGTGTTGAATACACACTCTTAAAAGTAAAGGTTATTTATTGGCATAGATGAAGAACCTTTAACATCCATTTTTTAAATGTTTCTACTTGTTCAGAGAACATTCATAAGTAACGTTCCCATAATGTTTGAAGAAGGATACAATGGAACGTTCCCTTAACGTTCACACAACCAAGAAAATATTATATTAAAACTGGATATTTTGAATGTTCAGAAAAGCAAGAACGGATGTTAATTGCTGTAGTGGTGTTTGATTCTGACGGCGTACAGAGCAGAGAGACGGCGGTGAATCTCTTCGGCGGGGTAAGCTGATCCAGCTGCACTGAATATCTCTCTTAAATTAGACTGTGTGACATTGTGTTGGAGTTTTCCATGCCACTGTGTAACCGGACGCCCTGAAGTACAACTCACATACAGTCTGTGTGTCTGCTGTCGTCATGTTTAAAGCCTCTGAGGAAACAGTCATGCATAAACACTTGCGCGCACACAGACACACACACATACTCACACATACATACTCACACACGGACACACACACACACTCACACATGCTCGCGCAAACTCTCACACATACATACTCACACACACATACTCGCACACACATACTCACACATACTCGCGCACACTCTCACACATACATACTCGCACACAGACATACTCTCACACATACATACATACTCACACACACACTCACACTCACACACACACTCACACATACATACTCGCGCGCACACACACATGCTCGCACAAACTCTCACACATACATACTCGTGCACACACACACTCACACACACACACACACATACTCACACATACTCGCGCACACTCTCACACATACATACTCTCACACATACATACACACACACTCACACTCGCGCACACACACACACATACTCACGCACGCGCACACACACACACAGACACACACACACACACTCACATGTTCGCGCAAACTCTCACACATACATACTCACAGACACACACACTCACACACACATACTCGCACACACACACACACACACACACACACATACTCGCGCACACTTTCACACATACATACTCGCGCACACACACATGCTCTCACACATACTCACACACACATACTCGCACACACACACACACACACACATACTCGCACACACACACACACACACATACTCACACACACACATACTCGCAAACACACACATACTCTCACACATAATCACACACACATACTCACACACACACATACTCGCAAACACACACATACTCTCACACATAATCACACACACATACTCACACACACACACTCACACTCACACACACACATACTCGCGCACACACAGACACATACTCGCACACACACATACTCTCACACATAATCACAACACATACTCACACACATTTACACACACACACATACTCGCGCGCACACTCACACACACATTCGTTTTAGGGACTTTCCTTTGACTTCTTCTTTTTCACCTAATCCTCGTTTTAAATCACAAAGGCATTGATTAGTGTGTTTATTATCCTCAAGTGCAGGTGATTAATGGTTTACTTTCGTTATATTCACATTAGTCCTCAGATGCAGCTGAAGCACGAGCGCCTGAAGACACACCCTGATGTCTGAGATAGCATTCCTCCTGCAACACTGAGCGCTTGTTTCGCTCTCTCTGCTCTGAGTGTGTGTGATATGCAGAACATGTTGTTTTTGTGCACATCTCAATGTGAAACCGTGACGTAGATCAAAGTTCTCCAGAAGTCCTCTGTTGTGACTGGAAAACACATGACCAAACTAGTTCAAAATAGCATTTCTAGCTGATTGTTTCATTTTATATGTGCAGCTTATACGTATATTTTAATCTACAGTATATACTGTATTCTCATTCCTACACTCTCAAAAATAAAGGTTCCATAAAAGGGTTTTGTTTGCCATAGAGGAGCCATTTTCACTTCCTCATAGAACCTTTGAGCATTTTGGAAGTTCCATGGATGTTAAAGTTTCTATCAATGCCAATAAAGAAGCTTTATTTTTAAGAGTGTGTATTCTGTCTATGTTTTTGAATACTCTGTGAAAGCGCATGACATATGAATGTGGAAACAGTTTGACTGATGATAAAGGAAAGCAGTTTCTCATAACACAGTCTGAGTGCTGCTCTAATGCTCACACTGAGCGTTCACAAGCCCTGATTCCATCACTATTGACGTCTGCATTATCAGCGTATCAGGAAACACTCAGACTCATTACAGTCGATTGTCTTGTGTTTGTGAAGCTTTTAGGCCACATCCACACGAAGCCAGAGCTTTCCCTATCCAATCTTTTTTTCCCTTGTCTCCATAAATATCTTCGTACACACGAAACGACTGATACTGACTCAAAACGATGTAGCGCACATGCCAGACCAGCACGTGCCGCTGTAATTCTGCCTCAGAGATACACTAAAAATGGAGAAGAAGACTTGGAGCATGCGCTGGACGTGGTGTGATGACATCACCGTTTCACAGAATATACGGATTGGCTGTACACAGATTTATCCACTCTGGGACCCGGTTTCAAAACGCGTCTCCGTGTGGACATCAAAGCCTTCACTCTTCACTAATGAGGGCGCGAGGCATCTTCCCACTAAAGTACAGTGAATGATTAATCATGATTTAATTAATTCATTTAATTTATAATATGATATATATATATGATATAGTTTTTCTTTATCTCGGCCGGTTCTTCTTTGCCACTGGCTCTGGTGTATATAGTGGTGACATTATAACATGAGATATAGTTCAGTGCAGGTTACATTATTACGCCTCTAGTCGAGTCAGTAGCAAAGACTTTTATATTGAAAGGGACTGAAACAAGGGAATATTTTTACTTTCATTCAACAACACCTTATTGACCAGCGCTGTCATTGGAAATCTCCAACCACTGAAAGGATTCTGACCTGACCAGTGTTGACTTGAAGAATGAATATGTAACTCTCTCATTCAGTCTCTCTCTCATAATACTCTACTCTACAACCACTATATTGCCAAAAGTATTGGGCCGTCCCTCCAAATCCCTGAGTTCAGGTGTTCAATCCCTTCATGGCCACAGGTGTATAAATCAAGCACTAGGCATGCAGACGCTTCTACAAACATCTGTGAAAGAATGGGTCGCTCTCAGGAGCTCAGTGAACTCAAGCGTGGTACTGTGATAGGTTGCCACCTGTGCAATAAGTCCATTCCTGACATTTCCTCACTACTAAATATTCCACGCTCAACTGTTAGTGGGATTATAACAAAGTGGAAGCAATTGGGAACAACAGCAACTCAGCCACGAAGTGATAGGCCACGTAAAATCACAGAGCGGGGTCAGCGCATGCTGAGGGTCACAGTGCGCAGAAGTCACCAACTTTCTGCAGAGTCAATAGCTACAGACCTCCAAACTTCTGTGTCCTTCAGATGAGCTCAAGAACAGTGTGTAGAGAGCTTCATGGAATGGGTTTCCATTTGGTTTCCGTTTGGTGTGGAGGA
>CM077206.1:40189282-40219282 GCA_039654625.1 Rhinogobio ventralis
ATCATCCGGCCGTCTTTAAGAGGAATATCCACGATCATGTCGTAACAAGCCTGTCCGCTGTTCTGCTCTCATTCTGTGGAAACTTGAGGCTTGTTAAGCAACTTTGGCCCTTACTCAGAGTTTCATATACTGGTTATTACAGTTTTTCTGGATTGCCAACACACTATAACTGAATCATTTGACATAATTCCCCAAGCCAGTTATTCAGTTCTCAAAATTATAAACACATTTCTCTTGTTTTCACACACTCAAATTTACTTAATGATTTCTGCAAAACTCTCCACAAAAATGCCCTTATTTTACAGTGGTTTAACCATGTTCTCATTCAGAAAACACACACACACACACTCACACTCACTCACACTGACACACTCACTCACACACAAACACACTCACACACACTCACAGTCACACACACACTCACACTCAAACACACTCACACACACACACTCACACACACTCACAGTCACTCACACACAAACTCAAACACACACACTCACACTCACTCACACAAACACACACTGACACACACACACACACAGACACACACTCACACACAGTATAATGAACTCAAGTGTCATGTGAACTCAAACAGCACACATTTATCCATCAGGAAACATTCAGGAGCAGAAATGATGACACACTAATCAGAATCTCGGGATAATATAAACAGCAGATTGTATATTATATAATAATGCACAGCTGATATTGCATCCTAGAATCATGGATGGGTTTTATCCTTACACATACAGTATAATTACAGTAACAGTACTTTATATCAGAGAAGCTGTAGCACGTGCACACCCTGAACTTCATCAGAAGAAACTGTAACTGTATATTTGGCTGAAGGTGCAGAGGATGGCGGATTTATTTCTTTATGCGTTACTGTAATTGACAGTATACAGTACTGTGCTGCAGACACAGTTCAGATTTAGGTCTTTGGTTTTTGAACTTTTCTTCCGTTGTAAGATCACAGTGAAATGAAAGCTGATTTTACTCTATCTGCGCTCTTTCATTTTGACAGAAGTGAATGCGTTTTTGAATGAAATGTTTGATTTTGACGTGGAAGTTTGAGGTTGGTGTGTCGTTACGAGATTGTGTGTATAGTTGTGAGGAAATGGTGAATTATTTCATGAATTGTGTGTTAGCAATCGAGAAAAACTGTAATGAAACATATCAGTCATAAACCTGATGGAGTTTCCTCCGGGATTCAAAAGAGCTCAGAAACGACATTATTGATCCTAACTTAAACATGTTTGAGAACACTAATGAAAACGCTATTTCTGAATGAACATCCAGTTATTTAAATGTTTTAAACATGTTTTTTCTTGGTTGTGTGAACGTTAAGGGAACGTTCTATGGTCTCGTTCTTCAGACACTATGGGAACGTTACTTTTGAATGTTCTCTGAACGTTCTGAAACAAGTAGCAACATTTAAAAAACGTTAGAAGAACATTCAACAAACGTTAATGAACAATGTTTGAGAACATTATTAAAGGCCTGATAACGTTGAATGAACGTTCTATTAACGTTACTGGAAGAATGTTTGTTCATAACGTTGAGACAACGTTGCCAGAACGCTTTCTGTGTGGATCAAAGCATGAAAGTCTTTTGAAGTAACGTTAATCACAGATCTTGTTTTATAGGAAATTCCTGAGTGAATTAAACTGATGAAGATTTCCTTTCGGATATGAATATCTCAGGTAATGTTTATATTGAGTGCAGCTTAACCCGTAGTATCTCAAACATACGACTTCTTAATGAGCCACTGGCAGCTCTAGCCGTGCTGAAGTGTTTCGAAACATCCGCAGAAATTAGTTTATGATAAATCTGAAACAGTTTCTGTCTCCGTGACTCATTCATTGCGACACACACACTTCACCAGCCGGGCGTGGTGCACACTACAACAACACACTTTTAAAGCCACAGTTCACACAACAATGACAATTCTGTCTGTTTACTTTGATTCCTTTTTACAGTTGCTTTAAACTCTGGGGGAAATGGATGGTGAAGTTGATGCAGAATCACGCTGGAGTCTCATGACTCGCAGAAGGCAAACGATAACGGAACTGCATTATTTCATCTCTTCAGTCGCCGTCACTGCATGGAAAACATCTGAAGAATAACTGATGAATTCTGCAACATTAATGCTGTTATTTTCCTGTTTATTAATGTGAAGCTGCTTTGACACGAACTGTATTGTCCAAAAAGCACTATTGTTCCGACACATAAGAAAAAAATCATGTTTTGGTCAATTATAATTATGACATAATTTTGACTTTTAATGTCATTATTTGTCCGAATTTCAACTTTTCATCTCATTTTTATGTCATAATTTCATCATAATTATAACTTGGTATGTCATCGTTTTGACTTTCTATGTCATAATTACAGATTTTTATTTAATAATGTTGACATTTTAACTCATAATTAAGTATATGCATGTCATAATTCAGACTTTTTATGTCAAAATTATGACTTTTTTCGATTAGCGTGTTAAAATCCGACTTTTTAAGTCATCATTTTTGCCTTCATCTCATAAATATGACTTTTAATGTCATTATTTGTCAGAATTTCAACTTTTCATCTCATTTTTATGTCATAATTATAATGTTTTGTCACAATTTTGACATTTCATCATAATTATAACTTGGTATGTCATCGTTTTGACTTTCTATGTCATAATTACAGATTTTTATTTAATAATGTTGACATTTTAACTCATAATTAAGTATATGCATGTCATAATTCGGACTTTTTATGTCAAAATTATGACTTTTTTCGATTAGCGTGTTAAAATTCGACTTTTTAAGTCATCATTTTTGCCTTCATCTCATAAATATGACTTTTAATGTCATTATTTGTCAGAATTTCAACTTTTCATCTCATTTTTATGTCATAATTATAATGTTTTGTCACAATTTTGACATTTCATCATAATTATAACTTGGTATGTCATCGTTTTGACTTTCTATGTCATAATTACAGATTTTTATTTAATAATGTTGACATTTTAACTCATAATTAAGTATATGCATGTCATAATTCGGACTTTTTATGTCAAAATTATGACTTTTTTCGATTAGCGTGTTAAAATCCGACTTTTTAAGTCATCATTTTTGCCTTCATCTCACAAATATGACTTGTCATAATTATAATGGACGAAAGCATGTTGTTTTGTCGTATGTGGCGGAAATGGAAATTCCATACTGTGTAAATAATTGTGACTTGCAGCAGTGTGTTTGTTTGCGTGACTGCGCCTTTAAGAAGCGCTGCGCCGGTGACGTGAGCTCGTGACGCGCTGCGCGCGGTGGGCAGGAAGAGTGCGCGCGTGTGAGCTGTGGAGAGAGGCGCATTGATCGCTCGCGGAGCTCACACACAGAACAAGCTCCAGCACGATGCGCTTCTGACGCGGAGTCCAGCTCGCTCCCACCGCAGAACACGCGTCGAGCAGCAGCGGCACACGGACAGTTCTGACTGGATTCATGCGGATTGAAAACAGCAGGGCGGCTCAAAGCGGGTGCACGCGGCGCGTTTTAGACGAGAGGGAGAGAGCGCGCGCACGCACGCGCGCGAGAGAGACACTGCCCGTGCTGTAGGAGCCATGAGAGAATACAAAGTGGTCGTGTTGGGATCCGGCGGCGTGGGAAAATCGGCCTTGACCGTGCAGTTCGTCACCGGATCCTTCATCGAGAAGTACGACCCGACGATAGAGGACTTCTACCGCAAGGAGATCGAGGTGGACTCGTCGCCGTCGGTGCTGGAGATCCTGGACACGGCCGGCACCGAGCAGTTCGCCTCCATGCGCGATCTCTACATCAAGAACGGCCAGGGCTTCATCCTGGTCTACAGTCTGGTCAACCAGCAGAGCTTCCAGGACATCAAGCCCATGCGCGACCAGATCATCCGCGTCAAGCGCTACGAGCGCGTGCCCATGATCCTGGTGGGGAATAAGGTGGATCTGGAGGGCGAGCGGGAAGTCTCTTCCGGGGAAGGCAAAGCCCTGGCGGACGAGTGGAACTGCCCGTTCATGGAAACTTCAGCCAAAAATAAAGGCTCGGTGGACGAGCTGTTCGCGGAGATCGTGCGGCAGATGAACTACGCCTCGGCGCCGAACGGAGACGACCAGTGCTGCGCGTCCTGCGTGATTCTCTAGAACGAGCGCGATTAGCCGCTTGTTGCCATGGTGAGAACCGACGAACGCTCGAAGTTCGCTCGAGGACAAAACACACGACAAACATTCTGCCGTTCAGTACGGAACGCCAGCGGCGCCACACGGCAACGCGTTATGATCGAAGTAGAAATTCTGACAGGTCCTTCACATCACAAGTCATCCTCATTTCCAGTTTTTTTATCTTAATGTCAATTTCGACTTTTTACTGTCTCATGATTACGACAACTTCGACCTTAAATTGAATTATGCGACCAGGCAAAAGCATGATATAGAGGTTTCATCTCAGTTATTACTGTCTCAATTATATGACTCATTATGAGAGGAGGAAAGGATGGCATAAAAAGAAGAAATGATGACACAATTTAGATTTGTGTGAATGTCTTATCTCATAGTTCTGCCGGTATACCGACAAGAAGTCAAAATTATGGAAATGTAGAAAAAGTCATGATGTCATCATTTTTCCTAATGTCAATTTCGACTTTCACTTCTATGACTTGCTATGTCATCATTATGAGAAGGGCATAAAAATACATTCTGACGTCATTACGACATAATTCAGACTTTTATCTCATAGTTATTACTTATAGTATGTCAATTAAATGGCAGTATGACCAAATTATGACGTCATATTTTAGACTCAATTTCGACTCATGTCTGCCTTTTATCTCATAATTTAGATTTTTTTTTGTTGTTAAATCTTTTGACTTTTTTGTCATAGAGGTCAAAATAATGACTGTTTTATCTCACAAATTTGACTTTTTATCTCAAATGCGATCTCCTAATTTTGATTTAGTATGTCATAAGATTTACCAAAGTATGATTTTTTTTTCTTATGTGGTGGAAATGGACTTCCATAAGGTTAAGGAGACAATTCAGGCAGAAAGGAAAGTGGTCAGTTTTCCGTCAGCGGTCATCAGTATTCCTATAAGTGTCCTACCATGTCTTGCACACGACTATATTAAAACCAGTGTTTACATGACAGAATACTTGAATGTTCTGGGATTATATATATATATAAATATAGACAAACCAACACACGAGGCACTTGAGTTGTGTTTTCAGGTGCCTGGCTGTGTGGTGTTGTCTTTTGCAACACAGACGAGCGCTAGTAATTCATTAGTTCTGTTTTGATTTTATTTTGGAGGTGTTGCAGGATTTCTGTACTGTTGAGCTACGCGTCTCCTCGTGAGGAGGAGGAGGATCACTCTTCAGGAATTCTGCGGAGATGTCATTGATGTCAACACAAGTGTCTTGCACTCACAACTGGAACTTAAACCCCAAAAATCGTGGAAAACTGAGACGCACGGGAGGAGTTTGAGACGGATCTGTTTGACTCGCTGGGCTGAGGGAGTGTGTGGACTTGGAAACCCTTGTTGTGAATCGTTCAAAGTATTGCTCTTTAGTCTGCCGGCGGGAGACGCCGCTCTTGAAACCACTTTCACGTGCCACTTCCCCTCCTCCTTGAGCGCCGCACGAGGACTTTACTGTTTTGACGCGAGGACGACGCCGTCGCCGCGTCGAGTGCCTTCCAAAAAGCTGTTCAAGAGTTTAGTGCCAACCTGCGAGGAGTCTCGGTTCAAGGCAATCCACACAGTACTTAACAGTTACGCTTCTGATCGTTTGGGGCGGAGCGACATTTACAAGGCCTGTTGTGGACGGAATGTTGTTTTCTTTTGTTTTGGCCTTTGGGTAAAAATCTCTCCTCAAATACAGGTACCGAAGCCCCCAGACTCAGCCACAAACCACTGTCTCTCAAATCAGATCTTTTGTTTTGTTTTTAACAAATGTGATGTACCATTGAAATTCTAATCTGATTGTACGTTTAATTTCAGACTAGCATTTTAACAGCTGTCTGATTGTTTTAAAGAGACTTTTAATACATGCATTTTTAAAAAAAACCATCATGCGGTGTTTTGTTTTGTGAAAGCAGTAAAGTGATGATGCTCCTGATCCCGTCTCTAATGCACGGATGATCCTGTAAGCACGTAAGGTGTAGCTCCTGCTAATGAAGGCTCCAGATGGAGTTACAGTGCCGGGTCATGTGACTCGAGGCTCACGTTCCACCGCCGTCAAATGGAGATGACTTGGAGACACGCGGCTTCTTGTAAAACACATGTCGCAAATGTTTGGTCAAGGTTTAGAAATAGCAGATGCCTTTAAAATCAGGCGTTGGCCCTTCACATAATTACATATGTGTGAAGTATTGCTGTGCTTCTTTCCTGCTTCCCACACGGATAATAATATACGGTCTTGACGGTAATACTGCATTTTTCACTTAGACCTCAGGAACTGAAGGTAACGTCGGAGCGTTTTGTTGGTCAGTTCAGGTTAACTCTCGTGATGATCAGCCTTTAATTGCACTGTTAGAAAGAGACTCAAAATTGAACATGATCATCATTTATTCGCCCTCATGTCGTTCCGAACGATATTTGGAAAAGCGTTGGGAGCCCACCGGTTTTGGACTGTGGTCTTCAGAAAAAAGAAAGTGACATGAGGGCGAAGGTGTGCACGATCCCTTTAATTTCCACACACAATCCTGATTCTGCTGTTGTCTTTGTGTTGTTGACACTTTTAAAGGAGAGGAAGTGCAGAACGAACTCTCTTCTCCTCGCTCTTTCTCAAGTTTCACTTCCTCGACTGTGTGCCAACATGTGAGCTCTTGTTTGGTTATCTTGATGTCTTTGACTAACAGGAAGTGCTCGTCAGCTGATGTGGTCAGTTGGCGCAGTCACAGGTCTGTATCATGTGATCTGATGTGTGATTAAGGCTGCAGTCCGATCTATTGATCCAGGCGTCGCAACGACTGACCAAGCCTCTAAAACCAGCACACACGTGCACGTTTTACAGTCTGATCTAACGTGTGCATCAGCGTCACGGCCACTCGTGTCTTCGTGTGTGTGTGTGTGATGTGTAGCGTGTTGTCCTTGTGTGTGTGTGTGTGTGTGTGTGATGTGTAGCGTTTTGTCCTTGTGAGTGTGATGTGTAGCGTGTTGTCCTCGTGTGTATGATGTGTAGTGTTGTCCTCGTGTGTATGATGTGTAGTGTTGTCCTCGTGTGTGTGTGTGTGTGATGTGTAGCGTGTTGTCCTCGTGTGTGATGTGTAGCGTGTTGTACTCGTGTGTGTGTGTGAGATGTGTAGCGTGTTGTACTCGTGTGTGAGATGTGTGTGTGTGTGTAGTGTTTTGTCCTTGTGTGTGTGTGTGTGTGTGTGTGTGTAGCGTGTTGTCCTCGTGTGTGTGTGTGTGTGACGTGTAGCGTGTTGTCCTCATGTGCGTGTGTGTGTGATGTGTAGCGCGTTGTCCTCGTGTGTGTGTGTGTGACGTGTAGCTTGTTGTCCTCGTGTGACGTGTAGCTTGTCCTCGTGTGTGTGACGTGTAGCGTGTTGTCCTCGTGTGTGTGATGTGTAGCATGTTGTCCTCGTGTGTGAGATGTGTAGCGTGTTGTCCTTGTGTGTGTGTGTGTGTGTGTGAGATGTGTAGCGTGTTGTCCTTGTGTGTGAGATGTGTAGCGTGTTGTCCTCGTGTGTGTGTGTGTGTGTGAGACGTGTAGCGTGTTGTCCTCGTGTGTGTGTGTGTGACGTGTAGTGTGTTGTCCTCATGTGCGTGTGTGTGTGATGTGTAGCGCGTTGTCCTCGTGTGTGTGTGTGACGTGTAGCTTGTTGTCCTCGTGTGACGTGTAGCTTGTCCTCGTGTGTGTGACGTGTAGCGTGTTGTCCTCGTGTGTGTGATGTGTAGCATGTTGTCCTCGTGTGTGAGATGTGTAGCGTGTTGTCCTTGTGTGTGTGTGTGTGTGTGTGTGTGAGATGTGTAGCGTGTTGTCCTCGTGTGTGAGATGTGTAGCGTGTTGTCCGTGTGTGTGTGTGAGATGTGTAGCGTGTTGTACTCGTGTGTGTGTGTGTGTGTGTGTGTGTGAGATGTGTAGCGTGTTGTACTCGTGTGTGAGATGTGTAGCGTGTTGTCCGTGTGTGTGTAGTGTTTTGTCCTTGTGTGTGTGTGTGTGTGACGTGTAGCGTGTTGTCCTCGTGTGTGTGTGTGTGTGTGTGACGTGTAGCGTGTTGTCCTCGTGTGTGTGTGTGACGTGTAGCGTGTTGTCCTCGTGTGTGTGTGTGTGAGACGTGTAGCGTGTTGTCCTCATGTGCGTGTGTGTGTGATGTGTAGCGCGTTGTCCTCGTGTGTGTGTGTGTGTGACGTGTAGCTTGTTGTCCTCGTGTGACGTGTAGCTTGTCCTCGTGTGTGTGACGTGTAGCGTGTTGTCCTCGTGTGTGTGTGATGTGTAGCATGTTGTCCTCGTGTGTGAGATGTGTAGCGTGTTGTCCTTGTGTGTGTGTGTGTGTGTGAGATGTGTAGCGTGTTGTCCTCGTGTGTGTGTGTGTGTGTGTGTGAGATGTGTAGCGTGTTGTCCGTGTGTGTGTGAGATGTGTAGCGTGTTGTCCGTGTGTGTGTGTGATGTGTAGTGTGTTGTGCTCGTGTGTGTGTTTGTGTGATGTGTAGCGTGTTGTCCTTGTGTGTGTGTGTGTGTGTGTGTGATGTGTAGCGTGTTGTCCTTGTGTGTGTGTGAGTGATGTGTAGCGTGTTGTCCTCGTGTGTGTGTGTGTGTGTGTGAGATGTGTAGTGTGTGTGTGTGTGTGATGTGTAGCGTGTTGTCCTCGTGTGTGTGATGTGTAGTGTGTTGTCCTCGTGTGTGTGTGTGTGATTGTGTAGCGTGTTGTCCTCGTGTGTGTGTGTGAGATGTGTAGCGTGTTGTCCTCGTGTGTGTGATGTGTAGCGTGTTGTCCTCGTGTGTGTGTGTGTGTGTGTGATGTGTAGTGTGTTGTCCTCGTGTGTGTGTGTGATGTGTAGCGTGTTGTCCTCGTGTGTGTGATGTGTAGCGTGTTGTCCTCGTGTGTGTGTGTGTGATTGTGTAGCGTGTTGTCCTCGTGTGTGTGTGTGAGATGTGTAGCGTGTTGTCCTCGTGTGTGTGATGTGTAGCGTGTTGTCCTCGTGTGTGTGTGTGTGTGTGTGATGTGTAGTGTGTTGTCCTCGTGTGTGTGTGTGATGTGTAGCGTGTTGTCCTCGTGTGTGTGATGTGTAGCGTGTTGTGTTCTGCAGTGCCTCTGTTGCAAGCGCTTGTGTTAGAGGAAGCGTTGCAGCACAGCTTGAGAGTGTGTGGGTGTTGTTCCTGTGTGCCCGTCTCTCTCCCGCAGCGCTGTCATCTTCATCTTCATCATCGGCTCTGATTTTCCGGGTTTTGAGGCTTTAGTTCACCATCTTCGGTGCTTTTCATTGGTCAGACTAACTCCTAAACTCCACACTCCTTTATCATCATTGAGATGCTGTTATAGTTTGGTCATGTTTTTATTTAGATTTTACACTTTATTTTACAGTGTCCTTGTTACTTGAACTTATTATAGTAATAACTATAAATTATGCATAATTACATGCAGCTACTCCTACCCTAACCCTATAGTAAGTACATGTAGTTAATGAATATAGTACTTAAATTACAGTGTAACAATGACACCTTAAAATAGTTTAAGCCTTTATTTTAATGTCATTGTTACAGTGTAATTATATATTTAAGTACTGAGTAATATTAACATGTATTTACTATAGGGTTAGTTGCATGCAAGTATGCATCATTTACTGTGAAAGGACATGCAACAAGGACACTAAAATAAAGTGTTACCAATTGTTTTTCACCATGAATATTGCCTTTGTTGTTGCCGTGGTGCTAAATCACACACACACACACACACACACACAGCAGCTATTAGTGCTATGGCAGTAGTGTCGTCTGAGTTGTAACACGAGTCGCATGTTTGCCTTTGCGTCGGTAAGCCCGTTATGACGCGTATCGTGTTATATGTGCGCATTTGGTTTCCGCCACACATGAAAGCAAACCGCGTTTAAATGATTGATCTCTGAGGTGTGGGCCGGAGTATCGCGAGGGTTGGAGCGGGATGAGGCGCTCAGACAGCTCTGGGAAAACCCTGGGATTCCAGTCATTGTTCTGATTCCTGCCGCCGAGCCGCCCGGGCTTGTCTGCGGCAGTAACGCGCGTTCCTGTGCTCGCGCGCGCGCGCAGCTGCTTACTTCTGCTCCGTGTTTGCTGTTGAATATGTCAGCAGCTGCAGGACTGGGAATGATCCCACAATTCATGTGTGATTTGAGGAGAAGCCGAATGCTTTCCTTAGTGGAGAAATGAAGTGTGGACGCGTGGTGTGTTTCAGAGGGCGCGGCTCCTCTCCGGAGTTAGACGGGCGGTTATCACACACACACACACACACACAATCATTTCCAGCTGTTGCGTTCATCGGGTCGTCAGGTGGAGTCCTGATAACAGACCGCAGCGAAAATCCCCAACAGCAGCTTTATGGAAATGCTGTGGCATAAAATAAAGAACAAATCTGGGTTACACTTTATTTTAAGGTGTCATCGTTACAGTGTAATTATATATTTAATGAGTGAGTAATATGAATGAACTGCATGTACTTACTGTAGGGTTTGGTTGAGGGTTAGCTGCATGTAATGATGCATAATTCACTATGGTAACTACAGGACACTAAACTAAAGGGAAGCACTTCACAATAAGGTCTAGTGGACCTGAGCTAATATGAATATATGTGTGTGTGTGCTGTGTATAATTATTATGATGTATATTCAAAAACACACACATGCCTGTATATATTTATATATCAAATATTTGTATTTATATAAATAAACTGTATATACATGCATGTGTGTGTATTTATATATACGTAGTAGTTCTGCACAGTACACACACGTGTTTATTTAGTTTGACAGCCCTAATTGTGTTTATTAATGTTTAATATTGTCCTCGGTTTATAGTTCACTCATGCACTGGCCATGTGACCTACTTTCTTTTTGAACTTTTTTGGTTCAACTTTTCAAGTCTCGAATTGTTATGCTGATAATGTTCATAATAATCGAATTGTTATAAATCATTTTCACAGATCTTTTCAATAAGGCTTACGTTAGTATGCAATGATAAAGAAGCATCAGCTGTTACTAATGCATTATTCAAATCATAAGATGAATCTGTTATTTGATAATGCATTTGTATCAGCATTAACAGATTAATAAGTACTCTATCAAATGAATTGCTCGTTCGTAATGCATTATTTGTGAGATATCTGGTGTGTCATGAAGCGCTTTTGTAAGCGATAGCATTGTGTGTAGACGAAGGCCCTTTGGCTCTGGTGTGAACGGAGGTCATGTGACGCCGGTGAACTCAGTCTGACATGCCGTGACATGCCCTGGATCCACAGCACATGCTTTTCCACCGCCGTACAGAACCGTCTGTTCATTAAGAACACCGGATTTAACACATTTATAACAACGTCTGTGTGAAGACGTTCCACTTGTCATTGTAATGTTGGCCGGCGCTGTGGTTATGATTGACAGCTGCTTGTTTGTTCTCTATAGTGGCATGTCTTTGCTGAGCAGGTTTGGGTGAATAAGGAAGTATTCTCGAGGTCAGACGCTGCCAGGAAAGTAGGTGAAAGATTAGAGAGGGACACACGTCTGTCTTTCCTGTTGTGTTTCTTCATTTTCTCGAGTTGAGTGTGTTTACGCAACAGCGCTTGACGAAAGTTCACATCAGATCCTCTCGGGAGAATGCGTTTCTCCGTCTGAAAGAGGTCATTATTCACTGTAGGTTTCCTCTCTCCAGCCCACAGGAATGAGGTTAAACTGCGAGTCGTGTTAAGGCAGAAGCGCTGTTGCCTTCGGGGTGGCTGACACTTTATTTAGCCCTGTTTCTACATAAAGAGGAACTTTAACCCTCGAAATCTGTCGAGGTTCACTTTGCGGTCTTTGTTTTGAAGCCCCAGAGACCACGATGAGGCAAAATCAGCCTCCTTAAATGATTCTCTTTTCCTTTTAATGTTCCTCTGAACACTGATCAAACTAATGACAAAACCGGCGTAAACGTGTCAGAAATGGCATGTATTATCACTGGTGTCAATTCAATACCTAGCAAAAAACATGACCTCAAAACCAGTCCATTTTTTTTAATTGAGATGTATACATCACATGAAAGCTGAATAAATAATCTTTCCATTGATGTGTGGTTTGTTAGGACAATATTTAAAAAATCTGGAATCTGAGGGTGCAAAAAAATCTAAATATTGAGAAAATCTCCTTTAAAGTTGTGCAAATGAAGTCCTTAGCAATGCATATTACTACTAATAATACATTTATGATCTATTTACGGTAGGACATTTACTAATTATCTTCATGGACCATGATCTTTATTAAAGGGGTCATCAACTGGCTTTTTTCTTTTTTACTGTTGTCTGAGGTCAACTTATGACCATTCAGAAACATCATAATGAATCAGTAATAGGCTATTTTCTTCCCTGGTTTTGAGCCGCTCTCATGGTTTTAATGGAAACGCCCACTGCTATGATTGGATAAGCTTTGCCTATTATAATGAGCTTCGGCTCCCCCGTGAGTACACGTGAGGAATTGTTTTGAAAGCGTGTGGAGAAACGGCAACCGGAATGAGTCGCCCACAGGGCTCGCAAAGTGTCTTTATCAAACAAAGATTTATCTCTCATCCACCCGCAATTAATTGGAATGTTATCTTTTAGTACTTGCCGCACCCGATCGGTGGATATAACCGTGAACCGTGCGTCACACACACACACGCACGCACAAAACCTCCGAGATTGTATTTTTCCTACAAATATCAAATCAAGAGAGGAGTATTATTTCACTATTTAAGAGAGCCCGTCGGCAGGCCGGTGATACATTTGGGTAGCCCGTGTGGAAAACACACAGCCCCAGGACGTTGGGCTTTGCGAGCCCTGGCCGATGTCTGATCCCGAATCGCAATGAACCAACAACACCTCAAATAAAGGGTTCTGCAGCCTGTGACAGCGTGCTAATGTTCCGTTAGACACGTACGTAATCAGTAGATATCAAACGATCTGTAACAATGCAATACTATCACATATAAAAACATGTTTTACTCACACAAGTGTGTTGCTTCATTCATTCATGTAATCTCATCCTGTCTGCAAATCCAGTCTCTTGTTTACAAACGAATCCATGGTGAAATGAAGGAACAAACGCACAATGTCTTCCCCACGTGAGCTGGATATTAATTAAAAATAAAGTGCATCCATGCATTCATAATACTGGAATCCGAATGAAGCTTATGCGGCGTGTTTATTGCTGGGAAGTTGGATCCGGTTTAGCTCCACGTATAGGCCGATGTTATTTATCTATGCCAGGCACGAGTCGGTGGGTGGGGCTACGGAATCAGGCGTTCTTCTTCTTCGGTTGAGGCGGGGTTTCACCACTCTCTGACGTCACAGCGACGCACATTCACAGATCCAGCGTTTGCTGGGCATGCTGCCAATAAAAGCTTTTCTTTGACAAGGAAGTTTTCAGCTCTGAAACTTACAGGATATTCTTATATTACCATGACCTTTTATATATCAAAAGCTCAAGGGAAAGTTGATTTCTCAATTCATCACCCCTTTAAAATCCTAATGATTTTTGGCATGAAAGAAAAATGGATAATTTTGACCCATGCAATCTATTGCCAGAAATATACCCGTGAGACTTGTGACTGGTTTGTGCTCCAGGGTCACAAATGATTCTGCTCAAACAATCATAAAATGCATTGCATACTTTATTCCTGTGGTCTCTGTGACCCCAGAAGTCATTTCATGGACATTGCATGCAGAAATGAGATGTTTCAGTGTTAAAGGGATAGTTCGCCCAAACATGAAGTCATCCAACCATGTCTGGTTCCCCAAAGAACCTTAAAGAAACATTTCGTCTTAGTGTGACAAACGTTTTCCACTATAAAGGATCTTAGTCTAAAGGTTCAATGAATGTTAAAGGTTTTTCATGAAAAGAAAAGCACCTTTATTCATTAAAGTGTATCATAACTAGGGTTGGGTATCGCTTGATTAACGATTCTGATTCTGCTTATCGATTCCTAATTTCAATAAGGTAAAAAAAACCACATTAGATATCATTCACATTTATTGCAAAACATTTCATTGTAGCCGAGTACCAACTGTATATAACTGAATATAACTGTAATCAAATGTAAAATAACACTTTATTAATAAAATATAGGCTATACATTACAAAAAATGTTATTCTGTCAAGAATGGAAAATCTGCCACTGTCACTTTAAGAGCTGCACGAATCCAATATACTCTTACACACACGTTTCATATTTTCTTTTTAACTGTCTTAAGACATAACCGACTGTGTTAGAGAGTGTGTATTTGTCTGTCCGTATGCTGTTCGTTTGCGCTCGGATGGCTCAAAATCACATTAAAATCACCTTTTCTGTGCGCAGGTTTTGGATGTGTGCAGATCACAGAAAACGGCAAGCGAGTCTTTTGAGCTTGAATGGTTTAAAAACACATTGAAATGCGCACACAGGAACCGATAAACGGAATCAAAATGCGTGTTTCTGGGAAATTAGGTTCTCGATACCCATCCCTAATCATAACCATTGCTAAACTAGACCAGCTTTTAAAAGTAGGATATCTGGTTTTGATGAAACAATTGATTTGCCCTCACGTCATTCCAAAAATATTGGTAACATGTTTTGGTCACCATTGACTTCCATTGATGGACAATGTCGTACCCCAGATAGCAAAATTGCTGTGGACCAGATCTGGCCCACTACCCGCGTGGAATGATGGCACTTGATTGGTCCAATCCTGTTTGTGAGATCTGGGCCACAAGTAAGCCATAGCAATGCCACACATAAGCAACTAACAAACCAAAACTGACCCTAATGTGGGCCACAGTTGGTCTTTCACACATGCTGTTTGCCAGATCTGGTCCACAAGCAGGCCATTGCACAAGTCAAGTCACCTTTCTTTGTTAATGCTTTATATATTGTTTTAAAGCAGCTTTACAGGTATAAACATGAAAATAATGATTTAATTATTCAAACAGAGTTCAATTGTGTGTAAAGTTCATCAATTATGAAATCAGTTCAATTTGCTATAATGCAGCTCTGCAGAACACATCATCCAGCTCAGTTCAGTTCTCATCCGATAGCGTCAGTGCAATCAAATCTATGACATTAGACATTAGACATACCATAGACATTTTGTAATTCTTGTTGCCAATGTCAATATCACAAAAAACTAGCCTAGTGCTTGGAAACAGTCTCTCTAACAGCGTGCGCATATAGAGAAATGAGGTGTCTTCCACTGCTTACTGCACTTTAGCGGTTTGAAATCACTCGTTTTTTAACCACAATGCTTAATGCATGCAGATGATAAGATTTCATGACCACGCAAACAGCACAGCAACGTCACATGAGCGTAACCACGATAGAGACGATAATCAAAAATCTCTAGCGGTTGATGCATTTCTACCAGTTAATCGCCCACCCCTATTGTTGAATATTAAGTAGGGCTGCAACTACGATTATTTTGATAATCGATTAGTTGGTCGATTATTTTTCCGATTAATCAGATAAAAGGCCTCTTTTTTTTTTACTGACAAAACACACTATTCCACATCCTGTCCAATGCTGTCCTTCAAACACACTGTCAGCTGAGAGCTATGAACACACACAGTGAATATATCTTATTAACCATGGTTTTACAATGAACAAAACAAACAATAATAATAATAGTAATAAATAAATAACAGGGTTATTGTAGTTATTCAATGTTAACCACAAATTAACCATAGTTTTGCTTCAAATCCTTAGTTTAACTATATGGTTATACAAATGATAATCAATACGGCAAACACATGGTTTTACTATCTAATAGAACCATGGGTAATTTCCATAAGTGTATATCTGTGCTATAGCCTACATTATGTGCAAAGAAAAGTTACTAAGCAAAAGGAGTTTAAATCCCTACATTAAAATATATTAAAGAAGATATTAAAGAAAAACAAAAACACAAATTCAGTGTTACCAGATAAGAGGACTGTTCAGCAGGAACACACACACACAGACACACACACAGACACACACACACACACACACACACACACACACACAGACAGACAGACAGACAGACAGACAGTAGGCTACCTGTTACTGTCATTTCTTTATCCTGTAAATAAACTATAAGAAACGTCAACGTTCAATTGCATGCTGTTATCCCTTCACAGTTACTACTCTTATAAAATACTTGAATTACATGTTGACTTTTAAACCTAAATTTAGCGTCCAACAGCAGATATTTCAGCCGCACCGGCGCGCGTTCAGTGAAGTTTGAAGTTTAACACACTGTCAGGACACACTTTCATGCAAAGTGGAAATACTCGCGTGAATTAGAAGCATTTGCAGATGAGGATATAACCACTGTTCTCTATATAGATCAGGGGATATCACCTGTAAAATGAACGTTTTGCGCTGAGGACGCACACGCATCTGTCAAAGCGCATGACGGGGTGTGTTAAACACTAATGCATTCGCTTGAAGCTTAAAATAAACAATTCTCATGTTTTGGGCGCTTGGATCATGTGCCTTTCCTGCATCAGCTCACTCCACTATTTCTAGATTCACATTTTGTCCATAAAATGCGTTATTCAGTGCTGTAATTTGGCGCAACTGGTGGAAGCTTTGCCAGAGAGCAGACCCGACTAATCGATTAATGAGAGTCGTTATCGATGATTTTCATTATCGATTTTATCGACTAGTTGTTGCAGCCCTAATATTAAGCGTCCCAAACTGAGACAGCCAAAGGCGACAGTGGCATGGAACCCAAAATCAGGTGACAGAACTGGAGAAGAAAAACCCTTGGGAGACCAGTTTGTCTCTGGTCAATGAACATGGTGTATTATGATTCAGGCTGCATTACAAGTCAGACTGTGGATTGGTATTATTCAGAATATTTCATCTAGTTCCATCAGCTTGAAGATCAGGATACAACACGCCGTAGGGGTCTGTGCAGAGGATCTGTGCTGATGGCTGTTCCTCACAGGAGATCCGTCTCTAGGGCTTGTCTAGTTGACATGGTCCCTGCTGACATTATAGGGCTGCGATGTGGTCATGCCTAGGTGCAGGTCCACCATCTGATCTGTGTTTGGAGCAGATCCGGCTGACAATGGTAACCTCAGGATAACTATGAAACAGACAGAATGTTAGCGAAGAATAGGCCAAATAAACCCCCACATTCTGCCAAGATAACCAGCTTATCATGCTGATGTAAACGATTCTGCAGCGATGCACAAAACCAAAAGAATAGGCCTATCATACATATTAATATACATTTTTTTTGTAGGCTAAATAAAGAACATGTATTATATATTAATAAAAAAGCAAACAATTAATGAAAACAATCTGTTATGTCTTAAAGGCGCACTATGTAACTTTTCCGTCCGCTAGAGGTCGCCTATTCAAAACAAAGGTGTAGTTTGATGACGGCAAGTTTGAGCGCAGAATCTTGGGACATGTGGTCTTCACCTCACAGCCGGGGGGGGGAAGAATCGGGATAGGACTCGGGCAGAAATCAGTTCATGTTCATCAGAAAAAGTTCATGGATGCGATTATTAACGTTACTGTAGTATGAAGCAGAGCCGGGTGTTGTGGGAGCTGAGCAAGGCCGCTGGGAGATTGTTCATAAGTTGTTGCACACTGCAGTGAGTAAAGCGTTTCTGCAAAATAAAACCTGAAACCGAGGGTAACGCAGATATGACGACATTGACAGGCGACTCCCTCACACGTCACGGTTCCTCGGTTAAAACAGCAATTTCCTCACGATTTACAAATAGTTGGAAACATTTGGGATATTGTAAGTACTCAAAATATATAACACTGGCCTAATGGTTTTTGGATATTTTATAAGTGAACGTTAGGGGAGCAGTTGGGGAAACATGTGATGTGTAACATTATATTAGATCCGTGCATTAGGTCTTTATAATGATGGGAATCACTCACTGTTCTTAACTGAACTACATTTGTAGCTTTAATAATGATCAATTTATTTGTAATAAACACACTAAAGGCTATGCAGTGATTCTTTTTATATTTGAAAACACTGTAAATTGAATTTGTTTCTTTTATTTCTATTACTGTTTGTTATTGCATCTTTGTTCTTATTTTTAATAAAGATAAAATAGGCCTAACAAGTGAAGATTCAGTTATGACTACTGTGTGTACAGACCTGTTAACTTGGTAGGGCTTTTTTCACCCCGTAGTCCCGGATTTACTCCAGATTATTACAAACATTTATCAAAATAGACAGTGTAAACTTAGACAGGCCGTCTTCATTCCTCTTTTTCTCTTCTCCCTCCGTCTCGCATGCAAGGTGAAGCCATCTGTTGATGTGGGATTCTGCCTCTTAATCCTGTTGTTTCTGTAATACAAGGAATACAACTAGTTAGTGCAGTATAATGTCCAAAGTATACGCAGATGAATTTCAAATTACATTATAATTGTAAAAATACTTGACTGCAGGTTGGTAGACAGTGAGTGAAAGTGAATTCATGCTGTTTTTTGATTTTCAGCACAAGATAATGTTATTGCCTGCTGGACTTTCAGTTCAAGCTGGTCTTCATGCTGCCTTCATGGGACTTAATTGTAGTGATGGGAAGATCAGATCATTTTACTGACTTGGATCTTTAAATCTCTTTCAGCAAAATAAACAAAACTTTTTTCAAGTCATTTCATTCATTTGAGCTGAAATACATTTTCAATATCCAGATTCCCCTAACACATCTACTTGCGCAAACTTTGATCATATTTAAAATAAATAACAAAATAATAATAATTTTAAAAAAATCATTGCAGCCACAATAACAAATTATGAGAAACAGAAATGATTAATTCAGGGTCTTCTGGTAGGCCTCGTTCATACGTTTGTCTCGTGATAGACTAGTACATGAAACAGACAGAAATGACTATTTTATCAGCATTTATTTAGCAGTTATTATGTAATTATCAAAAATCACGTGATAAATGTACGAAAGAGAGTTACTTACAAAATCATTCAGCCAATTTCTCTGCAGAAACAATTTCTTTCGTATTTTGGGCCTATTTTTAAATTTAAAAGGCCGGAAATAGGACAACTCGAACCAGTTTGAGTTTTTTATTATTTTTTTATAAATAGAGATCTTATCTCTAACAAAGTTAGCTGGAGCCTAAGGATTAGGCAAGCAAGTGAGACATTTTTTGTCATGAATGCATAACAGAAAAGGGTTGAAAAAACTTAATAAAAATATATATCTTTTAAAATAACATTAAAATATTCTCATAGCAATTTGTGCTGATTTGTCATTTATGTACTCTCATTTCTCAATTAATATACTGATAGGCTATTGGTTTTTATAAAAAAGCCTTATAAATGTAAATGTCAATATTTAGCCAAAATGTAAGAAAAGTTAAGTATTTTATTTATTTATTTGTTTGTTTTTATTTATTATTTATAATTTTTTTATAGAATATCAGGGTTTATAAGATGACACTGCCTTACAGTTCCTTACAGTTACAGGTGAATGTGATTTTCTGGATAAACATCTGTGTTAATCCTGCATTCCAATCAACAAATCATATTTGAGTGACAAGTTTACAGTTTATGTCAAGTTTATGCTTAAATCCAGGGTTTGGTGCTGGTTATTTACCTATCATTTCCCTCTTTAAGGATAAGTTGTCGGTAGGGTCCTGTTTCTGGACAGGAATTGTGTTCTAGGATGAAAAAAATATGTTGACCCAGGAATATGTCCTGCTTGAAACCATGGCAAAGATTTTCACGTACAGCAACTCAAAATGTATCTCAGCCAAATATTCAAAGTTACATTCCAAGACCATAAAAACAGTTCACAAATTTGAACTATGTTGCAAACATTTCTCAATCAGACACTCTACCCACATAAAGCTGTCACTAGTACACATCCGTGTTTGTGCTGCACAGGTTTGAACAGCATTAGAGTGTGTAAATTATGACATTTTTGTGATTTTTGAAGTGTTCTAGTCAACAACACATAAGAAGCATAGTATGTTACGCAAATATCTCAGTGCCTCTATTAGTTTAGAAGCCGTGTGTTAAGTTTGATTATGATGCACTATATTGCCAAAAGTTTTGGGACGCCTGCCTTTACATGCACATGAACTTTAATGCCATCCCATTTTTAATCCGTAGGGTTTAATATGGAGTTGGCCCTCCCTTTGCAGCTATAACAGCTTCAACTCTTCTGGGAAGGCTTTCCACAAGGTTTAGGAGTGTGTTTATGGGAATTTTTGTGCATTTGTGAGGTCAGGCACTGATGTTCCAGGCCTGGCTCGCAGTCTCTGCTCTAATTCATCCCAAAGGTGTTCTATCGGGATGAGGTCAGGACTCTGTGCAGGCCAGTCAAGTTCCTCCACACCAAACTCGCTCATCCATGTCTTTATGGACCGACGCTTTGTGCACTGGAGCGCAGTCATGTTGGGACAGGAAGGGGCCGTCCCCAAACTGTTCCCACAAAGTTGGGAGCATGAAATTGTCCAAATTGTCTTGGTATGCTGAAGCATTAAGAGTTCCTTTCACTGGAACTAAGGGGCCAAGCCCAACCCCTGAAAAACAACCCCACCCCATAATCCCCCCTCCACCAAACTTTACACTTGGCACAATGCAGTCAGGCAAGTCCCGTTCCCCTGGCAACCGCCAAACCCAGACTCGTCCATGGGATTGGCAGACAGAGAAGCGTGATTGGTCACTCAGAGAACACGTCTCACTGCTCTAGAGTCCAGTGGCGGCGTGCTTTACCCCACTGCATCCCACGCTTTGCATTGCTCTTGGTGATGTAAGGCTTGGATGAGCTGCTCGGCCATGGAAACCCATTCCATGAAGCTCTCTACACACTGTTCTTGAGCTCATCTGAAGGCCACAGAAGTTTGGAGGTATGTAGCTATTGACTCTGCAGAAAGTTGGCGTCTTCTGCGCACTGTGACCCTCAGCATGCGCTGACCCCGCTCTGTGATTTTACGTGGCCTATCACTTCGTGGTTGAGTTGCTGTTGTTCCCAATCGCTTCCACTTTGTTATAATCCCACTAACAGTTGAGCGTGGAATATTTAGTAGTGAGGAAATGTCAGGAATGGACTTATTGCACAGGTGGCAACCTATCACGGTACCACGCTTGAGTTCACTGAGCTCCTGAGAGCGACCCATTCTTTCACAAATGTTTGTAGAAGCGTCTGCATGCCTAGTGCTTGATTTATACACCTGTGGCCATGAAGTGATTGAACACCTGAACTCAGGGATTTGGAGGGGCGTCCCAATACTTTTGCCAATATAGTGTATATGTTGGGTCTTTAGACAGGAAGTAGTCATGGTTGTTTATCAGCTACACCTCATAGTTCACCACATCCATGCGTTTACAGAGGTGAGAAACAGGAGATGGCAAATGTGTCGCTGAAAGTGTGAGTGCAGATCACATCTGTGACTCTGATTCTGCCTTCACTTCCTGCTCACATTCACCCTCACAAAGCCTGGCTGACTTTCCTTGAGTTTCTTTGTGTTTTCTCCAAATTCGATCATTGCCTGGAATGGGGTTTGACAGCGAACTCTCGGCGGAGGCTTTCTTGCAACATTGTGGAGTATTGCACAAGCCCAAAGAAAGAAAATAAGTCATTTTTATTGCAGGCTTTACTTTGTACACTTAAAAATAAAGGTTATTTAGGTTTGATGGTTGCATGAAGAAACTTTAACATCCATGCAATCTTTCCATCGCACTGAAGGTTCTCTGTAGAATGTTCGTCACACTAAAAAAAAACAAAGGTTATTTTAGGAACTGATATTAAAATGGTTCTTCTAGCATTGCTGAGAAAACCTGCTTTTGGAGCCTTTATGAAGAGTGTGTGTGATGTATAGCCTGACTTTATGGGAGTTGAGCCAAAGTGGGTCAGAGTTACCTTAACATCAGTTTGTCACTTTCATGCCTCATTTTAATATTAGCATTGAATGGACATTGAGAGGGTGTGTGTTTACTGGAGGAAGTGCATTTCTTGCGATCTTGTGTGTGTGCGTCTGTAGGTTTGTGAAGAGTTAGCACTGCGTAAACAAGTCACTGCATGCAGAGCAACCTCACCGGGGCGATCTGCGACTATTTTCTTCTCTTATCTCTGTCTCGTTTTCTTTCTGTTGAATTGTTTATCTATCAATGCATGATCTGTGATTTGCATTTCTCAATAACAGTGTGTGTGAATGTGTGTGTGAGTGTTTGTGTGTGTGAGTGTTTGTGTGTGTGTGTGTGAGTGTTTGTGAGTGTGTATGTGTGTGTGAGTGTTTGTGTGTTTGTGAGTGTTTGTGTGTGTGTGTGTGTGTGTGTGTGAGTGTTTGTGTGTTCGTGAGTGTGTGTGAATGTGTGTGAGTGTGTGTGAGTGAGTGTTTGTGTGTGTGTGTGTGAGTGTTTGTGAGTGTGTGTGTGTGTGTGAGTGTTTGTGTGTTTGTGAGTGTTTGTGTGCGTGTGTGTGAGTGTTTGTGAGTGTGTGTGTGTGTGTGTGAGTGTTTGTGTGTTTGTGAGTGTTTGTGTGTGTGTGTGTGTGTGTGTGTGTGTGAGTGTTTGTGTGTTTGTGTGAATGTGTGTGAGTGTGTGTGAGTGTTTGTGTGTGTGTGAGTGTTTGTGTGTGCTAGCTAGTCAAGCTAAACCTTGACTAACTAGGGCCCAGGTCAGGAAGGAGACGGACTGGCTTACCCGACCGTCTGCTAGCTGTCTTGCGTCACAGAAGTCAGATAAATCCCAGCACATAGAGACTCTTTCACCTAGATATTATCACATAGAGACTGTGTCTGTTCCACGAATTAGTAAATACAAAAAACCACCAAAACTATTCAACGGTAAAAATGTAATTGATGTCCAACAAATAAACAACAGATATAATACAGATGATCAAATGATAAAGCTCGGGCTGCTGAATATTCGATCCCTTTCCTCTAAAACGCTTATTGTTAATGATATGATTACAGATAATAATCTAGATGTGCTGTGTTTGACAGAAACCTGGCTAAAACCTGACGACTACATTACTTTAAATGAGTCCACCCCCCAAGATTATTGTTATAAACACGAGCCGCGTCTGAAAGGTAAAGGGGGAGGTGTTGCTGTAATTTATAATAATATCTTCAGTATTACTCAGAAGTCCAGTTTCAAATATAATTCTTTTGAAGTTTTGGTGCTTTACGTAACGTTATGTAGTGAAATTGATAAATCCTGTTTCACATTTGTGTTGGCTACTGTATATAGGCCACCAGGGCACAATACACACTTTACCAAAGAATTTGCTGATTTTCTATCAGAGTTAGTACTGGCTACAGATAAAGTCCTAATTGTTGGTGATTTTAATATCCATGTAGACAATGAAAAAGACGCATTGGGATTGGCATTTAGAGACATTCTAAACTCTATTGGAGTTAGGCAACACGTATCAGGACCCACTCATCGCCGTAATCATACTCTAGACATAATATTGTCACATGGAATAAATGTTGATACCGTTGAAATTCTGC
The DNA here is from genome assembly GCA_039654625.1 of Rhinogobio ventralis. NCBI lineage: Eukaryota > Metazoa > Chordata > Actinopteri > Cypriniformes > Gobionidae > Rhinogobio > Rhinogobio ventralis. The sequence goes on from CM077206.1 coordinate 40,212,894, forward strand.
AGCAGAGCGATGACATCTCAGATCATTACCTAGTATCATGTATACTTAATTTAGCAAAGGCTGCAAAGCCGTCCCCTCGCTTCAAATATGGCAGGACTATCACTGCTGCGACTAGAGATTTCTTTATAAATAAACTTCCTCATCAGTTTCATCTCCTCAGCATCCCAGATAGCCCAGAGGAACTCGATGTTGCAACAGAAACTATTGACTCTCTCTTTTCCAGCACTTTAGACACAGTTGCTCCTCTGCGCTTAAAGAAGATTAAAGAGAATAGTCCAACGCCGTGGTACAACGAGCACACCCGGGCCCTTAAAACAGCAGCCAGAAAAATGGAGCGCAGCTGGAAGAAAACAAAACTGGAAGTTTTTCGCATTTCGTGGAAAGAGAGCATGATTTCATACAGAAAGGCAGTAAAAACTGCTAGATCTGCTTATTTCTCGACTCTCTTAGAAGAAAACAAACACAACCCTAGGTATTTATTCAATACAGTGGCTAAATTAACCAAAAATAAAGCTTCAACTTCTGATGAACAGCACAGCAGTAATGACTTTATGAACTTCTTCACTTGTAAGATTGATAATATTAGGAAAAAAATTATAACCATGCAGCCGTCTACTACTGTATCACATCAGACAGTGCATTGTAGTGTCACTGAGGAAAAATTACACTCATTCACTGCTATAGGAGAAGAAGAATTGGCTAAACTCGTTAAATCATCTAAATCAACAACATGTATGCTCGACCCTATACCGACTAAACTACTAAAAGAGATGCTTCCAGAGGTCATAGATCCTCCTCTTAATATCATTAATTCATCCCTGACTTTAGGATATGTACCGAAAACTTTTAAGTTGGCTATTATTAAACCACTTATTAAAAAAACGCAACTTGATCCTACAGAATTAGTCAATTACAGGCCATGAGACTGCTCTCATTAGAGTTACAAATGATTTACTCTTATCATCCGATCGTGGTTGTATCTCTCTGTTAGTGTTACTCGATCTTAGCGCTGCATTCGATACCATCGACCACAACATTCTTTTGAATAGACTCGAAAATTATGTTGGCATTAGTGGAATTGCATTGGCATGGTTTAGATCATACTTATCTGACCGTTATCAGTTTGTAGCAGTAAATGAAGAGATGCCACACCGATCACAAGTTCAGTATGGAGTACCGCAGGGCTCAGTGCTAGGACCGTTGCTTTTCACCCTGTACATGCTACCACTGGGAGATATCATTAGGAAGCATGCCGTTAGTTTTCATTGTTATGCTGATGATACTCAGCTCTATATTTCTTCACGCCCTGACGAAACTTACCAATTCACAAGATTAACGGAATGCATAGCTGATATAAAAAATTGGATGACTAGTAATTTCCTGCAACTTAATTCAGAAAAAACAGAATTTTTAATTATTGGACAAAAAAACTCCACATGTAGTAACCTAGAATACTATCTAACACTTGATGGCTGCTCTGTCAAGTCCTCGTCGTCAGTTAGGAACCTGGGTGTGCTCTTTGATACCAATCTCTCATTTGAAAGCCACGTTTCTAGCATCTGTAAAACTGCATTCTACCATCTTAAAAATATATCTAAATTACGGCATATGCTTTCAATGCAAAATGCTGAACAGTTAGTTCATGCGTTCATGACCTCAAGGCTAGATTATTGTAATGCTCTACTGGGTGGTTGCCCTGCTCGTTTAATAAACAAACCCCATCTGGTCCAAAACGCAGCAGCTCGAGTTCTTACTAGAACCAGGAAGTATGACCATATTAGCCGGTTCTGTCAACACTGCACTGGCTCCCTATTAAACATCGCATACATTTTAAAATCTTGCTAATTACTTACAAAGCACTAAATGGTTTAGCTCCCCAGTACTTGAGCGAGCTCTTAACGCATTATACTCCATCACGTCTATTGTGGTCTCAAAACTCTGGCCAGTTGATAATACCTAGAATATCAAAATCAACTGCAGGCGGTCGATCCTTTTCCTATTTAGCACCTAAACTCTGGAACAGCCTTCCTAGCATTGTTCGGGAAGCAGACACACTCTGTCAGTTTAAATCTAGACTAAAAACACATCTCTTTACTATTTTTAATTTTATTCAAATTGTTAGGCTGCATTAACTAGGTCAGCCGGAACCGGGAACACTTCCCATAACACCTGATGTACTCGTTACATCATAAGAAGAATGGCATCTACGCTAATGTTAGGCTCTCTGTTTATCCCGAGGTTTACCGCAGTCAGCCGGATCCGGGCCGGATCCAGATCAGATGGTGGACCTGCGCCCAGACATTACCAACTCATCCCTGAAGTGTCTGCAGAGACCGTGTCAATTAGTCTACCCTCTGAAATTGCTCATCGACACGCCATCCTCAATGGATCCATCTCCGGCGTGATGACTCCGATATTTCGAATATTCCGATCTAATATTACTTCTGACCTATAAGGCTGCCAAAATAATAAACATACACTGTTTGTTAATTGGCCAGAGGAGAACTGGCACCCCGACTGAGCCTGGTTTCTCCCAATGTTTATGTTTCTCCATTAGGACACCTGATGGAGTTTAGGTTCCTTGCCACTGTCGCCTCTGGCTTGCTCAGTTGGGGACACTAAATTTTCAAATAAATATCCAAATAAATTTAATTACTAAACTAAATTAACTATATCAACTACATTACTTAAATACACTCACCTAAAGGATTATTAGGAACACCTGTTCAATTTCTCATTAATGCAATTATCTAATCAACCAATCACATGGCAGTTGCTTCAATGCATTTAGGGGTGTGGTCCTGGTCAAGACAATCTCCTGAACTCCAAACTGAATGTCAGAATGGGAAAGAAAGGTGATTTAAGCAATTTTGAGCGTGGCATGGTTGTTGGTGCCAGACGGGCCGGTCTGAGTATTTCACAATCTGCTCAGTTACTGGGATTTTCACGCACAACCATTTCTAGAGTTTACAAAGAATGATGTGAAAAGGGAAAAACATCCAGTATGCGGCAGTCCTGTGGGCGAAAATGCCTTGTTGATGCTAGAGGTCAGAGGAGAATGGGCCGACTGATTCAAGCTGATAGAAGAGCAACTTTGACTGAAATAACCACTCGTTACAACCGAGGTATGCAGCAAAGCATTTGTGAAGCCACAACACGCACAACCTTGAGGCGGATGGGCTACAACAGCAGAAGACCCCACCGGGTACCACTCATCTCCACTACAAATAGGAAAAAGAGGCTACAATTTGCACAAGCTCACCAAAATTGGACAGTTGAAGACTGGAAAAATGTTGCCTGGTCTGATGAGTCTCGATTTCTGTTGAGACATTCAGATGGTAGAGTCAGAATTTGGAGTAAACAGAATGAGAACATGGATCCATCATGCCTTGTTACCACTGTGCAGGCTGGTGGTGGTGGTGTAATGGTGTGGGGGATGTTTTCTTGGCACACTTTAGGCCCCTTAGTGCCAATTGGGCATCGTTTAAATGCCACGGCCTACCTGAGCATTTTTTCTGACCATGTCCATCCCTTTATGACCACCATGTACCCATCCTCTGATGGCTACTTCCAGCAGGATAATGCACCATGTCACAAAGCTTGAATCATTTCAAATTGGTTTCTTGAACATGACAATGAGTTCACTGTACTAAAATGGCCCCCACAGTCACCAGATCTCAACCCAATAGAGCATTTTTGGGATGTGGTGGAACGGGAGCTTCGTGCCCTGGATGTGCATCCCACAAATCTCCATCAACTGCAAGATGCTATCCTATCAATATGGGCCAACATTTCTAAAGAATGCTTTCAGCACCTTGTTGAATCAATGCCACGTAGAATTAAGGCAGTTCTGAAGGCGAAAGGGGGTCAAACACAGTATTAGTATGGTGTTCCTAATAATCCTTTAGGTGAGTGTATATATGATAATTGAAATGAGCTGATGACATCAGTGTTTTCTCCAGAGCGGCTGTACAGACGAATCAAATTCTGTTCATTATTTTCCTGTTTAACACTGTGAAGCTGCTTTGAAACAATCGGCATTGTAAAAAGCGCTATAGAAATAAAGTTGACTTGACTTGACTTGAGTGTTTGTGTGTGTGTGTGAGTGTTTGTGAGTGTGTGTGAGTGTTTGTGTGTGTGTGTGAGTGTTTGTGTGTTTGTGAGTGTGTGTGTGCGTGTGAGTATGTGTGTGTGTGTGCGTGCGTGAGTGTGTGCGTGAGTGTGTGTGTGTATGTGTGTTTGAGTGTGTGTGTGTGTGTCATGCGAACGGCTGCCTGTGATCCCAGCTCTGGCAGGAAGGAAGGGTGGTTCCATTTGAGACTTCCTGTCTTGCTCTGACTAACACACTCTACACACTCTCCGCTCTCAGATCCTCTTCCTCCTGTCATTGGAAAGAAACAGACCTTCATTGCTCTTTCCCAGCCTGCACTTCTCTTCAGGGGGCTGCGGTGCTGTATGTGGGGATGTTTCCAGGGGTCAAAGGTCACTCAGGGCTGGCGAGGGGGGTTGTCAGTGATCACGCTGCTGCTGTTGCTGTGCAAACAGTGTCGGGTGTAACGCATTACAAGTTACACAGTCAGATTACTTTTAAGTATTGAGTAAAGTAACACATTACTTTTAAATTTACAACAAAAATGGGTTACACTTTTTTCAATGGTCCACTTTAGATACTACTAACTATACGTGTCTTTGCAACTCCATGTCAAATAATTCTCTTTGGGGGATTTTAGTCAAATATAGAGTAGTTATGCTCAGCATATTGCACTCTTTGATGTATAGTTGCCTATTAGTCATAAGCTGCAAAATATCTATAATTGAGATCATACATTATATGTTTGTTTTTTTAGCACTGCAACAGACATGTTTTATTGTAACAGATGTTTATAGTCCACAAGATATAATAATATCTGCATTTACACGAATGAAGCAGTTACTTTACACACACTGATTCTCAGAGTCTTGGCCTGGATGATCCTCGACTGAGTCCCATGTTTGTCCGGAGCAGTCCTTCAGGAAAACCCTCCAGGTCCTGCACATTCTTTGGTTTTCCAGCATCTTTTGCATATTTTAACCCTTTTCAGCTTTTCCATATTTTCACAGTGATGACAACTGATGGACTCATACACAACACATGTGTGTGTGTGTGTGTGTGTGTGTGTGTTTGCAGACTCATATGTGTCTTATTAAAGACTCATATGGCCAGTACTGCAGACACTCATAACTTTGGCAGTATCATCACTTCTCTCATCTCACTGGATTGTTATTTCTCCTCGCCGCATGAGGAAGGCGAGTGTGTGTGTGTGTGTGTGTGAACACCTGTGTTTAGTGTGTTTCTCTATGTAGTTATGGACAGTTTCACAGAGGGCTGGGCGGCATGACGATATATATCGTTACCAGGGTATACAATGTCTGTTGTTAGAGATTTTGCTATATCGCGGTATGTAAATATATAGCACTACTGACACTTCAGAGTGATGAAATGCCTGAAAGAGACGGATGTTAAGAGTTATAGTTAATAGTCATGTGCCTCAACAAGTAAAGTCATAACATAATAATATCTTAGCAAATCATTAGCTCATGATTAATTAAAGCAGACAACTGGAAGTTGAAATGCATGGCTTTGACCCATTGTGGTAATAAACACATTAATTTACACTATTAGTTAATATAATATGTTATTAGGGAATTAATACAATATGACACATTTAACTAATAACAATTGATTGATTACTTAATCTATTAATCATGTATAATCTTCATTAGTTGCTGATGCAGTGATCATTAATAAATGGTTTAGTTCTTCATGAGTCACACATTAACTCGTGATTATCTGTGCATTAGTTAAGCAGGAATTAATGCATATTAGTGCACCCGTATTGTAAAGTGTTACCATAAAATGTTATAGGTTATGTACCATAAATATCTTTGTTTTTGTCATATGAAGACCTTTTGTTTCCGATTCTGACATCCAAAGGCACAATACATTTGTTTTCTCTCATTCCATGGATTTGGCCATTTTCCTCCACTATACACTATAATAACTTTTTTCAGCTTCAAAAAGAATACATTTATAATTTTTAGTAGAATTACTTCAGGATAAGTTAAAGTGCCCCTATTATGCTTTTTAGGACATTCCTTTCATGGGTGTAATATGTTTGTGAAGACCAAAGTGCAGATAAATGGAGTGATTGTCTCCTAAAAAAAAGAATCGATTCGATTCATCAGTAATTCAGTCTCACTCTCTGTTACAGTGTAACAATGTAGCTAATTTGCATAATGCCCGCCTCTGGTTGTGATTGGCTGAGCAGCGTCTCTTAGCCCCGCCCTCACACACTGTAGCTGTCTCTGAGACTGGAAGAGTTTGGTTGGTGTTGTTCATGTGGAGAAGA
>CM077206.1:40224282-40391782 GCA_039654625.1 Rhinogobio ventralis
ATCCACATGGATGGCAGGACCCAAGGTTTCCCAGCAGAACATTGCCCAAAGCATCACACTGCCTCCGCCGGCTTGCCTTCTTCCCATAGTGCATCCTGGTGCCATGTGTTCCCCAGGTAAGCCACGCACACGCACCCGGCCATCCACGTGATGTAAAAGAACACGTGATTCATCAGACCAGGCCACCTTCTTCCATTGCTCCGTGGTCCAGTTCTGATGCTCACGTGCCACTGTTGGTGCTTTCGGCGGTGGACAGGGGTCAGCATGGGCACCCTGACTGCTGCCTAATATATCCCACCCACTACCAGGTGATGAAGAGATCATCAGTGTGACTCACTTCACCTGTCAGTGGTCATAATGTTAATGTTTCGGTGTACTTTTAATATATACTTTAATGTAATATCTAATGAAACTTGTATGTCATGTATTTAAATATATTTGTAATTACACATTTGTAATAATGATTTCTATTAACTCTAAATGCAATATCAAATCACACACTACTGTTAAAATTATTATCACATGCTTTACATGTGCTTTAGTATGTAGTCAACACATCAAAATATGTGCACTTCTTTAAAGCACGACAAAAGATTATTAAAACATTGATTAGAATGTACTTTAAAGTAAAACTTTTAATTTGACATTATTACAGTGCACTTTTAAAAGTGTGTTAAGTGCACTTAAGTGGCATTTTATTTTATTATATTACCTGCAAATACAGTTTTTTAAAGATTGCACATTCGATATAATTAAGCACACTTAAGGTTATTTTTTCCCAAGCAGAATAAACCTCTTAAAAATACTGTATAATGCATAGTTATTATTTACAATCAGGAATACAGAGGACTATAAGTCATTTGAACATCAGGAGCGTGTTAGAATGCACACGCCTGTGAGGGTGTCATACATGCATCTGATCTCCACATGTTAAGCTTGGAACGTCACGATTCCCATAACATTTGGTTTCCATAACTGAGCCATGAGATGAGACTCGTACAGTCGGTGGAATGTGTTTTAAGACTGTCGGCCTCACACAAGCCCCGGATCATGAGAGTTTCCCAGATCAAAGCACAAGCTCTTCTTCAGGACAGATGTAGAGCACACACACTGGATGAGCGGACAAGACAAACAAGTCCTCCTATACAAAAGGTCAGCCGTGAAAACAAGAACTTGACAATGATTGTGACTGACGTCCAGTGGCTGCTGTCGTCACGCTCACTGTGTAGTGAGCCAGCGGGTGTTAGTGTGTGTCCACCTCCTCTTGTTAGTGTACATCTCTGGTCATCGACCAACAGTTAGGCGAACTTGGGAGTAATCGAAATAAAACTGCTTCAAACTATTGCTACTTGAAATAAAATAAGTGTTAGTCGAAATGTTTTAATACAGTTCTGGCTGGTCACGGTAGTCAAGCTCACATCAGCTGACACATATATAAGCTCCTTCAGTATCACTGCACACATATATAAGCTCCTTCAGTATCACCGCACACATATATAAGCTCCTTCAGTATCACTGCACACATATATAAGCTCCTTCAGTATCACCGCACACATATATAAGCTCCTTCAGTATCACCGCACACATATATAAGCTCCTTCAGTATCACCGCACACATATATAAGCTCCTTCAGTATCACAGCACACATATATAAGCTCCTTCAGTATCACCGCACACATATATAAGCTCCTTCAGTATCACGGCACACATATATAAGCTCCTTCAGTATCACCGCACACATATATAAGCTCCTTCAGTATCACCGCACACATATATAAGCTCCTTCAGTATCACCGCACACGAATATAAGCTCCTTCAGTATCACGGCACACATATATAAGCTCCTTCAGTATCACGGCACACATATATAAGCTCCTTCAGTATCACCGCACACGAATATAAGCTCCTTCAGTATCACTGCACACATATATAAGCTCCTTCAGTATCACCGCACACGAATATAAGCTCCTTCAGTATCACCGCACACGAATATAAGCTCCTTCAGTATCACTGCACACATATATAAGCTCCTTCAGTATCACCGCACACGAATATAAGCTCCTTCAGTATCACTGCACACATATATAAGCTCCTTCAGTATCACCGCACACATATATAAGCTCCTTCAGTATCACCGCACACATATATAAGCTCCTTCAGTATCACCGCACACATATATAAGCTCCTTCAGTATCACCACACACGTATATAAGCTCCTTCAGTATCACCACCGGACACATATATAAGCTCCTTCAGTATCACCGCACACATATATAAGCTCCTTCAGTATCACAGCACACATATATAAGCTCCTTCAGTATCACTGCACACATATATAAGCTCCTTCAGTATCATTGCACACATATATAAGCTCCTTCAGTATCACCGCACACATATATAAGCTCCTTCAGTATCACCGCACACATATATAAGCTCCTTCAGTATCACTGCACACATATATAAGCTCCTTCAGTATCACAGCACACATATATAAGCTCCTTCAGTATCACTGCACACATATATAAGCTCCTTCAGTATCATTGCACACATATATAAGCTCCTTCAGTATCACCGCACACATATATAAGCTCCTTCAGTATCACTGCACACATATATAAGCTCCTTCAGTATCACGGCACACATATATAAGCTCCTTCAGTATCACTGCACACGTATATAAGCTCCTTCAGTATCACCACCGGACACATATATAAGCTCCTTCAGTATCACCGCACACATATATAAGCTCCTTCAGTATCACTGCACACATATATAAGCTCCTTCAGTATCACAGCACACGTATATAAGCTCCTTCAGTATCACCACACACATATATAAGCTCCTTCAGTATCACGGCACACATATATAAGCTCCTTCAGTATCACCGCACACATATATAAGCTCCTTCAGTATCACTGCACACATATATAAGCTCCTTCAGTATCACAGCACACGTATATAAGCTCCTTCAGTATCACCACACACATATATAAGCTCCTTCAGTATCACGGCACACATATATAAGCTCCTTCAGTATCACCGCACACATATATAAGCTCCTTCAGTATCACTGCACACATATATAAGCTCCTTCAGTATCACAGCACACATATATAAGCTCCTTCATTATCACAGCACACATATATAAGCTCCTTCGGTATCACAGGAACACGTATATAAGCTCCTTCAGTATCACCGCACACGTATATAAGCTCCTTCAGTATCACAGGAACACGTATATAAGCTCCTTCAGTATCACCGCACACATATATAAGCTCCTTCAGTATCACCGCACACATATATAAGCTCCTTCAGTATCACGGCACACGTATATATAAGCTCCTTCAGTATCACCGCACACATATATAAGCTCCTTCAGTATCACGGCACACATATATAAGCTCCTTCAGTATCACTGCACACATATATAAGCTCCTTCAGTATCACCGCACACATATATAAGCTCCTTCAGTATCACCACACATATATAAGCTCCTTCAGTATCACCGCACACATATATAAGCTCCTTCAGTATCACCACCGCACACATATATAAGCTCCTTCAGTATCACCGCACACATATATAAGCTCCTTCAGTATCACCACCGCACACATATATAAGCTCCTTCAGTATCACCGCACACATATATAAGCTCCTTCAGTATCACCGCACACATATATAAGCTCCTGCAGTATCACCGCACACATATATAAGCTCCTTCAGTATCACCGCACACATATATAAGCTCCTTCAGTATCACCACACACATATATAAGCTCCTGCAGTATCACCGCACACATATATAAGCTCCTGCAGTATCACCGCACACATATATAAGCTCCTTCAGTATCACCGCACACATATATAAGCTCCTTCAGTATCACCACCGCACACATATATAAGCTCCTTCAGTATCACCGCACACATATATAAGCTCCTTCAGTATCACCACCGCACACATATATAAGCTCCTTCAGTATCACCGCACACATATATAAGCTCCTTCAGTATCACCGCACACATATATAAGCTCCTGCAGTATCACCGCACACATATATAAGCTCCTTCAGTATCACCGCACACATATATAAGCTCCTTCAGTATCACCACACACATATATAAGCTCCTGCAGTATCACCGCACACATATATAAGCTCCTGCAGTATCACCGCACACATATATAAGCTCCTTCAGTATCACCGCACACATATATAAGCTCCTTCAGTATCACCACCGCACACATATATAAGCTCCTTCAGTATCACCGCACACATATATAAGCTCCTTCAGTATCACGGCACACGTATATAAGCTCCTTCAGTATCACTGCACACATATATAAGCTCCTTCAGTATCACAGCACACATATATAAGCTCCTTCAGTATCACAGGAACACGTATATAAGCTCCTTCAGTATCACAGGAACACGTATATAAGCTCCTTCAGTATCACAGGAACACGTATATAAGCTCCTTCAGTATCACCGCACACATATATAAGCTCCTTCAGTATCACAGCACACATATATAAGCTCCTTCAGTATCACCGCACACATATATAAGCTCCTTCAGTATCACGGCACACGTATATATAAGCTCCTTCAGTATCACCGCACACAAATATAAGCTCCTTCAGTATCACTGCACACATATATAAGCTCCTTCAGTATCACAGCACACATATATAAGCTCCTTCAGTATCACAGCACACATATATAAGCTCCTTCAGTATCACCGCACACATATATAAGCTCCTTCAGTATCACGGCACACGTATATATAAGCTCCTTCAGTATCACCGCACACATATATAAGCTCCTTCAGTATCACAGCACACATATATAAGCTCCTTCGGTATCACAGGAACACGTATATAAGCTCCTTCAGTATCACCGCACACGTATATAAGCTCCTTCAGTATCACAGGAACACGTATATAAGCTCCTTCAGTATCACCGCACACATATATAAGCTCCTTCAGTATCACAGCACACATATATAAGCTCCTTCAGTATCACCGCACACATATATAAGCTCCTTCAGTATCACGGCACACGTATATATAAGCTCCTTCAGTATCACCGCACACATATATAAGCTCCTTCAGTATCACGGCATACATATATAAGCTCCTTCAGTATCACCGCACACATATATAAGCTCCTTCAGTATCACCGCACACATATATAAGCTCCTTCAGTATCACCGCACACATATATAAGCTCCTTCAGTATCACCGCACACATATATAAGCTCCTTCAGTATCACCACCGCACACATATATAAGCTCCTTCAGTATCACTGCACACATATATAAGCTCCTTCAGTATCACCACCGCTAACATATATAAGCTCCTTCAGTATCACCGCACACATATATAAGCTCCTTCAGTATCACCGCACACATATATAAGCTCCTGCAGTATCACCGCACACATATATAAGCTCCTTCAGTATCACCGCACACATATATAAGCTCCTTCAGTATCACCGCACACGTATATAAGCTCCTTCAGTATCACCACACACGTATATAAGCTCCTTCAGTATCACCACCGGACACATATATAAGCTCCTTCAGTATCACCGCACACATATATAAGCTCCTTCAGTATCACAGCACACATATATAAGCTCCTTCAGTATCACGGCACACGTATATAAGTTCCTTCAGTATCACCACACACGTATATAAGCTCATTCAGTATCACCACCGGACACATATATAAGCTCCTTCAGTATCACCGCACACAAATATAAGCTCCTTCAGTATCACTACACACATATATAAGCTCCTTCAGTATCACAGCACACATATATAAGCTCCTTCAGTATCACAGGAACACGTATATAAGCTCCTTCAGTATCACAGGAACACGTATATAAGCTCCTTCAGTATCACCGCACACATATATAAGCTCCTTCAGTATCACAGCACACATATATAAGCTCCTTCAGTATCACCGCACACATATATAAGCTCCTTCAGTATCACGGCACACATATATAAGCTCCTTCAGTATCACTGCACACATATATAAGCTCCTTCAGTATCACCGCACACATATATAAGCTCCTTCAGTATCACCGCACACATATATAAGCTCCTTCAGTATCACCGCACACATATATAAGCTCCTTCAGTATCACCACCGCACACATATATAAGCTCCTTCAGTATCACTGCACACATATATAAGCTCCTTCAGTATCACCGCACACATATATAAGCTCCTTCAGTATCACCGCACACATATATAAGCTCCTTCAGTATCACCGCACACATATATAAGCTCCTTCAGTATCACCGCACACATATATAAGCTCCTGCAGTATCACCGCACACATATATAAGCTCCTTCAGTATCACCGCACACATATATAAGCTCCTTCAGTATCACCGCACACATATATAAGCTCCTGCAGTATCACCGCACACATATATAAGCTCCTGCAGTATCACCGCACACATATATAAGCTCCTTCAGTATCACCGCACACATATATAAGCTCCTTCAGTATCACCACCGCACACATATATAAGCTCCTTCAGTATCACCACACACATATATAAGCTCCTTCAGTATCACGGCACACGTATATAAGCTCCTTCAGTATCACCACACACGTATATAAGCTCCTTCAGTATCACCACCGGACACATATATAAGCTCCTTCAGTATCACCGCACACATATATAAGCTCCTTCAGTATCACCGCACACATATATAAGCTCCTTCAGTATCACAGCACACATATATAAGCTCCTTCAGTATCACTGCACACATATATAAGCTCCTTCAGTATCACCGCACACATATATAAGCTCCTTCAGTATCACGGCACACGTATATAAGCTCCTTCAGTATCACCACACACGTATATAAGCTCCTTCAGTATCACCACCGGACACATATATAAGCTCCTTCAGTATCACCGCACACATATATAAGCTCCTTCAGTATCACTGCACACATATATAAGCTCCTTCAGTATCACCGCACACATATATAAGCTCCTTCAGTATCACTGCACACATATATAAGCTCCTTCAGTATCACCACCGCACACATATATAAGCTCCTTCAGTATCACGGCACACGTATATAAGTTCCTTCAGTATCACCACACACGTATATAAGCTCCTTCAGTATCACCACCGGACACATATATAAGCTCCTTCAGTATCACTGCACACAAATATAAGCTCCTTCAGTATCACTGCACACATATATAAGCTCCTTCAGTATCACAGCACACATATATAAGCTCCTTCAGTATCACAGGAACACGTATATAAGCTCCTTCAGTATCACAGGAACACGTATATAAGCTCCTTCAGTATCACAGGAACACGTATATAAGCTCCTTCAGTATCACCGCACACATATATAAGCTCCTTCAGTATCACAGCACACATATATAAGCTCCTTCAGTATCACCGCACACATATATATGCTCCTTCAGTATCACCGCACACGTATATAAGCTCCTTCAGTATCACCGCACACATATATAAGCTCCTTCAGTATCACTGCACACATATATAAGCTCCTTCAGTATCACCGCACACATATATAAGCTCCTTCAGTATCACTGCACACATATATAAGCTCCTTCAGTATCACCGCACACATATATAAGCTCCTTCAGTATCACCGCACACATATATAAGCTCCTTCAGTATCACCGCACACATATATAAGCTCCTTCAGTATCACCACCGCACACATATATAAGCTCCTTCAGTATCACCGCACACATATATAAGCTCCTTCAGTATCACTGCACACATATATAAGCTCCTTCAGTATCACCGCACACATATATAAGCTCCTTCAGTATCACCGCACACATATATAAGCTCCTGCAGTATCACCGCACACATATATAAGCTCCTTCAGTATCACCGCACACATATATAAGCTCCTTCAGTATCACCGCACACATATATAAGCTCCTGCAGTATCACCGCACACATATATAAGCTCCTGCAGTATCACCGCACACATATCTAAGCTCCTTCAGTATCACCGCACACATATATAAGCTCCTTCAGTATCACCGCACACATATATAAGCTCCTTCAGTATCACCACCGCACACATATATAAGCTCCTTCAGTATCACCGCACACATATATAAGCTCCTTCAGTATCACGGCACACGTATATAAGCTCCTTCAGTATCACCACACACGTATATAAGCTCCTTCAGTATCACCACCGGACACATATATAAGCTCCTTCAGTATCACCGCACACATATATAAGCTCCTTCAGTATCACAGCACACATATATAAGCTCCTTCAGTATCACCGCACACGTATATAAGCTCCTTCAGTATCACCACACACGTATATAAGCTCCTTCAGTATCACCACTGGACACATATATAAGCTCCTTCAGTATCACCGCACACAAATATAAGCTCCTTCAGTATCACCGCACACATATATAAGCTCCTTCAGTATCACCGCACACGTATATAAGCTCCTGCAGTATCACCGCACACGTATATAAGCTCCTTCAGTATCACCGCACACATATATAAGCTCCTTCAGTATCACCGCACACATATATAAGCTCCTTCAGTATCACCACCGCACACATATATAAGCTCCTTCAGTATCACCGCACACATATATAAGCTCCTTCAGTATCACCACCGCACACATATATAAGCTCCTTCAGTATCACCGCACACATATATAAGCTCCTTCAGTATCACCACCGCACACATATATAAGCTCCTTCAGTATCACTGCACACATATATAAGCTCCTTCAGTATCACCGCACACATATATAAGCTCCTTCAGTATCACCGCACACATATATAAGCTCCTTCAGTATCACCGCACACATATATAAGCTCCTTCAGTATCACCGCACACATATATAAGCTCCTTCAGTATCACCGCACACATATATAAGCTCCTTCAGTATCACCGCACACGTATATAAGCTCCTTTAGTATCACCGCACACAAATATAAGCTCCTTCAGTATCACCGCACACATATATAAGCTCCTTCAGTATCACCGCACACATATATAAGCTCCTTCAGTATCACCGCACACATATATAAGCTCCTTCAGTATCACCGCACACATATATAAGCTCCTTCAGTATCACCGCACATATATATAAGCTCCTTCAGTATCACCGCACACATATATAAACTCCTTCAGTATCACTGCACACATATATAAGCTCCTTCAGTATCACCGCACACATATATAAGCTCCTTCAGTATCACCGCACACATATATAAGCTCCTATAGTATCACGGCACACATATATAAGCTCCTTCAGTATCACCGCACACGTATATAAGCTCCTTCAGTATCACCGCACACATATATAAGCTCCTTCAGTATCACTGCACACATATATAAGCTCCTTCAGTATCACCGCACACATATATAAGCTCCTTCAGTATCACTGCACACATATATAAGCTCCTTCAGTATCACCGCACACATATATAAGCTCCTTCAGTATCACCGCACACATATATAAGCTCCTTCAGTATCACCGCACACATATATAAGCTCCTTCAGTATCACCGCACACATATATAAGCTCCTTCAGTATCACCGCACACATATATAAGCTCCTTCAGTATCACCGCACACATATATAAGCTCCTTCAGTATCACCGCACACATATATAAGCTCCTTCAGTATCACGGCACACATATATAAGCTCCTTCAGTATCACCGCACACATATATAAGCTCCTATAGTATCACGGCACACATATATAAGCTCCTTCAGTATCACGGCAGCTGTCGCGTTCTCCAGAGCTCATTTACACTCCTCCATCCCCAGCTCCTCCTCTCGTCAGTCAGGATCTGGTGTTCTGATTCCCCTCGAATCAGACTAAATTCACAAATTATTTTGTACATTAAATATTGACATTAATGATATCTGCAATATATTGTTTTACCATACCGCCAGTCCAAACTATATGCTAATAGTCAATCATCTTTGACGATAGTGGTCCTGACAGAAATATATATATAATATATATAATCATCTAGTTGTTACATTTAGTACTTGATGTACTAAAATAACTAAAAACTATATAGATATATTTTTATAATAAAAGTAGCAAAAACTAATTAAATTACTAATACTTTAATTAAAACTGAAAACTTTTTTCGATGATACTAAAATAACGCTTTAGAATACTCTCAGATCTTGAAAAATATTTATATATTTATATATTCAGATCTTGAAAAATAATTAATTAAATAAATTAAATATACTCAAATATGTTTGGTGTGTATTTACATTTATGCATTTAGAACACACATTTATTCAGTGCGACTTACAATAGAGGAACAAAAGCAATTAATCATAATGGTATAATGACGACAGTGATTCTTTGTTATACACATAAATGCCAAAAATGAAATTAAATATAATTTGTATATATTAATTACAGTGGAGGATTTGGGGGACAAGCCTAAAATAGTGAAATTATGTCAAATGTAACATTTCAATGGCTTTAAAATTAGGAAAAGCTCATACAATCTATCCTTTAAAACTGATTTATGTACTAACACTTTATTTCAATACTCCACTTCAGATATTCTACTAACTGTGAGTAACTGTACATGTTAACTAGCAGTCATTAGAGTATTAGTAGACTTAATATCTGCTCTTTATTCTGATGCTCCTAACACACATTCAACTATCAGTATCTTTACAACTACAGGTAAACTTATTCTACTAACCCGAACCTAACAGTTTACTAATACTCTAATGAGAGTGAGTTGACATGGAGTTGCACAGTTACTCATAGTTAGAGTGTCTAAAGTGGACCATTGAAATTCTTAAATCACCTTGGGCTATAAAAAGCATCCCTAATTAAAAAAACACTCACACACAAATTCACACATAATGAAGAGGGTTTGAGCAATAATTTGACACTAGTAAGCTAATATGTACACATGCTCAGCGTGTGTAATGTCACAACAGTCTGAGAGAGACGCCGCCTGCTAAACTAACGCTCAAACGGGGAGAGGTCAGGAGTAGCTGTAGTGTGTGCAAACACAAATCCACCAAATGATCATTGACAGATGGTTCACATTCAGAGACGGACGCTGTGTAAAGACTCTGAGAAAGAATCTTATGTAAATCTATATACTGTAAAAACTATATGATCAGTAAGTGACAATATATGTTTTTACCTTCCTTTAACTCATCAAAATAAGTTAAAGGCACAATGTGTAATTTTTCGTCACTTATTCAGCACAAAAGCCTCTTGACTCTTGATTGGGCGGAGCTTTTATTCTGTCAGACGAGCTTCCGCTTCTTCCGCTTGTGTGTGTGTGTGTGTGGGAACGCAGTGCTGTTTTATCATATTACACACATCGGAGTGTGTTAAAGTGATGTTATAATGCTACTCTGTGCGTTCGCTCGGCGCTACTATGAGACACTTGTTCACACTGCAGTGAGCGAGATCATATCAGGCATGGTAAAACATGGTACTCGCGGTAAATCAAGAACACCAGATTTAAAGGGGTCATCAACTGGCTTTTTTTTTTTTACTGTTGTCTGAGGTCAACTTATGACCATTCAGAAACATCATAATGAATCAGTAATAGGCTATTTTCTTCCCTGGTTTTGAGCCGCTCTCATGGTTTTAATGGGCGTGCCGCACTGAAGACTTGGAAGGAAACGCCCACTGCTATGATTGGATAAGCTTTGCATATTATAATGAGCTTCGGCTCCCCCGTGAGTACACGTGAGGAATTGTTTTGAAAGCGTGTGGAGAAACGGCAACCGGAATGAGTCGCCCACAGGGCTCGCAAAGTGTCTTTATCAAACAAAGATTTATCTCTCATCCACCCGCAATTAATTGGAATGTTATCTTTTAGTACTTGGCGCACCCGATCGGTGGATATAACCGTGAACCGTGCGTCACACACACACGCGTGTGTGTATTTCACTATTTAAGATAGTGCAAGCCCTGGCCCATACATGTCCGAGTCTGATCCCGAATCGCAGGACAATGTACCAACAACACCTCAAATACAAGGATACTCCAGCCTGTGACAGCGTGGAAGTTATGTTCCATTAGACACATACATAATCAGTAGATATCAAACGTAACAATGCAATAATATCACATATAAAAAACATTGGTAACGCTTTAGATTACAGCCCGGAAAGTACTACGTAAGTAAATCAAATTTACAGCGTAACTTTCGGTAATTATAGTGTAACTATAAAGTAAGTATGTGTAGGTATAAGGGAACAATATGTAATATTTGGGGGGTAACTATCAGGAAAATTAACAAATTAACAAGTAGTTTTTAATTAAGGGGTAATTATCCGTGTAGTAAGTGGTAAGTATGAATCTACGGGCTGTAAATTAAAGTGGTGCTTGTTCCCCTCTTGTTTCATGTAGTTACAGGGTAAGTACAATAAAAACATGTACACAATCTGATATCACTCGGAAACCTTTATTTGAAAAACAAGTTTTTCAAAACAGATTTACAACACTTATTCGTTTCTCTTGCTTGGCTTCATCAGTGATTGCTGAGGATTTCACACTGGCAAAGACTCCCAGCTCTGTCCTGTGATGTAGTTTCTTGTAGCCGTTTATCTGCTCTGGCGTCGCTTTGGAAACTAAAGGCCTGCTAAGAACATACACCGATCAGGCATAACATTATGACCAGTGAAGTGAATAACACTGATGATCTCTTCATCACGGCTCCTGTTAGTGGGTGGGATATATTAGGCAGCAAGTGAACATTTTGTCCTCAAAGTTGATGTGTTAGAAGCAGGAAAAATGGGCAAGCGTAAGGATTTGAGCGAGCTTGACAAGGGCCAAATTGTGATGGCTAGACGACTGGGTCAGAGCATCTCCAAAACTGCAGCTCTTGTGGGGTGTTCCCGGTCTGCAGTGGTCAGGATCTATCAAAAGTGCTCCAAGGAAGGAACAGTGGAGAACCGGAGACAGGGTCATGGGCGGCCAAGGCTCATTGATGCACGTGGGGAGCGAAGGCTGGCCCGTGTGGTCCGATCAAACAGACGAGGAGCTCAAATTGCTCAAGAAGTTAATGCTGGTTTGGTGAGGAAGGAAGAGAGATCATAACACAGGAAGAGAAAGCAGATATGAAATCATAATGTTGTGTAAAGATCAACAGAAAGTAGCCTTTAGGAATGAAGGACATCAGGAGAGAGAAATGGATGTGGAGAAGAGGAGAGAACGGGGGACGGAGACCAAAATAGTCTGTCGCAGTGTGACTAAGATGCTAATTGCAGTGGAACAGCATTCTAACAGGCAGTAATGAAAGAGAGAGAGAGAGAGCGGCACAATGTGTTCACAGTCCTCAGATCCGCCGGTTCACACGCTTCTGCCATGAACACACTCAGTATCTTACTAGAGTTTTTCCATATCGTCATTTCTTCCATTAAAATGGAATATGGAGTGTTTTTATAGCGATCAGTGCAGATCCCGGTGTGTGGGCAGGCCTGTCATTAGACGACTTTCTCCTTTACAGAAGAGGTTAATGGCTCTGCTTTGTGTATGCCATTTAGATTTTATGAAACGTTCACCAATTGTATGGAGAAGTGTGTGTGTGTGTGTGTGTGTGTGTGTGTGTGTGTGTTTTACTGCTGGAACGCAGCGTCTGACAGTGTTTACAGTGTAGCTTTGCTCAGATGTTAATAATCTACTCACAGATGTAAACATACAAACACTTTAAAATCTGTAGCATGAATGCACACTCATGTTTCTCTGTATATTAGAACGTTTTAAAGTCACCATGGCATTAATACTGATGGAATATTGCAGTGTATATTCTAACTGATTTATATATATATCATGTATTTTAGATTATATTAATGATCATAATGTCATTGATTCATTAATGCTTTCCTTTACTCTGTTGTAAGTGGAGACCTTGAGATGAGGAGCTAATATTCAGCCACAAACACTAAAATGTGACTTTTACGATGTTTACATTGGTGTCCGAACCCTGCACACACTGCTGTGTTTTAACCCTTCACTGCCACACACACACACACACTTTTCAACTGTAGAAATAAATGTTTGGCCTTCTAAAAAAGAATGAATTACATCCTATGAAATCTGACAGTGTGTGTGTGTGTGTGTGAGTGTGTGTGTGTGAGTGTGTGTGTGAGAGTGTGTGTGTGTGTGTGTGTGTGTGTGTGTGTGTATTACTGCAGATCTCACCTCTGCTCCTTCCTCTCGCTCTGTTTTCCTCTTTATCTCTCGCTCACATTCTTAGCCGGATCATAATTATCTTAATGACATGAGTTTCCTGTTAATACAGAGCAGTATTTCAGATACAGAGCATCACCGTCTGCTCTCTCATTTCTGTCATGAGTCTCATGTTTTCTCTCTAAGTGAAATGAGAATGTTTATTATAATGTATATTATAGTATCCCAGATAACAAAAATACATGTGTGATTCCCTCCGGTCGATGCTCTTCTCCTCGGGCTGGAGTTTTGCCTCAGGTATGATAAATATGTTCAGACGCTCAGGATGTTTGTAGTCTGTTGATGTAGAACTGCATCAAGATACCACACTATAGTGTGCATATGTGATAATGTGAAATATGGCATGTTTATTAGTGGATGTGTGTGTGAGATCTTTGTGTGTGTGTGTGTTCATGCATGCGCTCTGATGGATCATGAGATTGTGATAATGAGAGTAATTTAAGTCCCCAGTGTTGAGTCTGGCTGGAGCACTTGAACTTTGAAATGTTCATCACGCAAAGAGAGATATCAACAACACGGCTGATCCCAGATCTGAGGGGTCAGCAAGAGTTTGAACAGGAGGACAGGAATTTAAAGGTGCAATTAAGAGAAGAGGAAGAAACACAGGGAAATCCTGGGAATGTGAGAGTCCTGCCATAAAGCTTTACAATTCTGTGTCTGTCAGCAAATACACCGATATACACACACACACACACACACACACACTCACACACACACACGTTGGTGCACCTATCGTTATGAGGACATTCCATAGGCGTAATGGTTTTTATACTGTACAAACTGTACATACCCCTACCCCTAAACCTACCCATCACACACACACACACACACTACCCCTACCCCTAAACCTACCCATCACACACACACACACACACACACACACTACCCCTACCCCTACCCCTAAACCTACCCATCACACACACACACACACACACACACACTACCCCTACCCCTAAACCTACCCATCACACACACACACACACACACACACACTACCCCTACCCCTAAACCTACCCATCACACACACACACACACACACACACTACCCCTAAACCTAACCATCACACACACACACACACACACACACACACACACTACCCCTATCCCTAAACCTACCCATCACACACACACACACACACTACCCCTACCTCTAAACCTACCCATCACACACACACACACACAGTGTAATACCCATGTCATTACACAAAATTTGTGTCCTCATAAATCACATAAACATGCACACACACACACACACACACACACAGGAGGGAACAGTGACTCTGATAGAAACCTCACCTCTCTTTCTCACTCACTCACTCACTCACTCACTCACACACACACTCACACACTCTCTCTCTCTCTCTCTCTCTCTCTCTCACACACACACACACACACACACACACAGGAGGGAACAGTGACTCTGATAGAAACCTCATATCTCTCTCTCTCTGATCATTCCTTCAGTCACGCTCCAGCTCACTCTCAGGGAGGAAGTGATCCTATCATGACTTCCTGTTTTACTTCATGTGCCTGTTTTTCTAACTAGGCATTGTATGTGTAATAATGTCACTGAAGGCAAGTTTATTAACAAACATGAACAACATAAACAAAGCTTGACTTGACCTGAACAATGAACTAAAGTTGAACACAAACTCACGACAGCGAGACAACAAACGATGGCTATACACAAAGACTAGAAACACCTGAACCAATCAGAACTGATCACAGAAGAGAGGGAAGCAGGTGATCTCAGCGCTGGCCGTCGCTCTGCATCCGCCGGATTCATGACAGGAGGATGTGTGTGTACCGTGTTTGACAGAACACCCTAATGGAGCAGAAACACATCTCACTCAGTGTTCAGTCAGTCGCTCTGTGATCGTCATGTAATGAAGCTCTGATGCAGAGATCTCCTCTCTCTCCGTCTGCTCCCACACACTCGCTTCACTATAAATAAAACAATGAAGCAGGAACACTGGAGCTGTGATCACACTGAGCGCTACACGATGAGAGCGGATCAGATGCATGTTCATGAATCCAGATAAACTCCAGAGTTCCTGCAGATCCTTCTGGACCAAAGCACACTCAATAGCTGCAATTCCACTGTCGCTTCCGGGGCTTGATCGGGGCTCGTCGGGGCTTCCTTTGGCCCAAAGGACAGTATTTATTGGCCCGCCGAATACCTTGGTCCAAAGCGGGCCAGCTCGGGCTTGAGTGGTTACGAAGTTTACCTGATATGGTTTTTCGGGGGCTTCCTCTGTTTCTCTGACTGAAGATATAACTGTCACCGGAGAGAGTGCTAAAGCTGCTCAGAGTGTATTTATGGTGGAAAATGTGTAGAAAGGATCGTTCTTTCTAAATGTGATGTAAACATACTGTCCTGTGACTACAAAAAACAGAAACACACGTGACCAAGTACATGTGTCCTCTTTCTTGTGTGAAATAACAGTAAATACCACCTTATTTCTTTGATGTGCAATCTTGACACAAATTAATTCATTATGATCAATATATCACTTATTATTGTAGAACGGTGGTAAAACATCAATGCTTGGGTTTTAAATCTTTAAGTAAACAACAAAAATGCCAACAAACGGCCGCTTTTGTCATGTTTATTTTGCGATCTCGCTCGTTTCCAGTGATTTCTTTCTGATTCGTTTTCTGATAAACTTCCAGTTGTTGATGAGATGATGGGTGTGTGTGACGTTGTTCCAGAGAGGAGTGTTAGGGCGGGTTTTAGTGAAGCGCTGGAGCTTCTGGCTCGACAGTGGAAATGCAGTGTGGTTTTGGGCTCGGTGCTGCAGGTCCGAGGCTATTAGCCTAGCCCGGCCCGATGAAAGCCCTGGCAGTGGAAAAGTGGCTAATCACTTTCCCAAACTTACTTACAGTATCAGCTTCTGTCTCCGATGTTTTCTGGTATGATTTGTGATTTTTCTCTCCCGTTTAACTCCCGTCTCAAAAGAATCTGAGCAGAAACAGACACCCGATCGCGCTTCAGAGTGCCTGGTTTGACCCCTGCGTGACCTCTGACTGACCGCCGGGTCAAGCTTCTGATTTCTGTCGCAGCCTCAGATCCGAGTCCAGTGTGTGGCCGTGTCTAGGCGCAGGTCCACCATCTGATCTGATTCCGGCCGACTGCAGTAAACCTCGGGATAAACAGAGAGACTAACATTAGCGTAGATGCCATTCCTCTTATGATGTAACGAGTACATCAGGTGTTATGGGAAGTGTTCCCGGTTCCGGCTGACCTAGTTAATGCAGCCTAACAATCATTTAACTGATCTGAATAATATAAATTAAAAATGTTTTATGTGTATGCCATAGTAAAGAGATGTGTTTTTAGTCTAGATTTAAACTGACAGAGTGTGTCTGCTTCCCGAACAATGCTAGGAAGGCTGTTCCAGAGTTTAGGTGCTAAATAGGAAAAGGATCGACCGCCTGCAGTTGATTTTGATATTCTAGGTATTATCAACTGGCCAGAGTTTTGAGACCACAATAGACGTGATGGAGTATAATGCGTTAAGAGCTCGCTCAAGTACTGGGGAGCTAAACCATTTAGTGCTTTGTAAGTAATTAGCAAGATTTTAAAATGTATGCAATGTTTAATAGGGAGCCAGTGCAGTGTTGACAGAACCGGGCTAATATGGTCATACTTCCTGGTTCTAGTAAGAACTCGAGCTGCTGCGTTTTGGACCAGCTGCAGTTTATTTATTAAGCGAGCAGGGCAACCACCCAGTAGAGCATTACAATAATCTAGCCTTGAGCTCATGAACGCATGAACTAACTGTTCAGCATTTTGCATTGAAAGCATATGCTGTAATTTAGATATATTTATAAGATGGTAGAATGCAGTTTTACAGATGCTAGAAACGTGGCTTTCAAATGAGAGATTGGTATCAAAGAGCACACCCAGGTTCCTAACTGATGACGAGGACTTGACAGAGCGTGTAAGATATGTTACTCTGTGTTAGTGTAATGGTGCATTTATTCACATTCTGTAACACGGGCTTTCTTCTGCTCTGGCCTGTTAAACCTCTGACATCTTTATTACTGTGAACTTTGACCTGCACGCTGAGGTTATTCAGTCTCAGAAACGTCTCGGCTGCTGTTGTTATTACAAACAGTGTGTGTTTGTGTGTGTGATGTTGAGAAGCTCAGTCCAGTCCTGCTCCGCCACTCCCTCACTAACAAGCAGAAGGTTTTGTCACAAGAAACACATTACGGCCATTAACCGCCTCCTTCCACCGGGTTCGAGCTGGAATGCTGTGTTTCCAGAGGCTGAAACATTACTTCACAATGCGTCATGTCAAGCGCTGAGCGTCTCATGACTGGCAGGAATAAGAAGTGCTTTGTTTTAATGTTTCCTCTTTTATTTTTTCTTCCCAACAGCAGAAACAACCAGAGTTGCGTGAAGCACCAAATGCACGTCTGATAAACATTCCCTGATCTGAAAGATCTGTATCGCCGAACAAAAATATGAGCTGTTCCAGCGAACAGGAACAGTTCTGGCAAAGTTATGAACAAACGTTCTTCCAGTAACGTTTATAGAACATTCGTTCAACATTATCTGGCCTTTAATAATGTTCTCAAAACATCAGCACAAAAGATTATTTATACATCATTCCTGGAATCAGTTGGACATTCAACACTTTTTAAATGTTGCTACTTGTTTCAGAATGTCCAGAGATATAAAAGTAACGTTCCCATCATGTTTGGAGAATGATACAATGGAACGTTCCCTTAACATTCATATAATCAAGATGTTTAAAAAAAAAATTAACAACACGACATACACAACACGCGTGTGTTTCTGTTTGAGGATACGAAAAACTGCTGAATTATCAGCTGACAAACATACGTTGTAAGAACGTTTTGCTTACGTTCCTGTTAAATTATGAAATGTAAGTATACTGAATTTCATAATTTAACAGGAACGTAAGCAAAACGTTCTTACAACGTATGTTTGTCAGCTGATAATTCAGCAGTTTTTCGTATCCTCAAACAGAAACACACGCGTGTTGTGTATCATTTCAATACTCCACTTCAGATATTCTACTAACTGTGAGTAACTATACATGTCAACTAGCAGTCATTAGAGTATTAGTAGACTTAATATCTGCTCTTTATTCTGATGCTCCTAACACACATTCAGCTGTTTATTTTGCCATGTGAAGGTTTAAACACAATATATTTGAATGAGGATTTATTAATGCAACAGTCGCTCATTTATTCAGTTTGTCTGATTATTGTCTCTGATCTACACAAAGGAAAGTGTTCTCTAGTCTTTGTCCTGATGAGGAAGTGAGCGCTGTGAAAGTGACGCGCAGGTCTCTGCTTGGGCATAATGTGGTCAGACTGAGCAAATGTGCTCAATTACTCACAAACTGCAATGATGGATGACTGCAATAAATAGAACTAAACACACACACACACACACACACATTAAACCAGATCAAACCGACACACACATCATTTCTACATATACCAGCATTACAAATTCATTGTCGACACTTGACATTTATGTAGAAAGGGAGAAAGATTTGCAGGGAGATTGCAAAAGTCTTTCGGCCTAAACACACACGCCTGTTTGAGCTCATTTGTACCATATGGATCAAATTTGTAAGTGTTGTGGTTCGTCTCAATGCCATAATGTGAAATCTGCCTTCTTTACACACTGTTTGAGTCGTGATTGACTGAGGCAGGGAACGATCACTTTTACTCTAAGAGAACACATTTGACACCGTAATTAAATATTAGCAATTCAAAATGTGATTTCATCAGCATACATGGATTAATGTCTGTCAATGGAAACAAAATGCTTTACAGTGTCCTTGTAACATGTACTTTTAATAACAGTAAATGATGCATAATTATATGCAACTAACCCTCAACCAAACCCTAACCCTAAATGTTGTTAATTAATATTACTCGGTACTTATGTGTATAATTACAGGATGCATTAAAACGAAGTGTAACCAGATGGTGTATAGTCCTAACTAACCAGCGCTCAGATGTGATGCTCCCCCTGCTGGCCGCTACGCTGCAGTGTAGTGTGTGTTTCGCTGTGTCATCTTTTCTTACAGTAATTTGAGAATACCATATATGATAATGAAAGTTGTGCTCATATTCATAACAGTCCTGCGAGTGACTAGTAGCACACAGCTAACCTACAGGTACTGTGTGGGGAAATTATATCTGTCTGTTCATGTAATTTAATACATGTAATACATCTCTTCCTTATTCAGAGAACAAACCCTTGGCTTCTCCTTTGCGAGGCTAATTGAGCCCCTGATGGTTTCATTGTTCCACTTCAGACTCAGAGCCAGCGGCTGTGTTTCTGTTCCCTCAGTGCATAACACAACCTTTCCATCGCCTCCGTTGTCTTTCCTGCAGGTGAGCTGAAGATGGAGCGATGCGTGGGCTCAAACTGAGAGAGACGCTGCTCACACACGCCTGCTTTATAATGGACCTTAATGATGAGTTCAGCTGAATCACAGACACATGACACACACACTAGCACACACTCATACATGGTATTTGTACCAGCGTTTTTATGTTTCCTTACTTTTAACAACATTTATTTAGCATATAATTGAATACACATTTTGGCCGTGAATAAAATTGCAGTGTAATTGAACATTTGTCGTTTTATGAGTGTTAGTCTCTGTCTGTTAGCACTGAGATGGTTTAGTGTTTATGAACCCTTATAAATGAGCCAATACTGCGGACATTACTGTAGTGAACTGCTGTTTGACCCCTCAGGCCTTGGCCTTTGACCTCTCTGAGGAAGCTAGGATGTCTTCTGCATTTTCCTGCTTCCCTAGATCCGTCACTTCCTGTATCTGACTGTCAGCTTCCTGCGGTTCATCTACTTCCCTGTTGTGCTCTAAACAGACGCTGACTGTGTTTCACTGCAGAATAACGTGAGAAGAGTTTATGTGACAACTAAAGACACGCGCTGATCAAACATTATTAAGCTTGATGATAGTGTTATGAATGAGTGTTTGTTTTCATGAGAAGTGAAGCTCCTGTGGCTCATGCCGCTGTAGCCCGCAGTCACCGTTCCCACGGTGAGGTCAGCCTATAAAGATGAAAGACGTTTCCTGGCTGTTCTGAGTGCAGTGCATCCTGGGAAAAAGGAAAAGAGTCCTCTTGTTCGGATTCGTGTCTGAGGAACTTCCAGTTCCATTCCCTCACTGGGATTCAGCTGTGAGCTAACTCTCTGGTGGTAAAGATGCCGTCACATATGCTTCCGTATTCTCAAAAACACACTCACACTCACACACACACACACACACACACACACACACGTTGGTGCACCTATCATTATGAGGACATTCCATAGACGTAATAGTTTTTATACTGTACAAACTGTACATTCTATCCCCCTACACTACCCCTACCCCTAAACCTACCCATCACACACACACACACACACACACACACACACTACCCCTACCCCTAAACCTACCCATCACACACACACACACTACCCCTACCCCTAAACCTACCCATCACACACACACACACACACACACACTACCCCTGCCCCTAAACCTACCCATCACATACACACACACACACACACACTACCCCTACCCCTAAACCTACCCATCACACACACTACCCCTACCCCTAAACCTACCCATCACACACACACACACACACACACACACACACACACACTACCCCTACCCCTAAACCTACCCATCACACACACACACACTCACACACACACTACCCCTAAACCTACCCATCACACACACACTCACACACACACACACACACTACCCCTAAACCTACCCATCACAGGAAACATTCTGCATTTTTACATTTTTAATAAAACATTGTTTAGTATGTTTTTAAAGCTATTTTTATTATGAGGACACAGAAATTGTCCTCATAAACCACGTTTACGTTGTAATACCAGTGTAATACCCATGTCATTATACAAATTTCTGTCCTCATAAATCACATAAACATACACACACACACACACACATGCACTCACACTCTCTCTCTCACACACATTTCCATCAGGCGCTTCATATATAGAACCCTTTACATTTTTTTCAATTGCTAACAAGCATCAGTCAATACTGAAGCCACAATCTGCATTACCAAGATAAATCTGGGCCACACAGTTAATCTCCTCCAAAACTCACTCTGACCAACACAACACTTCAAATGTCTCAAAATAAGCTTGTTCCATCATAACACTGGCAACAATTCTAATTCAGAAAACATACATGTCATTCATAACACGCTGACCTAAAAAAACACTCACAGGGAGCTTTACATAAATCATGAAGTTTTAGTTTAAAAGTTTAAAGGGGGCCTATTATGCAAAATTCACTTTTATAAGGTGTTTGAGCACAGATGTGTGTCCACAGTTGTAAACAACCAGCCTATAATGGTAAAAATCCACCCAATTTTTTATTATAATCCCCATCAATCATTATCAATCTCTCATATTTCCCTCTACTCCTGCGTAAGAGTAGGGAAGCCCCGCCCATGACTGTTGCTGATTGGCCCTTTAGCATGGACACGCCCCTGAGTGAGAAGCACAGAGACGCCATCTCTGTTTACTCGCTGTATCAGCGCTCGAGTATTACAATGTGTGCGCCACAAACATTACTAATGTTCTGTTGATGAACCAGCGAACACACAAGTCTCATAGACTCCGGCATCAGAGCCTCTGAGGACACCGTGGGTGAAGTTCATCTATGAAGGAAATGTGCCGAAGAATGACATGAAATGTTATATACAGCTTCAACTCTTCTGGGAAGGCTTTCCACAAGGTTTAGGAGTGTGTTTATGGGAATTTTTGACCATTCTTCTAGAAGCGCATTTTTGAGGTCAGGCACTGATGTTGGACGAGAAGGCCTGGCTCGCAGTCTCCGCTCTAATTCATCCCAAAGGTGTTCTATCGGGATGAGGTCAGGACTCTGTGCAGGCCAGTCAAGTTCCTCCACACCAAACTCGCTCATCCATGTCTTTATGGACCGACGCTTTGTGCACTGGAGCGCAGTCATGTTGGGACAGGAAGGGGCCGTCCCCAAACTGTTCCCACAAAGTTGGGAGCATGAAATTGTCCAAAATGTCTTGGTATGCTGAAGCATTAAGAGTTCCTTTCACTGGAACTAAGGGGCCAAGCCCAACCCCTGAAAAACAACCCCACCCCATAATCCCCCCTCCACCAAACTTTACACTTGGCACAATGCAGTCAGGCAAGTCCCGTTCCCCTGGCAACCACCAAACCCAGACTCGTCCATGGGATTGGCAGACAGAGAAGCGTGATTGGTCACTCCAGACAACACGTCTCACTGCTCTAGAGTCCAGTGGCGGCGTGCTTTACCCCACTGCATCCCACGCTTTGCATTGCTCTTGGTGATGTAAGGCTTGGATGAGCTGCTCGGCCATGGAAACCCATTCCATGAAGCTCTCTACGCACTGTTCTTGAGCTCATCTGAAGGCCACAGAAGTTTGGAGGTCTGTAGCTATTGACTCTGCAGAAAGTTGGTGTCTTCTGTGCACTGTGACCCTCAGCATGCGCTGACCCCGCTCTGTGATTTTACGTGGCCTATCACTTCGTGGCTGAGTTGCTGTTGTTCCCAATTGCTTCCACTTTGTTATAATCCCACTAACAGTTGAGCGTGGAATATTTAGTAGTGAGGAAATGTCAGGAATGGACTTATTGCACAGGTGGCAACCTATCACGGTACCACGCTTGAGTTCACTGAGCTCCTGAGAGCGACCCATTCTTTCACAAATGTTTGTAGAAGCGTCTGCATGCCTAGTGCTTGATTTATACACATGTGGCCATAGAAAAAAACACCTGCGGTCAACCCCAAAAACGCAAAATTCATAAATGCACATTTATTATGCATTGTATAGGCAGGCCAGGTGTCTAAAAGTGTCAGCCTCTTCCTGAGTCTCTCATCTGTGTCGACTCCGGCTCAAACATGAACGGCTGCTCCACAACTGGTTATTTCTGACATTTTGGCTGAGTGAGATTCGCCTGTTTTGTTGTTGATGGAGTATTTGAAGCTTGTGTAAAGGATCCGCCCTCTTCTGGAAGCTCATTTGCATTTAAAGGGACACACAAAAATGGCCAAATAGGGGCCAATTTGACAAGCTATAATAAGTAAAGTTCCTAAATGTAATTTAGGGAGGAGTGAGCCCATCGAATCTTCCAATCAACAGCCAACAGCCAGAGTATATAAACAGCTATTACCTCTCCTCAGTCTCAGATGTTCCAGCATTCCACCACCTCCCCAAACTCCACCTTTATCTTAGGTACTTTGCCCTACATAATCATATCTTATATTAAGTCACTGTGGGGGTATATCAGAGCTCAAGAGCTCATCAGAAGCTGCTTCACCTCATCAGTGGACAGCAAGCCAAATAAGCTTAAACTAATATCTTAAGATTATATGGGCAAACAAACTTGTTAAATGATCTGGGGGTATTTTGAGCTGAAACTTCCCAGACACATTCTGAGGACACCAGAGATTTATATTACATCTTGTGAAAAGGGGCATAATATGTCCCCCTTTAAACGTGAAAGTATTATGCAATCATTTAAGACATTTTTCGGTAACGCTTTAGATTACAGCCCGGAAAGTACTGAGTAAGTAAAGCAAATTTACAGCATAACTTTCTGTAATTATAGTGTAACTATAAAGTAAGTACGTGTAGGTATAAGGGAACAATATGTAATATTTGGGGGGTAACTATCAGGAAAATTAACAAATCATTTATACTGTAAGTAGTTTTTAATTTAGGGGTAATTATCTGTGTAGTAAGTGGTAAATATGAATCTACGGGCTGTAAATTAAAGTGGTGCTTGTTCCCCTCTCGTTTCATGTAGTTACAGGGTAAGTACAATAAAAACACGTACACAATCTGATATCACTCGGAAATCCTTATTTGAAAAACAACTTTCGAAACAGATTTACAACACTTCTTATTCGTTTCTCTTGCTTGGCTTCATCCTACTCTTGTTCCTCTTCTTTTTCATTCTTCACAGATGAATCTTAAGAAGGAATCCCGTGTCTCTAGCTATTCTGTTTTATGTATTTAAAGAAAATACAGTACACCCAGAAATGTCCTCACTGTTTACTCGTCTTTTACCCTCATGCCATCCAAGATGTATACGACTTTCTTTCTTCAGATGAACACAGAAAAATAAATAATCTCTGCTAATAAAAAACTCTGGGTAGAAAATGTGGATTCCTAAAAGTTGAAGCATCAAACAGCATATACAGCAATAACGATAGTAATCCATACCCTGTAACTACATGGATAATTACCCCTTAATAAAAAAATACTTACAGTATAAATGATTTGTTAATTTTCCTGATAGTTACCCCTTTATTCCCCAAATATTACATATTGTTCCCTTATACCTATACGTACTTACTTTATAGTTACACTATAATTACCGAAAGTTACACAGTAAATTACTTACGCAGTACTTTCCGGGCTGTAATCTAAAGCGTTACCCATTTTTCCTTATATATAACCTTTTTGGCATAAAGGGCTCTTTAGAATTTAATCAAGAACACTAGAGTTCTATAGAGAACACACTGAACCTTGTGTGTCAGACCAGCAGATGTGTTGCTGATGTCCAGTTTAGAGCTAGATGTGTTTAGATCTGGTTAAGAGCTGGTTTAGATCTGGTCTAGTTGTTGAACTAGCATACTTGACCAGAAGAAAAACAATACATGTCAACCTCAGACTTAAAATTAAAGGTTCCATAAAAGGGTGTTTTTTTTGGTTCCCCAAAGAACCTTTCTGTGATCAGTTCAAAACCTCATGTGCCTCTGCAATGGTTGCAACAGAACCCGTTTCTGCTTCATGCAGAGGTGAAAAGGTCACAACCTGGCTGAAGTTGACTCGTGTGCCGCGGGGAACATGACCTTTGCTGCTGGACGCACCTGTGTGTGGATGCCGTTTGATGTGGTCAGCTTTAGATGAGGGAAAGAAAAGGTTCACCATGTGCTTTTATCTCCCAAACATCTGCTTCCTTCATCGCGTCTCTCAGCCTCTCAGAGGGCATTATGGGACGGGCTGGCAGTTTTGCCAATTAACACTGGTAATTAGACGAGGAGGAGGATGATATAGACTAACTGTGATCAGTGTGTGAGACAATAGCTCCCAGAGGACAGACAGACGAGGAGACGACATGCGCTACCGTCCTGTGACTTCCTGTCTGAATCTGAGCTGTCTTCCTGCCTGCGGCCATTCCTCATCCTTCGTATTCTTCTTTATATTCTCTGTTCCTCCTCCATCACAGTAAACGCTTCAGGAACAAGAACAAATGTAGGGCGGGGCTTGATTGTGTCTGTGGGGAATTGATTGGATGGTTGTGGTTTGCTATTGGTGGATCTCATGTGAGTGACAGGTTGTCATCAAAGAGAAGAGAAGAGATGAAGTTATTCTGATTCAAGATTATTAAAACAATAATGATGTGCACCCATAAATCATTTACAATAAACACTGCAATATTCCATAATAGTTTCTGGAATATATTTACCACAATTATATTATTAAATTAAAATTGTAACTTTTTTTCTACACACAATTAGATTAATGATAAAGTCGAAATGAAACAGATCTTTTCTTTTGCATTGTGATGTAAATCTGAGTGACACATATTATCGAAAAGAAAAAAATGGAGGGAGGGACTTGGTTCCATGCTTCAGTTTTTGATTGGATGTTGAGATGTGGGCGTGGCTCTCAAAATTGAAGGTGGATCTGAATGCGAGCTTGTGGTGGATTGTAAGAAAGGGGCGGGGTGTAAGCAGATGAAATGATTGGAGAATCCAGCATGCGTCATCAGAGAGTCGTTTCACCGGAAGATCCAGTTATGATTTCTTGAATAAAACATTACCAGGTCAAAACTAATTTAAAAATGACACATATGCATAGATGAATCATTTGACCTATAACGTGCATTTTACAAGTAGACGGGGTGAATTTCAATTTCATGACAACTTTAAATGTTTATGCATTTTGTAAAGTCTTTATTTTCTCTCAAATGTTCCCCGTATCCCTTGGGAAAACACTTGGGTTTCATAACCCTGTAAGACGACGCTGTCAGATATACTGTGAGACTGATGGAGCCGGTGAGAGAAAGATGAAAACAATACAGAATATGTCTCTTTGTTGGGATTGTAAATGAAGAGTCGGAGAGACGCACAGGCGACAGCGAGGACTGAGGTTTGATTCCTCTGTGGACGGATGTTGTACAGATTGCAGTGTTTTATGGCTCTATATCTCTGACAGCTTTGAACACATTTGTGTGAGTTTCACTGTTGAAGACTCTCTGGAGATGCTCTCTCTCTCTCTCTCTCTCTCTCTCGCAGATGCTTCGTCAGCCAAATACTGAGGTCCAAACGTCTGGGAATAAACCTGAAATATCCAGAAGGTTTACGATACATTTCAGATTATGCAGTATTTCTAGGTCATAAACAAATAAGTTAATCTGTAGACGGTCAGATGTTCCAGTGAAGGACAAGATGATGTTGCATCATTTTCAAATCATTCTGGAGGTTTTGCACTAAATCCACTGTATCTTAGAGTGTTTAATTGGAAAAAGGGATTTGTTTGGTTTTCTCTGCAAAGAAATGAATTTCATTAAAAAGTCATATCTCATTGACTTCCTTAAAGTAATAGAAGACATGGCTGTGAGCAGATTTGTCATTTTAAATATGCAAATGCAAATAAAGCATTTTGATTGTCTTTTTATACATTTAGTATTCAGGCAGTTCACATTAAGGATGATAACTATAAAGTTTTATTAATCACTGTAACTTTAGAGGAGACCTATTATGCCCGTAATATAATTTAAGATGTAATATAAGACTCAGTGTCCCCAAAATGTGTCTGTGAAGCTTCAGCTCAAAATACCCCACAGATAATTTATTATATCATGTTTTAAATGCCAATTTTTGAGAAGGAAAAACATGCTGTTTTCGTGCATGTATCTTTAAATGCAATTGAGAAGAGGGCGGAGCCTGTATAGCTCATGCCTTGGATACTCTGCCAAAAACTAGTGTGTGGATATTTACCATTATAGGGTGGTTGTGTACACACACTGCCGTTCTCATTTATGT
Organism: Rhinogobio ventralis; assembly: GCA_039654625.1. Lineage (NCBI taxonomy): Eukaryota > Metazoa > Chordata > Actinopteri > Cypriniformes > Gobionidae > Rhinogobio > Rhinogobio ventralis. Next base: position 40,252,673 of record CM077206.1, read on the forward strand.
TCAAACACCATGTAAAAGTGAATTTTGCATAATAGGTCCCCTTTAAGAGAATAACGACACAAAGAAACTATATATATCATTGGAATTATAGATATGGGTACGAAGATGCCCCATTTGACCGCTCCAGACAACTTGCTCTCTAATGTTCACCGACCAGCTTTGACTGGCTTTGGATGGCTTACGTATAGCGGAACATTGAAACGGCTGCTAATGAGGCATCTATGTATATATGACCTATATTGCCAAATGTTTTGTGACGCCTGCCTTTACATGCACATGAACTTTAATGCCATCCCATTCTTAATCCGTAGGGTTTAATATGGAGTTGGTCCACCCTTTGCAGCTATAACAGCTTCAGCTCTTCTGGGAAGGCTTTTCACAAGGTTTAGGAGTGCGTTTATGGGAATTTTTGACCATTCTTCTAGAAGCGCATTTGTGAGGTCAGGCACTGATGTTGGACGAGAAGGCCTGGCTCGCAGTCTCCGCTCTAATTCATCCCAAAGGTGTTCTATCGGGATGAGGTCAGGACTCTGTGCAGGCCAGTCAAGTTCCTCCACACCAAACTCGCTCATCCATGTCTTTATGTGCTGACGCTTTGTGCACTGGAGCGCAGTCATGTTGGGACAGGAAGGGGCCGTCCCCAAACTGTTCCCACAAAGTTGGGAGCATGAAATTGTCCAAAATGTCTTGGTATGCTGAAGTATGCACTGGAACTAAGGGGCCAAGCCCAACCCCTGAAAAACAACCCCACCCCATAATCCCCCCTCCACCAAACTTTACACTTGGCACAATGCAGTCAGGCAAGTCCCGTTCCCCTGGCAACCACCAAACCCAGACTCGTCCATGGGATTGGCAGACAGAGAAGCGTGATTGGTCACTCAGAGAACACGTCTCCACTGCTCTAGAGTCCAGTGGCGGCGCGCTTTACCCCACTGCATCCCACGCTTTGCATTGCTCTTGGTGATGTAAGGCTTGGATGAGCTGCTCGGCCATGGAAACCCATTCCATGAAGCTCTCCACACACTGTTCTTGAGCTCATCTGAAGGCCACAGAAGTTTGGAGGTCTGTAGCTATTGACTCTGCAGAAAGTTGGTGACTTCCAATTTGTTATAATCCCACTAACAGTTGAGCGTGGAATATTTAGTAGTGAGGAAATGTCAGGAATGGTCTTATTGCACAGGTGGCAACCTATCACGGTACCACGCTTGAGTTCACTGAGCTCCTGAGAGCGACCCATTCTTTCACAAATGTTTGTAGAAGTGTCTGCATGCCTAGTGCTTGATTTATACACCTGTGGCCATGAAGTGATTGAACACCTGATTTGGAGGGGCGTCCCAATACTTTTGGCAATATAGTGTAGATCTGTGGTTGGAGTTATTATATTATACTTTAATTGCTATTCTTTTTGTTTATTTACGAAGAAAGAGTGTCTCTTTATTGCAAACATGCACACACTCCCTTTCTGTCTGATGTATGTCCTTTATCAATGTTGTTCAGGCATTCCCTGAGTTAGCAGAAGGAGAATAAAGAGAATTTCAGAACAGCCTTCCCTCTGAAACTCCCCAGTAAGGTGCAATGGAATTAGAATAATACATCATATTAGATAGAATAAGATTAGCAAAGCTGGTTGTTAATGAATGTCTTTATTTGGCTGTGCCCTCGGAGGCTCGACTGTGCAAAGTGAAGTTAATACACACGATTCCAAGCCCTAAGGGGCTCAAGATGAAGAGAGAGAGAGAGAGAGAGAGAGACAGAGAGAGAGAGAGACAGAGAGAGAGAGAGAGAGAGAGAGACAGAGAGAGAGAGAGAGAGAGAGAGAGAGAGAGAGAGAGAGAGAGAGAGAGAGAGACAGAGAGAGAGAGAGAGAATACTCAGACTCAAACCAGGATAAAAGCATTGAGCAGTTCCTGTCCTCTGGAGACTGAAGACATCATAGAGGAATGAAAAATCTCTCCTATTCCTCTTAGCTCTCGCCTTGACTCAGGTGTTATTAATATAGGCCTCGGCCACGTCTGTACCATGGCATCCAGATCAATTTGAGCTCGCACAAAGCGCTCCCACAGGAGCTCCACCACCTCAGGGTGAAGTCTCCACTCCCCGGGTCTCAGACCCTGCCTCGACAGGAAGTCTGCCCCCTGGTTCAGGCACCCTGGAATATACACTGCTCTGATTGACAGCAATTTCCCCTGGGCCCACAAGAGAATCTGGTGTGCCAACTTGCATAATGGGCGCGAGCGTAGACCCCCTTGATGATTTATATATGAGACCACTTCTTTGTGGTCCGTGCGAACCAACACATGGTGACCAGAAACACATCCATCATCTCCAACTGGTTTATGTGCCAGGAAAGATGATGGCCGCTCCACAGACCCTGAGCCGAGCGACCACTCAGCCGGTGAGGGACACATCCGTCGTTAGCATTACGCGGCGACAATGAGCTCCAAGCACCGGTCCCTGGGAAAGAAACCAAGGATCTTTCCACATGACTAAGGCACGAAGGGGAGAACCCTTTGGTTTTGAGCCACCACTGTCTCATGTACAGCAGGCCAAAAGGTATCACGTTGGACACAGCTGCGATCAGACCTAACAGTCTCTGAAACGGTTTTACAGTAAGTGACTGACCTAGCTTCACTTTGTTCACAGCTATGAGAATCTATTTTACCCGAACGGGCATTAGATGAGCCCTCATGGTCTTTGAATCCCAAACTACGCCTAGAAAGGTGGTATTCTGTAGTGGAGTTAAACACTTTTCGTGGTGTTTAGCCTTAACCCCAACACTTTCATGTGAGCGAGAACAGCATCTCGATGCTGAACCGCCAACTGTCTCGACTGTGCCAGAATGAGCCAATCGTCTATATAGTTCGAAACATTTTTGTGAATGTGCGGGGAGATAATGCTGGGCCGAATGGAACAACCCGATATTGGTATGCTTCGCCCCCAAAAGCAAACCTGAAGAACTTCCTGTGCTGAGGAAGGATGGATGTATGTGTCCTTTAAATCTATTGTGACACACCAGTCCTCGGACCTGACCTGAGGCACGATCTGTTTCAAAGTGAGCATCCTGAACTTTAGCTTCTTTACAGCGCGATTTAATTGGCGCAGATCTAGAGTAGGACGTAACCCTCCATCCTTCTTCAGAACTATGAAGTACTGGCTGTAAAACCCCAACTCTCTGCTGGGAGGAGGGACCCTTTCTATAGCCTCCTTTCACAAAAGAGGAGGGGACTGCAATCAGAAGCCTGACACCTTTGGCATCAGGACTTCTTTGCTGAAGCTTTCCTAGAAATAATAACAGTCCTCAGATCTGTTTTATCCCGGGAAGACTTCGGCTGTGAGCGCTGCCCCGATCCCCAGTCTCTCTGTGGGGGAGCTCGGGTAGCAACACTTGCCTTCTGTTGTGCTCTATGTGAGGACAAACACACTTTTTAGACAAACGAATTCAACAGAGAGCGCTTGCTGAAGACACAGAAGCTAACACTGTTTGGATTCAGGGGTGCTTTATAGTTTCCTTGTCAATGACGTCACCCGCCATTGGACTGATTTCACATGTGCTTCACGACGCAATCACGCAGAGGCGTTCCTGCAGCGCTTTGACGCAGTGCGAGTTCCCTTGAAAGGGAAAAGGGAATTACGTTTGTTATTGTTTCTTTGACTGCACACAATGCAACTCACTCAAAACGGTCTTGAACCCACCAGTTGAGAAACACTGACATAGGCTATAGGGGAGAGCGGGGCACAACCTAACGCAGGGTTAGTTGTAACACACATGATTTAACACTTTCCACACATGCCAGGATGAGGAAACTTAGTGTAATTAGTTAGTTGCCATATCAACATTTTTTCGAGAAAAAAGCTTTACCCCCTTAGCTCCGGCCCTGGCTGAAGCAGGTTTATTAGGCTACTGTCACTTTAAGAGCGAATGCACGGATCTAATATACTGGTTTTCTTCCACCTGTTTGTGTTCACTTCAGACAGAACTGACTGTGTTAACATGAAAACTCGCCAAGATGTGCATTTTGATGTTTTTCTGTGTGTTTGACCATCCATGCTGTCTGCGAGAGGCAGTCAGATGATGATGATGATGATGAAGAGGAAAATGTTTTTTTCCAGTTCTTGGCCCCTGATAATGATAAGAAGAACAGTACCAGCTGAGCTTCAGGTTGTTTTGGCCTGTTAAACACACACCTTCAGTGTGAGAGGATCAGCGTCTGCTTTATTCCTCTATAATCGCTGAAATGGCCTTGAAAACTGCATAACGAGCATCAGTTGTGATTATCCATATTAATGTGTGTCCATCCCTGTATATTTGCCTCATTAGACATGATGTGAACGTCCAGCATCTCACATATATATCCGTTGTTTATGCGAGGAGCTTCTGTTCTATAGAGGAAGGAACACAGATGCATTGAGCTCAAACAATACTTTAAACAGGATGAGAACTTCATTATCCCGTTTCTGATCCATACGGAGGAGCGTTTCTGTGATGATCCATATAGTCAGGAACAAAACATAGGATATAAAGGATTTACCAAAAATCTATATTCCACACTAAACTTTTACATTGATAATAAGCAAAATAATTTTGAAAAAAACAACAACAACAATAAACAAAACAATATATTGTAAAGGCCTATAAAATATTAGGATATATAGTATACATATGTAAATAAATAATATTTAGGGTTTTTTGCGAACTCTTCTGTGAGATCTGTTTTTGTAATAACTCTTCATTCTCTTTCTCTGACCCTGCAGGGGAGGAGAGATTATTTTGTCCTTCTTTTAAGCTTCTTTTAAAAAGCTGCCAACCTTCAGTGTTTAACAATCTGCGCTCTCGCTCTCGAGCAAAGTTTCCCGTAATAGATGAGTGTGTAAAGCAAGACCGAAGGTGAGAATTATATAAGAGCCCTTAAAGGATCATCAAATTTGCCTTGATATTTTGACATTAAAACATCCTGCAAGTCTCATAGCTATAAACGATTTTTTATAAACTCAAAAATCACATTCCCGCAATCTGCCCACCGGTTCCTCAACGCTGTTAAAATACCTCTCCTGATTCCCCTGTCATTCACAGAAGGGTTTCTATAACAACCACCGGAGTCCGGCGGGAAACATGTGACTGCTGAATCAGAGACACACATCAGGCTCACCGTGATTATGAAATAAAAAGTCAAAGTTATGACATACTAAATCAATTATGAGATAAAAGTTAAAATTATAAGAGGAAATGTCAAAATTATGACATACTAAGTCATAATTAGGACAGAAAATCATAATTATGAGATTATTATGTCGAAATTATGACAATCAATTGTGAGATAAGTGCTCGAAGTTATGTTATAAAACATTGAAATTATGACATACCAAGTAATTACAAATATAAATTATGACTAAATTATTTGACATTGAGATGGTTAAAAAATTATTAGATAAAAGTCAAAATTATGACAAAGTATAAAAAAATTATGACAGTTATTAAAAATATATAAATGATGACAAAATTTCGAAATTATAAGGAAAACTCAAAATTAAGACACTAAATCATAATTATGAGATTAAAAAGTCATAGTTATGACCAAAATTATGACATACTTAGTCATTAAAAAAATATAAATTATGACAAAATTTCGAAATTGATAAAGTTGAAATTATGACATACTAAGACAGTTATGACATAAAAAGTCAAAATTATGACAGATAATTATGAGAGGAAAAGTTGAACTTGTGACATATTAAATCAATTATGAGATAAGAGTATATTAAAAATATACATTTATGAAATAAAAAGTCGACGTTGAGATGGTCAAAATTATGACACATAATTATGTGATTAAAAAGTTGAAATTATGACAAAGTATCAAAATTATGATATACTTAGTCACAAAAAAATATAATTTATGACATAAAATGTTAAAATTGATAAACAATTATGACATACTTAGTTTATGTCATAATTATGATAAAAAAGTCATAATTATGGCATACTAAGTCATAATTATGAGATAAAAAAATCAAAATGATGACATACTAAATCAAGTCATTAAAAATATAATTTATGACATTATTAAAATAAATATGAAATTATGACATACTAAGTCACAATTACAAAAAGTTAAAATTGACTTTTTAAGTCATAATTTCACCTTTTCATGTCATAATTATGATTTGTAAAAGCATGATTTGTGTGTGTGTGTGTGTGGCAGAAATGCCCCTCCACAGACGGCGAGTGAGCAGTGCAGGTGAACCCAGAAAGGAAAAACTGTCTTCGGTTGCATCGGAACATGAACGGGTGAGAATGCCGTCACGTCTGACTCCGGATGGGGCTCAGAAACACCTGATCCTCAGACGAGCAGCCCACGCTCGACTCCGCATCAGTCCTGACTCATCTTCAGTTTAAATCAACAGAGGAAGAGGAGCTGGAGATGAGGAGTGCAGTGTGGGTGTGTCGAGTTTGGCATATGTGCCCTCTCTACAAACACACACAGCCCACGCAGAACAACACGCCATTTACACGCCTGCACACCAGCGACTATTTTTACACCGCCTGCAGATGAAGGAAGGAAGAGGAGGAGGACTGGCTACTGAAGTCAGATGGATGGAGAGGGAAGCAACGCATCCTCACAATGTATGGAAAAGTCGAATTATGTAAAACAAAAAAATGTACATGCTACAAAATGCTGAGTTGTTTCAACCCATGTTTGGCTCAAATATGGACAAACCCAACTGTTAAATAAACCTAGTTAAATGTAGACGGCACTTTAAAGAACTGGAGCAAAATTGTGTATTTATAGGTAATTATATATCCCAGCTAACAAAAATATGTTCCCAATGTTCCCATTATGAAAACGTTATTTCAGAATGTCATAAACGTCCAGTTTTGAACATGCTTTAAAAACGTTTTTTCTTGGTTTGTGAACGTTAAGGAAACGTTCCATTGTATCATTCTTCAAACATTATGGGATGTTACTTTTGAATGTTCTCTGAACGTTCTGAAACAAGTAGAGATATTTTTTAGAAATGTTTCAGAAATGATGTTTTTGTGCTAACGTTTTGAGAACATTATTAAAGACCAGATAACTTTGAACAAACATTTTATTATCGTTACTGGAAGAACGTTTGTTCATAACGTTGAGAGAACCTTGGCAGAACGTTCCCTGGGCTAGTACTTATTATCTGATACTGCATGTATTCTAACTGGCCTGATCCTCAAATGTATTTCCATTCACTGTCTTCAAAATTTAAAGCTGCAGTCCGTAACTTTTTTTGGTTAAAAATTTATTAGAAAATTATAACCATGCAGCCGTCTACTACTGTATCACATCAGACAGAGCATTGTAGTGTCACTGAGGAAAAATTACACTCATTCACTGCTGTAGGAGAAGAAGAATTGGCTAAACTCATTAAATCATCAAAATCAACAACATGTATGCTCGACCCTATACCGACTAAACTACTAAAAGAGATGCTTCCAGAGGTCATAGATCCTCTTCTTAATATCATTAATTCATCCTTGACTTTAGGATATGTACCGAAAACTTTTAAGTTGGCCATTATTAAACCACTTATTAAAAAAACGCAACTTGATCCTACAGAATTAGTCAATTACAGGCCAATCTCAAATCTACCCTTTCTGTCAAAAATACTAGAAAAGGCAGTGTCCTCACAACTATGCTCCTTTTTAGAAAAAAATGGTATCTGTGATGATTTCCAGTCAGGATTTAGACCGTATCATAGTACTGAGACTGCTCTCATTAGAGTTACAAATGATTTACTCTTATCATCCGATCGTGGTTGTATCTCTCTGTTAGTGTTACTCGATCTTAGCGCTGCATTCGATACCATCGACCACAACATTCTTTTGAATAGACTCGAAAATTATGTTGGCATTAGTGGAATTGCATTGGCATGGTTTAAATCATACTTATCTGACCGTTATCAGTTTGTAGCAGTAAATGAAGAGATGTCACACCGATCACAAGTTCAGTATGGAGTACCGCAGGGCTCAGTGCTAGGACCGTTGCTCTTCACCCTGTACATGCTACCACTGGGAGATATCATTAGGAAGCATGGCGTTAGTTTTAATTGTTATGCTGACGATACTCAGCTCTATATTTCTTCACGCCCTGACGAAACTTACCAATTCACAAGATTAACGGAATGCATAGCTGATATAAAAAATTGGATGACTAGTAATTTCCTGCAACTTAATTCAGAAAAAACAGAATTTTTAATTATTGGACAAAAAAACTCCACATGTAGTAACCTAGAATACTGTCTAACACTCGATGGCTGCTCTGTCAAGTCCTCGTCGTCAGTTAGGAACCTGGGTGTGCTCTTTGATACCAATCTCTCATTTGAAAGCCACGTTTCTAGCATCTGTAAAACTGCATTCTACCATCTTAAAAATATATCTAAATTACGGCATATGCTCTCCATGCAAAATGCTGAACAGTTAGTTCATGCGTTCATGACCTCAAGGCTAGATTATTGTAATGCTCTACTGGGTGGTTGCCCTGCTCGCTTAATAAACAAACTCCATCTGTTCCAAAACGCAGCAGCTCGAGTTCTTACTAGAACCAGGAAGTATGACCATATTAGCCCGGTTCTGTCAACACTGCACTGGCTCCCTATTAAACATCGCATACATTTTAAAATCTTGCTAATTACTTACAAAGCACTAAATGGTTTAGCTCCCCAGTACTTGAGCGAGCTCTTAACGCATTATACTCCATCACGTCTATTGCAGTCTCAAAACTCTGGCCAGTTGATAATACCTAGAATATCAAAATCAACTGCAGGCGGTCGATCCTTTTCCTATTTAGCACCTAAACTCTGGAACAGCCTTCCTAGCATTGAGATGGTGGACCTGCGCCTAGACACGACCACAACTCATCCCTGAAGTGTCTGCAGAGACCGGGTCAACTAGACTCTCCCCTGTGACGCCTCCGTTCCTTCCCCTTTGTACAGATAAAAACACACATGCACACATACATATTCAAACACGCTTGCCTATCGGCTGAACACGTAATGCTTGCATACATGCCGTCGCCGTTTTTCGCAGATTCACCTTTTTGGGGTTTGCGCGGGGATGATGATCGTGTTGTGAAAAGCGCTATATAAATGAAGGTGACTTGACTACAGAAACTGAAATAACAGATAACACTAATACACACTAAATACACACTAAATACACAGTCACGCAATGCTGATGTTGTTAACATTAACAATTTGGGAACAATGTATAACAATAATAATAATTAGCACGGTTTGATGTGATATGAGCTCAGTGATCGTCAGATTTAATCACCGTTGTTAGCTCGATATATTGTAATGCTTTTTTTCTCAGTTAGTCAGAACAAATGTGGCACACGTTACTTGTTTAGATGACATTTTCTGGTAAACATTTTTTTTATTTTGGTCATACTCCAAGGAGAAGTACAGTATCCACACCGGTGCAGTGACTGACAGCCACACACACTCCTCAAAACATGAGCGCTGAGGATCCGCCGACGCAAAACACACGTAAAGATGATAATTCAACAAATAACTGCAAACAGACAAAGAGGCAAAACTTACGGACTGCAGCTTTAAGTGCTACAAAATATCCCAGAAAACAAAACAATATGGAATGTATAATTTGGTCAAATGAGAGAAGTGGTCAGAAAACTGAATGCTTTTTCTGCTTTTCGCCGTGTCGCACTTCTGATTTTTTCATTTATAAGCAGATAAAAGCGTCCGTTAAATGAATAAATGCAAATGTACGGCTGACTTTTTCCAGACGATGTTTAAAACTTTGCATTACTGGCACTTCTCATGTGTACCGCCTCTCAAAGATCAATCACTGGTTCCTCATTAAGAGCGTCTGCTGAATGATAATGACATCGCCTTGATTCTCCTGCATTTGCCTGTGTATTCTGCAGTGTCTCTCTCTCACACACACACACACACACCAGACAGAGATTTCTCATCTTCTTTACTGCTTTAGCTCTGGTTTTTAATTAGTTTGGATAATTAAACTAACACAATCAGTGTGTATGACTTTCAGAGGTTGTGTTCTCACCTTGGTGTCAATTACAAATCTAACCTACAGCAGGAAGTGGCATTTAATATTTAATGCTTAGAAAGAGCAGAGCAGAGGTGATTAAAGCTGATATGAGGCGTTTCATACTGTTTTCTGAGGTCAGCGTTTCATTTTTAACTTTTTATATGTTTAAGTGTCTCTTGCTCTCACTTTCATGTTCAATGACAATAATCTCCTGCTGCTGAGATATAAACTACATCACCAAAGACAAAAATATATCTCATATAATGCTATAAAAGAACGACTCAGGTCATTAAATCCCATAAATATCAGAGTCACACAGAATCACACTGCTGGATTCCCTTCCCTATCAATAACTGATTATCAAATATTAGAGTGTCTCATATTCCAGCTCAATTCACAACATGTTGAACCAAAGACTGATCAGAAGTATCAATATGAATTAAAAACTAATTCAGTTTTATGTGAACCTCAATTTTGCTTGTACTGTCAGAGATTGTTTTTCAGAATATGGAAAAATACCTTATAGTGTAAATTCACAAATTGCAAAACATGAGTGGAATTCAAATTTTGAGTCTGTTTTGCATTGTGGGGATCAGTTTGGAGTATTTTTGGCCTGTGCTTGTTGAACTTTTACAGTATAGGCTATATTTATTTATAAGGCATTTAAAAATGAAAACTTGAGTACTGACTTGTATTTGTCAGTAAGTGATGCTCTGCTGCCCTCTTGCGTTTGGATGCGAACTTTCAGCCTGAATATTTTTAGATTGATGAGTAATATAAGCTGATACTTACATTTCCTGCTGTTTTAACTCCAGGTAAATTGGTCAGATGACGTGCTTTTATGATCAGAACACTTAAGTTCATGCGTGCTGGAGAAATGCTTGAATTAGTTGAGATCTATATTTAACTGCTGTTTTAACTCAAGCTGTACACATTTAAACGGAAGCACAAGTCTTCATATGTCAGAATGAACACTGAACCTGTGCAGATCATGACATGTGATCTTGTCTTGTACTAGCTCATTGGTTGGTTTGCACAGCAGTCTGGTGATGATGATGATTTTTTTTTATTTTTTTTTTTTTATTAAATGCCAGTCACATACAATGACCATGACAATAGTCATTTCCAACATATAGTATAAAATATATTACAAATAAACTTCACACATCATTTTTTATTATTATTATTAGACAATAAAGACACACATAAAACATTTACAACTATAACAAGACATCCAAAAGATAACACAACTAAAAGAAATTGGGTTTACAATATACATAATAAAAGAAAAAAGATTGCCTATGTATTCAGGAGTATTGATTTAAATAGAAGTAAAGAATAAACACATAAATCAATAATTAGCACTTGAGAAAGAAGGCGGCACATATAATTTCAATTTTCAATTAACTTGAACTCCTTTAGCGAATAAAATTGTATCTCTACATTTTTTGTTATCAAGACATTGGAGAGACTCAAATGAAAATCCACCATAAAGACCTTCAGACAAGATTTAGAATAATTTCTTTTACTTTTATGAATATGAAATTTACCAAATAAAATCATAAGATTTATCATAAAATTAACAGATGCATTTTTTTATTCAAAATATATAATAACAACACAACCAGATTTCTGTTGATCATGCATAAATAAATCTTCCCAGAATTTCTATGGAATGGTAACACTAAAAAAAAAAGATGTAGAATTTTTATCAATATCCATAAATTTGGATAAAGTATAATTACTCACATAAATATTATGAAGAACATTCAAATGTAATCTCCTTGTTAGGATCATTTATTTGTACCTTCTCATTCTTGTGTGCGACTAGGACGAACGAGGCATCTTCTTTTGTTTCATGGCAATTACAATTATAGTGAACATGTGCAATCCCTTTTTAAAACTAGTTTAATTTAATCAGATTTGATAAAGAAGCAAAATCAATCAGTAGTGCTACAACAGATAATGAGCAGCTCACTGTTGGTGAAGAGAAATGACTCTTATTAATAATAATAATAATAATAATAATAATTTTTTACATTTATATAGCGCTTTTCTAGGCTCTCAAAGCGCTTTACATATAGAAGGGGGGAATCTCCTCAATGTGCAGCACCACCTGGAAGATGCGACGGCAGCCATATTGCGCCAGAACGCCCACCACACACCAGCTGATGGTGGAGAGGAGACGGAGTTATGAAACCAATCTGTATATGGGGATGATTAGGAGGCCATGATGGACAGAGGCCAATTGGCAAATTTGGCCAAAATGCCGGGGTTACACCCCTACTATTTTTAATGACCACAGAGAGTCAGGACCTAACGTCTCATCCGAAGGACGGTGCTTGTTTCAGTATAGTGTCCCCATCACTACACTGGGGTGTTAGGACCCACACAGACCACAGGGTGAGCTCCCCCTGCTGGCCACACTAACACCTCTACCAGCAGACACCTAACCCTTCCCAGGAGGTCTCCCATCCAGGTACTGACCAGGCTCAGCCCTGCTTAGCTTCAGTGGGAAACCAGTCTTGGGCTACAGGGTGATATGGCTGCTGGCTAGGGTTATTATGTGTTTTGATCTTGTGTTCTGTCAGCTGCAGATCCACTGTCATGGAAGATGATGATGATGATGATGATGATGATGTCAAAATCAAATAAACAGGTGCTTTTCACTGCAGTTTGCTCGTGCTCGGTCACGCAAGGATTGTTTTGTTGTTTTTGTAAGAGCAAGAACGACACCGGAGCACATACTTACACATTCACATATTCCTTTACAAGTGTGTTTGTTCATAACTTTAAGAGAACCTTGCCAGAACGTTTTGAGAACGTACATGAAGGCGTTCCAGTCTGATACTGGTCTATTAGTGGTATTATTGCTGGATTAGTCTGTTCCACTGTCCTCGCTACTGTATTTCTGCTTCAACCCTTCACGCTGACCTCAATAATGTCCCAGTTTCGAATCGGCTCTGTCTCAGGATAGAGAACGGGTCTTCATCCTGTGAAAAATGCTGTGGAAAATCTATGTGAATTTATGAGTTTCCAACATTGTAACATTGCGTTTAAGAACCTCCTGCATGCTTGATCTCTGTCCAGTTTTGAAGAAGTTTGTGTTGCATTAACCACTTTAGAAGTGACCTTTTGAACTGTGTGTAGGGGAAAACTGATAGAAATGCAACACTAAAATGTAAAATCATTAACACCTTTAATTTATCCATCACATTTTTACTTTATTTTGTTGTTGTTTTAAACTGGTTTGACAATGCAAAGCAAGTCATGTTGGGTTGTAATTTTATTTACAAAAATGTTTATCATACATCCTTAAAACTGCATAAAATGAATATTGTGCATAGCTAATATTGTGTTGGTCCCCCTTTTACTGACCCGTCGAGGCGTGGACTCCACTAGACCCCTGAAGGTGTGCTGTGGTATCTGGCACCAAGATGTTAGCAGCAGATCCTTTAAGTCCTGTAAGTTGCAAGGTGGGGCCTCCATGGATTGGACTTGTTTGTTCAGCACATCCCACAGATGCTCGATTGGATTGAGATCTGGGGAATTTGGAGGCCAAGTCAACACCTCAAACTCGTTGTTGTGCTCCTCAAACCATTCCTGAAGCATTTGTGCTTTGTGTCAGGAGCATTATCCTGCTGGAAGAGCCACAGCCACCAGGGAATACCGTTCCCATGAAAGGCTGTACATGGTCTCAACAATGCTTAGGTAGGTGGTACGTGTCAAAGTAACATCCACATGGATGGCAGCACCCAAGGTTTCCCAGCAGAACATTGCCCAAAGCATCACACTGCCTCCGCCGGCTTGCCTTGTTCCCATAGTGCATCCTGGTGCCATGTGTTCCCCAGGTAAGCCACGCACACGCACCCGGCCATCCACATGATGTAAAAGAACACGTGATTCCTCAGACCAGGCCACCTTCTTCCATTGCTCCGTGGTCCAGTTCTGATGCTCACGTGCCACTGTTGGTGCTTTCGGCGGTGGACAGGGGTCAGCATGGGCTCCCTGACTGGTCAGCGGCTATGCAGCCCCATACGCAACAAACTGAGATGCTCTGTGTATTCTGACACCTTTCTATCAGAACCAGCATTAACTTCTGGAGCAATTTGAGCTCCAGTAGCTCGTCTGTTTGATCGGGCCACACGGGCCAGCCTTCGCTCCCCACGTGCATCAATGAGCCTTGGCCGCCCATGACCTTGCCTCCGGTTCTCCACTGTTCCTTCCTTGGAGCACTTTTGATAGATCCTGACCACTGCAGACCGGGAACACCCCACAAGAGCTGCAGTTTTGGAGATGCTCTGACCCAGTCGTCTAGCCATCACAATTTGGCCCTTGTCAAACTCGCTCAAATCCTTACGCTTGCCCATTTCTCCTGCTTCTAACACATCAACTTTGAGGACAAAATGTTCACTTGCTGCCTAATATATCCCACCCACTAACAGGAGCCGTGATGAAGAGATCATCAGTGTTACTCACTTCACTGGTCATAATGTTATGCCTGATCAGTGTATATTGAGAGATTTCACTGCAACATCAGCTCAATTAAGATATATCATATCAGTGATATTTGAAGCCAAATATTGAGAGCTTCAGGGGAAAATCCAGTGCCACTATGTGACTTCAGCTTATTTTCTGTACAAAGCATTTCTGTGCATGAGGAATATATTTGTATATCTTTATCTGTAAATAACGTCCTGAGTAGGTCATTCTCTCAAATGATGACAGACTTTTCCTTCTTGAGTGAGCTTTCTCTTTAAGCCTTGTGTGGCTCTAAATGTGGCTCTATTGTTATTGAAATAACCTCCACACATTCACCTGAGGCTTGAGAGAGTTATGTATTTGCAGCAGAGCGTCACGAGGGGCCGAACTGAACGGGAGCAACTCTGGATTTCATTTATTTTAATAGTATCTCACCTACTTCTCACACATCTCGGATTTTCAGAGAACTTCACTGGCATGAGCCTTTTCCACCGAACACTGTGAACAGTATTTGAGCATTGGTCAGATGCTCTTTTCAAGTGATTTGAGTGACATAAAGGATTTATCAGGAATCTGGTGGCTGATGAAGAGCATCTTCTCCTCTTCAGTGCTTTCTGTGGCTTAAAACACAGACAGAAAGGCATTGAAGATTCTCAGGTAAACTGAATAACTGTTTTTCATTGTTGCATTTAATGTTGTTCATTGATGTTAATGGTAATGCATTAACGAATGTTAACAAATACAACCTGAATTGTGATCAATAGTGAAAATCCTGATTCTAGGCTATAGTTTATTGACAGATGATGCCTAACGTGGCTGATTGTAACAGTATTTATGCCAGATATGTAATGTCAGATCAGGACCTGATTACTATAGTTGACTGAATGTTTACTAGCCCTTACACACGGTTTCTCACCTCTTATTACACATATGTGTGTGTTTCAGTATAACATCTGACCCTCCTCTTCGTCTTCTTTCCGCCTACATGAATTTATGAACTATAGTTATGTTCTAGCTATGTATGTTGCAGCTATGTTCTGCTTCCCTCACGAGGTGAACGGACGGCACGTCAAATCTGCTCATCCCTTGACCTCTATGACTGTATGATCAGCTGTATTATGGTTTACATTATATGTGTGTGGAGATGGATGGACTACATGAGAAAAGAGCGCAGAAGATCTGCAGCACAGCTCCAATTAGAAATGCTTTATTTGGAAGCGCTCCACTGTGTCGTGTCCTATATTCTCCAACCTTTAGCAGAAACTGGAAGAGACCAGGGTTGCCAGATCTGCGTAACAAAACCAATCAAAACTAGCCCACTGACCAATTAAACAAGCCCAAATAGCCAAACTCAAAATATGCCACTCCCACTCCTAAAATACAGCCACTGTTATGATTTACATACAATTTCAATTTCATAAAAAATTACATATGGTACTTTTTTATTTACTACCAACAAGGATTGAGAATCAGTCATAGCTGATGCTTTTGTGTGTGTGTCAGCTGAATATGCTGCGGAGCCCGACGTCCAGCGAGGAAGAGATGGCCCAGAGTTTCTCGGACTCTTCTCATGAATCCAGCTCACACAGTTCCAGAGAGGAGGTCGTCTATGAGACAATACGAGCAGAACGGCCGGCCAGTCACATGACGGACACCCAGTGCAGCTCGCTGACCATCAAAGTGTTGATCCCAGACCTGCAGCAAACAGTGAGTGTGTGTGTGTGTGTTTATTGCTTTTGACTGCTCTTTTAAGGCAAGTCACCTTTATTTATATAGCGTTGAGAGCTCGCTCAAGTACTGGGGAGCTAAACCATTTAGTGCTTTGTAAGTAATTAGCAAGATTTTAAAATGTATGCGATGTTTTATAGGGAGCCAGTGCAGTGTTGACAGAACCGGCTAATATGGTCATACTTCCTGGTTCTAGTAAGAACTCGAGCTGCTGCGTTTTGGACCAGCTGGAGTTTGTTTATTAAGCGAGCAGGGCAACCACCCAGTAGAGCATTACAATAATCTAGCCTTGAGGTCATGAACGCATGAACTAACTGTTCAGCATTTTGCATTGAAAGCATATGCCGTAATTTAGATATATTTTTAAGATGGTAGAATGCAGTTTTACAGATGCTAGAAACGTGGCTTTCAAATGAGAGATTGGTATCAAAGAGCACACCCAGGTTCCTAACTGACGACGAGGACTTGACAGAGCAGCCATCAAGTGTTAGACAGTATTCTAGGTTACTACATGTGGAGTTTTTCTGTCCAATAATTAGAAACTCTGTTTTTTCAGAATTAAGTTGTAGGAAATTACTAGTCAGTCAATTTTATATGTCGTGAATATTTCCTTGAGTGGATGAGTAAAGTGTGAGGGTTGAGGGATCAAACTTTTTGAATGTCATAAGGATCAAATTATTATTTTAATATATTCCTTAAGGTTCACTTATGATGGTAATAAAGTTTTTTTTTATTTTTTAAACACAAATATATATGCAGAAAAACTTATTTTCAGCCCTCATTCTTACCCTCTTATTCTAAACAGCTCCTTTAAGGCGTTTCAGTAAATGCCCATTGTTATGATTGGCTAACGTCACTGCATAGGAAACAGTATCATTGCCCACTCACTATTGAAAATATTATCCATATAAAACCGCCATTTATTGACAAAGCATTATGAAATCATTCGCTGACGAAATCATGCTTCTGCGAACTCTGCATTACACGTTGCCTCATTTACAAAACAAACTGCTCCGAACAAACATATAATCCTCCGATGTGATCTGGGACGCTATTAAAATAAACCATTCACTTGTTTCCACCGCTGGGATCTTTGTACAGAAACGAGCTGTTTAAACTGGATTATCAAAGCAAACGTTCTTTCACTCTTCCATTTGTCCTGTTGTCGGCAGACTCAAGCACGTCAGAATCTGAACGCACATCAGTTACTGTATCAGTGTAGACAGCGTCAGTCATTTGTAATGGCTTCTGTTTGCTTTTGACTTAACGCTCACATCCAGTGTAGAAAATGTCAGCTGTAAAGAGACTGAACGGCAGTGGGCGGGGCCTGTGGTGTGATATGTATAACTATTTGTCGATGCCTTGCACTGAAGGCAGGCATATGCAAATGATTTGCCCATGTAAGTGACAGGTTGCCCCGCCCTCGTCATCAGAGAAGAGAAGTTGAGGGGAAGTAATTCAGAAACATGAATTTAAAACAATGATTTGCACCGATAAATAATTTAGAATAAACACTGCTATATTCCATAAAAAAGCATTGTCACTTTTGATTTCATGGTGTCTTTAATGATGTTCCCTTGACTTTCCTTCAACAGAAATGCATGCGTTTCAACTCCAGTGACACAGTGTGGGCTGCTAAACAGCGGATCCTGTGCACATTGAGTCAGAATCTGAAGGATGTGCTGAACTACGGCCTCTTCCAGTCGTCCAGCGACGCCAGGGGCGGTGAGTTCCTGGATGAAGAGAGTCTGATCGGGGAATATCCACTGCCAGCCTGCGAGGGTGTCCCGTCACTGGAGGTACAGGTGTCACATCAGCATTCATCAGGGTAGAAGCTTTATAATAATACCTGAATGAATACTTGCTTCAGCATTAACTAATGATTAGTGAAGGACTGAACTAATCACGAAGCAATGAAGAGTTCACTGTAACTACGACTGGAGTCATGCATAAATGTGTTTGATACTTAATGCATGAATTAACATTTAGGGGAAGCATCATCATCATCATCAACATCACAACAACACAATCACTTCAGACTATAGCGCACACACCTTTATGGAACCAAAAGAGTGTGAATGTCTTTATTCTGATGATTTATAAATATATGTTATCATGTAATTGCTGCAATGAAACCTGAGAAGCTTCTTTGTTCCTGTACACTACAGTTTCGCTACAAAACCCGATTGTACAATCAGCCCAGTGTGGATGAAAAGCAGATCGCCAGACTTCACACGAAGGTGAGAGCAAAGCCGCAAGATAAGATCGAGCGGATCTGGAGAGTTTATCTCTAACCCTGATGTGGATAATGCAGCTCTTAATGTGAATGCGATGTAGATATTCTGCCCAGGATAACCACCAGAGGGCACTCCTTCCGTCTCCTGTATTGCACTACACTTCCCATAACCCCCTGCCTGGACTCATGTTCTGATTGCCACCTGTTCGTCATTATCTCATTTATGTTTGCTTATTTAAACTCTGTTCACTCACTCATTCTTTGCGAAGTCTTGATGCTCATACTGCATTTCTGAGTTTAGTTCTGGTTTTCCATGTCATGGTTTCCCTGTTTGCCTGTGTCTTGGACTCTGTCTTTGTTTTAATTGTTTGCCCTGTGGTTTTGACCCTCGCCTGTTATAAGAATTACAATTCTGGATTGCCCCAAAAAAAGCTGCGTTTGGATCCTCAGCCCGAGTCTCGGAGCAGTTCATGACACTGCACCCCTTTCCATCATGCAGTCGCATAAGAAAGTGTCTTGTCAATTATAAAAAAATTATGAATTATTTAAATAATATTTGGGGTAGAGAGAGCAGTGACGAGCACTGTCTGTTTAATGTGTAACTTCTTTTTTAAGTGAAAATCTCAGAACGTTAATATTAATAGAACGTTCATTCAAAGTTATCTGGCCTTTAATAATGTTCTAAAAACATTAGCACAAAAACATTATTTATACATCGTTCATGGAACGTTTTTAAATGTTTCAGAACCTTCAGAGAACATTCAAAAGTAACGTTCCCATAATGTTTAAAGAATGATTGAAGAAAATTCCTTTCATATAACCAAGAAAAATTCATTTTTAAAACATTTAAAAAACTAGACATTCAGAGAACATTCAGAAATAATGTTTTTATAACTTAATGGGAACATTAGTTAAACGTTCTAAACGTTTTCTAAACATAACGTTTTTGTTCGCTGGTTATTCACTGTTAAGTTTTGTTTAGGCTTATTTAATCATCTGATTAAAGTAATTCTATGTAATTTACATAAGCAAAAACACTTCAAGTAATGTAATGTATCTAATCTTACACAATGTGTTTTGTTGTGTTGTATCTTTTATAGTCTTTATTTCCTTTTATTATTGTCTCTCTCCAGGCCAGCTTGAGGAAGTTCATAGATTACATCCAGCATCATCAGTTGGAGAAATTCTCCAGAATGCTGGACAGAGGACTGGACCCCAATTACCAGGACACAGAAACCGGAGGTACCAGAGGAACCGATCCGCACACGCCTGAGCTTACCACACCTGACCATGATCGCTGTACTACTTGTTTATGTTTTAAGCAGATGTTGTGTAGCTGTGTGTGTGTGTGTGTGTGTGTGCCGTAGAGACTCCTCTCACCTCTGCGGCGCAGCTGGAGAATAAGCTGGAGTTTATTAAAGCTCTGAAGAACGGAGGAGCTCACCTGGACTTCAGGGCTAAAGATGGCATGACTGCTCTTCACAAAGCTGCTCACGCTAAAAACCAGCCAGCACTCAAGGTACTCAACTTGCATTATAATTACTCATCTTATTAGCACACTCATTTTGGATTATTTATAAGGTTTTAGTTCTAACAACTTCTATGTTATCCATTTTCCAAAAATGGTGTTCAATAGGGTCTGAAAGTTTAGAAAAAAGCTTTTTCAGCAAATGATGAGTAAAAGCAAGTACTTACTGTGTAGAAAACCAGCCAGATATTATACAAGCTATTTTACCTTACATTTATTTAATATGCCCAGTGATTTGACTTCAGGGTCTCCCTGCTGCGAGTGTTTTTATTCTAAGCATAAAAACTGTGAGTTTCTGGAAAAACATAGCAATGGGAAAGCTACTGCTATATTTATGAAATCTCTGACAATAAACAGAACATAATGGGACTTTTAAACAGGTTTAACATTTGAACTTAAAAGTTTAACTACAACTATACAGCTGTAGTACAGTATTCGAGTTATGAGATTACATAAACAGAAGCCCAGAATAGTTCAGAAGCCTTTTAAATTACTCCTACTTCTACTATCATCTGTTTTGGTAGTTAATTAACTATAGTAACCCTGGCTGGATACCCCTGATTTAATGCTGTATAAAAAAGTGACGACTTCAGATGATGCCAACTCGACAAAATTATCAGATATGATGCTTTGCCTAACACGTTCATTGTGTCTGTTTAACTGAATATGTGTTACATATTTCCTGTGTGGATTCCTGGACTTTTATGTTGAAGTGTTTCCTGTTTCTTGTGCCATGCTTTGTAGTCTGTTTGTAGTCCAATTGTTTATTGGTTCTCCCCAGGTGTGTCTTGTTTACTTGTTAAGCTAGTTACCCCTGGTGTATATGTAGCCCTTGTGTTTCTTCTTGTTACTTTGTCAGTTGTTGTACATGTAATGGTTGCTTCTGGTTCTGGTATCCTCATGGTTTTGTTTCTTTGTTATTTGTTCAAATGTGTTATTTTATTAAAAAACCCTGCGTTTAGATCCTCGCCTTCGCCTGCTTTCTCCAGCTCATTACAGAACAACTGACCACACTATGGATCTAGCAGGAATTAATCTGGATTGGCTCCATTGGATGACATTATGCTGATGGAATGTTTTTGGAGCGGACTGGACGATTACATCGGCCAACTGATGCTAGGGGGAAGTCCCGGCTGAACCCTGACACAGTATTTGGACTTTGCACTACGACTGTATGGATCCCCCTTCACTGTGGGCGAAGTGGAGGACCTGTCGCTTAAATATTTTTTGGGAGGGGGCTATACAACCCAAGCTCCAATGGCCACAGAGCTTGGCCCACTGCGGACCCCAGCCATCATGGCCGCCATGCCAGAGTCTCGTCCCATCATGGCCACCACGCCAGAGTCTTGTCCCGTCATGGCCGCCACTCCAGAGTCTCTTCCCGTCATGGCCGCCAGTCCAGAGTCTCGTCCCGTCGTGGCCACCAGTCCAGAGTCTCGTCCCATCATGGCCGCCAGTCCAGAGTCTTCAGCCAAGATGGCCGCCACGCCTGAGAGTCCAGTGATGGCTTCAGCCCCTGAACCCACTCCAGGGTCCGCTCCAACCCATGAACTGAAACTGCACATGGGAAAGAATAATGATTAATGTGTGTTTGCACTGTTTCCTCTCCAGACGCTGCTGGAGCTCGGGGCGTCTCCGGACTACAGAGACAGCCGGGGTTTGACGGCACTGTATCACACTGTGCTGGCAGACGGAGACACGCAGTGCTGCGAGCTGCTGCTGAATGAACACGCGTCCGTCTGCTGCCAGGATGAGAACGGATGGCATGAGATCCACCAGGTGAACTTCAGTCTCACACACACGGCTTTATTACAGAGACCAGGACACACCGCCGTCCCAGGAGTCCCAGTCGTGTAATACTTCAACATAGGGCTGGGCGGTATATCGAGTTTGTACGATATATCGATATATTTATTAGAAACGATATGGAATGAGGCAATACCGTTTATATCGAAATATAGAAGATTGATACGAGCGCATCTGAAAAATAGCGGAGTACGCAGAGTGAGCTGATGCAGGGAAAGTGCATGATACAACCTGTCCTCAACATGACACATGCTTTATATTGAGGGCTTCAAAATAACTGGTAAGATATAGTTAACACGATACTTACATTTCACAGGTATATTCTCCATCTGTAAATGATAGAAAGTCATGCAAATATGTCCATTTTGCTGTGCGGAGAGGACGAGCCATCTACATGTGAATCTCCACTAAAATTCAGGCTTCCGTGAATGAGCACCGCCGTGTGCATGCGCGGCAAACAGACGGAGCGCAATAGAATAGGAAAGCAATAATTCTGACTAAAATATACATATTTCTAAAATATTGTTGTTGGACAATAAATGTGCCATATTTAAATCTACAAGTAAGTATATTTGATAAAAGTGACCGTTATAATAGGGTAATCAAATGTAGGCTAATATGCTTTTGTTTTTATTTTCATTTTTAGTTTAGTGAATTATTGTTACAATGTTAGAATGTAATGTGATTTTACCCCCTTTTTGCACATAATATATTGCATAGCCTTCAATATCAACATTGTTTTTTAGGATATCATTGGGCAGGATGTGAAATAAAATGAATTATTAATAAAATAAATACAGATTTTTTTTAGAAAATATCGAGATATATACCGTGTATCGCCATTCAACCAAAAAATACAGAGATATGATTTTTTGGCCATATCGCCCAGCCCTACTTCCACATTTACTCAGTTATCTCACAACTTAAAGTTATTAACACTTATATAACTATACACCGATCAGGCATAACATTATGACAGGTGAAGTGAATAACACTGATGATCTCTTCATCACGGCTCCTGTTAGTGGGTGGGATATATTAGGCAGCAAGTGAACATTTTGTCCTCAAAGTTGATGTGTTAGAAGCAGGAAAAATGGGCAAGCGTAAGGATTTGAGCGAGTTTGACAAGGGACAAATTGTGATGGCTAGACGACAAGAGCAAAACTGCAGCTCTTGTGGGGTGTTCCCGGTCTGCAGTGGTCAGGATCTATCAAAAGTGCTCCAAGGAAGGAACCGTGGAGAACCGGCCTCAGGGTCATGGGCGGCCAAGGCTCATTGATGCACGTGGGGAGCGAAGGCTGGCCCGTGTGGTCCGATCAAACAGACGAGCTACTGGAGCTCAAATTGCTCCAGAAGTTAATGCTGGTTCTGATAGAAAGGTGTCAGAATACACAGAGCATCTCAGTTTGTTGCGTATGGGGCTGCATAGCCGCTGACCAGTCAGGGAGCCCATGCTGACCCCTGTCCACCGCCGAAAGCACCAACAGTGGCACGTGAGCATCAGAACTGGACCACGGAGCAATGGAAGAAGGTGGCCTGGTCTGATGAATCACGTGTTCTTTTACATCACGTGGATGGCCGGGTGCGTGTGCGTGGCTTACCTGGGGAACACATGGCACCAGGATGCACTATGGGAAGAAGGCAAGCCGGCGGAGGCAGTGTGATGCTTTGGGCAATGTTCTGCTGGGAAACCTTGGGTCCTGCCATCCATGTGGATGTTACTTTGACACGTACCACCTACCTAAGCATTGTTGAGACCATGTACACCCTTTCATGGAAACGGTATTCCCTGGTGGCTGTGGCTCTTCCAGCAGGATAATGCTCCTGACACAAAGCACAAATGCTTTAGGAATGGTTTGAGGAGCACAATGAGTTTGAGGTGTTGACTTGGCCTCCAGATTCCCCAGATCTCAATCCAATCGAGCATCTTTGGGATGTGCTGAACAAACAAGTCCGATCCATGGAGGCCCCACCTCGCAACTTACAGGACTTAAAGGATCTGCTGCTAACATCTTGGTGCCAGATACCACAGCACACCTTCAGGGGTCTAGTGGAGTCCACGCCTCGACGGGTCAGAGCTGAGCAGTCAGCAAAAGGGGGATGTTATGCCTGATTGGTGTATATAGAACAATATATTGTAGGGCAAAGACTATATCAGTGTGTAACATGAACAGGTGCACAACAAACAAAATAGACAAACACATAAAAACATTGACAAACCACGGGTGACAAACCAATGACTGAATGATCAATAAAGCAGCTAATGAACATATTAGACTAAACACAAGCTGGACAGCAAATGTATTCAAGAAAAGGCACCCTTGTGTGTGTGTGTGTGTGTGTGTGTGTGTGTGTGTGTGTTCGAACAGGCTTGTCGTCATGGTCATGTCCAACACCTGGAGCATCTGTTGTTTTACGGAGCAGATATGAGCGCTCAGAACGCCTCGGGGAACACGGCGCTGCACATCTGTGCTCTCTACAACCAGGTGTGTGATTACAGCGCTATACTTACCTGCAGCATTGGATTAGATACTATGTTTAGTGGCAGGTAAACTTCTGAACGTGTGTCTGTGTTTAAGGGCTTTTGTTGTATAACTGTGAGTCGAGAATGATACACACACAAATTCAGTCCATTACCTTGGAAGGGTCTTTATTTCTGAACCACAGAGACTCTGAATCTGACCATGTGCAGTGTCCTTTCATCAATGTTATGCATCCTTGCTAAACAAATACTAGTAATTCTCATATTATATGTTAATATACATTTAATCTAATGATATATTCAAATACAATTTATCATAAATATTGATAAATATATATATTTTCTTGCATCACACTGGTTTTTGCTGTAGTTCTTGAAAAAAAAATAATTTCAAAGAATTTGGGGTAGAAATAATAGCACGGTAAAGTGCATTCTGTGCATTCACTCAATGAGAAGTTACTGATTAGATACAATACGGTTTTATTTGTAAAATACTGAGTTATGACTGTTTTATAAGATCACATTCACAAGGTGTATACAGCGTTAAAAATGTACAGGAATCAGCAGTGGAAATCATTTCTGAAAATTCTGATCTTAGAATAAAACGAAATGTTGTCTATGGCAATATTTTAAACCGTATAATGACAGTAAAAATATGATTTAAACAACTTTAGAAGTTTTGACCATAAAACCTTTTATAAAAAGATAAACCTAATATTTCATCCTTTAATTGTTTTAAGAAAAGGGGTGAGTCAAAATGATAAATCATTATATTTTGTGTTCAATGATATTAATTATTATTTATTATTATTATTAAATTATATATATTGTTCCTGCACTGATCTGAACAAAAGCAGCAGACGGGCTGAAATGGCGCTAATGGAAACGCAAACACCCTTGAACTCAAATCAGTGCAGGAGTTTTAGGGAGGTGGGATGGAAATAAAATACTGAACACAGTGTGAGAAAAAAGAATGTATAATGTCACTGCAGAACACAAAGAAATTACTGGAATAAATACTGATTATGTAATGCATCATTTTAAACACAAAGCAGGAAATCCTGTTCTGAAGTCTGAGTCTGCTGTTCAGAAGCATCAGCTGTAGACACGTGATGTTGTGAGACTGAGGATGTGTTTCTGACTCCTGCAGGAGAAGTGTGCGCATGTGCTGCTGGTCAGAGGAGCCGACAAGGAGCTGAAGAACCACAACAGCCAGAGTCCGTTTCAGGTACCGTCCTCACTCATGATCCCTCACCCCGATGGCGAATCCGCTCATGGCTTTTAAAGGGAAAGGGAGATGAGGCTCTGATTGGTTTATTGCACGTTACGCCCAAAACACACCCATGACTCATTAAGAGACGAGGGACAACCCTTTTGGACCATGTGCCGGGAGCGCAGACCGTTTTTCCCGTCATTAAACTAGCAAAAGTGGATTGGGACACGGCCGAAGAGCTCCTGCGCCGTGAGCTTCAGAACATGAGCTCAGATCAGTAACATAGGGCCCTGAGAGTGAAACGAATAAGCCTCAGGTTTAGGGGGTAGGTTGTGTGTGTGCGTGCGTGCGTGTTTGTGTGATGGGTAGGTTGTGTGTGTGTGTGTAAATATGTAATATGTTCTGAACTCTGATGTGTTGACATAGATCAGGGATTGATCAGAGGTCAAGTCTGAGGATTTCAGATCCTGTGTGTGAGTGTGTGTGTGTGTGTGATGGGCAGGTTTAGGGGGTAGGTTGTGTCTGTGTGTGTGTGTGTGTGTGTGTGTGTGTGTGTAAATATGTAATATGTTCTGAACTCTGATGTGTTGACATAGATCAGGGATTGATCAGAGGTCAAGTCTGAGGATTTCAGATCCTGTGTGTGTGCATGTGTGTGTGAGTGTGTGTGTGTGTGTGATGGGCAGGTTAAGGGGGTAGGTTGTGTCTGTGTGTGTGTGCGTGCGTGCGTGCGTGTTTGTGTGATGGGTAGGTTTTGTGTGTGTGTGTGTGTGTGTGTGTGTAAATATGTAATATGTTCTGAACTCTGATGTGTTGACATAGATCAGGGATTGATCAGAGGTCAAGTCTGAGGATTTTAGATCCTGTGTGTGTGCATGCGTGTGTGAGTGTGTGTGTGTGTGTGATGGGCAGGTTTAGGGGGTAGGTTGTGTCTGTGTGTGTGTGTGTGTGTGTGTGTGTGTGTGTAAATATGTAATATGTTCTGAACTCTGATGTGTTGACATAGATCAGGGATTGATCAGAGGTCAAGTCTGAGGATTTCAGATCCTGTGTGTGTGCATGCGTGTGTGTGTGTGATGGGCAGGTTTAGGGGGTAGGTTGTGTCTGTGTGTGTGTGTGTTTGTGCGTGCGTGCGTGCGTGTTTGTGTGATGGGTAGGTTGTGTGTGTGTGTGTGTGCGTGCGTGCGTGCGTGTTTGTGTGATGGGTAGGTTTTGTGTGTGTGTGTGTGTGTGTGTAAATATGTAATATGTTCTGAACTCTGATGTGTTGACATAGATCAGGGATTGATCAGAAGTCAAGTCTGAGGATTTCAGATCCTGTGTGTGTGCATGCGTGTGTGAGTGTGTGTGTGTGTGTGATGGGCAGGTTTAGGGGGTAGGTTGTGTCTGTGTGTGTGCGTGCGTGCGTGCGTGTTTGTTTGTGTGATGGGTGGGTTTTGTGTGTGTGTGTGTAAATATGTAATATGTTCTGAACTCTGATGTGTTGACAGATCAGGGATTCATCAGAGGTCAAGTCTGAGGATTTCAGATCCTGTGTGTGTGAGTGTGTGTGTGTGTGTCTGTGATGGGCAGGTTTAGGGGGTGGTTGTGTGTGCGTGTGTGTGTGCGTGTGTGTGTGTGTGATGGGCAGGTTTAGGGGGTAGGTTGTGTGTGCATGCGTGTGCGAGGTTGTGTGTGTGTGATGGGCAGGTTTAGGGGGTAGGTTGTTTGTGCGTGTGTGTACGTGTGTGTGTGTGTGCGCGCGTGTGTGTGTGCGATGGGTAGGTTTTGTGTGTTTGTGTGTGTGATGGGCAGGTTTAGGGGGTAGGTTGTGTGTGTGTGTGTGCGCGCGTGTGCATGTGTGTGCGATGGGTAGGTTTTGTGTGTGTCTGTGTGTGTGATGGGTAGGTTTTGTGTGTGTGTCTGTGTGTGTGATGGGTAGGTTTTGTGTGTGTGTCTGTGTGTGTGTGCTCATGCTTGCGAGTGTGTGTGTGTGTGTGTGTGTGTGTGTGGGTCTGTGTGTGTGATGGGTAGGTTTTGTGCGTGTGTGTGCGTCTGTGTGTGTGATGGGTAGGTTTTGTGTGTGTGTGTGTGTGTGTGTGATGGGCAGGTTTTGTGTGTGTGTGTGTGTGCGTCTGTGTGTGTGATGGGTAGGTTTTGTGTGTGTGTGTGTGTGTGCGTGTGTCTGTGTGTGTGTGATGGGCAGGTTTAGGGGTAGGTTGTGTGTGTGTGTGTTTGTGTGTGACAGTAGTTTGTGGATGAACTGTGATTAAAGGCTACAGATGGTGAGGTACAAATCTCCTGTTAGAAGTCCTCTTAGGATTACAGATCAAGCGCGCATGTGCAGAGTCGCATTAGACACAAGAAACTGAGCAGAACGACACCTCAAGAGATTCACTCGCACCCTCTGAGATGTGTTTCCTCCTCTCTTTACCTCACTTTAGTTGCACTTTCAGTGCGTGTGCGTTTTATTTTACTATTGACATGTTGTGATTTATTCTGGAAGTGTCATTTCTAGCAGATCTGGGGTTTTTTTCTTGATTAGTATTTGTCTTGTTTTCTATTAAAAATAAAAATAATACATTTACTTGAGAAGCAAAATGATTTAAGATAAGTCTTGCTTTCCAAAGAAAAAATCATGCAACAAGAACAAATCATGTCAGTGGAAGAGCATAAAGTGAATTCAAAGGGAAAATGTGATTATTTTTCTGACTCTACTGGCAGATATGCACAAACTCACTTCATTTTGATACATTTTTCAGAAAGCAATTCAGTCATTTTGCTTCTCCAGTAAATGTGTCTTGATTTAAGAATATTTGTGCTTGAAAACAAGACAGAAACACTGAGGAAGAACATCACATTTAGCAGTTTTATCAAGCGACGGGCCGACTGGACTCTGGACTGGACTGTAAGAATTTTGAAAGAAATCATCCACTAGGTGGATCTAACAAGTTTGATGCCTCTGTAATCACATGGTGTTTCACACATCCACACAATATATAGATCTCTTCATACATTTGAACAGCTTTACCTCATGAACTACTGCTGTCAATCAAATCGTTCATTAAATATTTGTGATTATGTAAAACACCTACTTTTGCAAACTAGTCCTAGGTTTTTCACTCAATCTGAATAAAACTAATGCAGTACAATTCCCTGGACTCTCTAGGTCAATAATTATCAAAAAAAAGTTGAACTTTTGCATTTGGATGGCTGTAATAGGCTCATGTATAGAATGGGCGTGGCCAAGTGCGTGCAAAAGCCTATAACTCCTAAACAAAAGCTCGGAACTTCACGAAAATTGGTGCGCACATGCGACATAACATTCTAAACACGCATGCAAACTTTTATGGAGATCGGACCATAGGTGGCGCTATAACTGTTAAAAAGCTTTGAAAACCATATATTTCCTATGGTAAACTGCCTGTATTGGCTGTAAATGGTCTTTTCCTTTTATGATTTAAGTGGTTACACGCTTGCTAAATAAAACTTAATATCTTTTTACGCATATGTGCTTAAAGGCCTTAAATGCTTGAAACCTGATAGTTGCTGCTCATCTTTGTTCTTGTTAGTTGTTCATTGTTTGTTGAGATTAACATGAACTACGATTAATAAATGCTGTAAAAGTATTGGTCATTATTGTGAAGTGTTACCAAAATTTCTATAAAGTTGTCAAAACTCAATGACATCTTTATATAACAGTAAAACAAGTCTTGTAGTAAATCTTATAGATGTATTTTTGTGCATTGCATCATATCGTTAGTCGTTTGATTGACACATCAGTCCATACTGATGTATCGTCACAGCCTACATGAGTTTACAGGACTTTGACTCTGAATTAAACAGACTTAGATGTACTGTAACTTTATGAAACGATCTTCTCCTTGTGTTGCAGGTGGCGATCATCTCTGGGAACTTCGAGCTGGCAGAGCTCATCAAGAAGCACAGAGACACTGATGTAGGTGAGTGCAGCGAAAACAGCCGTGTCCAGCGCTCTATAGACAGGTTACTTTTAAGAAGTCGCCAACTTTCTGTAGAGTCAATAGCTACAGACCTCAAACTTCCTGTGGCCTTCAGATGAGCTCAAGAACAGTGCGTAGAGAGCTTCATGGAATGGGTTTCCATGGCCGAGCAGCTCATCCAAGCCTTACATCACCAAGAGCAATGCAAAGCGTGGGATGCAGTGGGGTAAAGCACGCCGCCACTGGACTCTAGAGCAGTGAGACGTGTTCTCTGGAGTGACCAATCACGCTTCACTGTATGCCAATCCCATGGACGAGTCTGGGTTTGGCGGTTGCCAGGGGAACGGGACTTGCCTGACTGCATTGTGCCAAGTGTAAAGTTTGGTGGAGGGGGGATTATGGGGTGGGGTTGTTTTTCAGGGGTTGGGCTTGGCCCCTTAGTTCCAGTGAAAGGAACTCTTAATGCTTCAGCATACCAAGACATTTTGGACAATTTCATGCTCCCAACTTTGTGGGAACAGTTTGGGGACGGCCCCTTCCTGTCCCAACATGACTGCGCTCCAGTGCACAAAGTGTCGGTCCATAAAGACATGGATGAGCGAGTTTGGTGTGGAGGAACTTGACTGGCCTGCACAGAGTCCTGACCTCATCCCGACAGAACACCTTTGGGATGAATTAGAGCGGAGACTGCGAGCCAGGCCTTCTCGTCCAACATCAGTGCCTGACCTCACAAATGTGCTTCTAGAAGAATGGTCAATGGTCAGTTCATGTGCATGTAAAGGCAGGCATCCCAAAACTTTTGGCAATATAGTGTATTTCGTTATAGTCCCCAACCCTGGCTGTAGCAGACAGGCCATGTCTTCATGTGAAAGAAACCTCTGGAATAATCCCAGGAACTACAGGATTAAGAGCCACGGCGAGCCAAAGCTGCACTTACAATGTTTTCCTCTGCTATTGCTCTGTTGTTTTCTGGTGGATGATGTTGAACACAAACTACAGGTCTGATGCTCAGTGTGGCCTAAACATATTAAAGTCTTAGTTTCATATTCATATTTGTAATATCAGCGAGCTGGACTTCAAAAGAGGGCTGGAGAAAATAAAAAAACAAGCAACACTGGCTTATATGTTGACTTGACTTAAAGAGTGCTGTTTTTAGTGTGTCTTTATAAAAGCAAAAAAAAAAACAGTTCAGTGAGAGCTGGATTAGACTGGAGCCGTTCACATAAATAAATCAATCAAAAGGAACAGAAATAAATATCTGAGGAGGCATAATCCGTGATTGTTTCGGGGACGGCGCACAGCTGTCCTGCAGACTAAATGAAAAGCGGCGAGTGGCAGCAGCAGCTTCAGCATCAGCGGCGGTGAGGGATTATGAACTCATCATCCTCCAGCATCAGCATCCGCTCGGACCCGCCGCCGCCTCGCGTGCTCTGGGATGGGATTCTGTAGGGACCGGGAAGCGTTTGGCCATGGGTTCTGCCTGCTGCACCGCAGAGAGAGGTCTGTTGATTTACGCTTTCCTCCAGCTGTGTGTGTGCATTCCTGTGTTATCCAGAAATCTTCCCTTTGCTGTACGATCTGTGGTTTGATAACTGAAATTAATCAGTTGCGTTCAGCAGTAGTTCCCACTCCAACATGCACTAAAGCAAAGGGAAACACGTGACTTACAGCCAAAGTCTTTTTTGGTAAAAACTCTCTCTTTTTGGCAGAAAGATAATTTAGTTTAATAAAGCCGGACTGTGTGTACAGTTTGAAAGATCATTTCCACCGTTAATAAACGGCTTGAAGATGTGTTGCCATGAAAAGTTTGTGGTTACACTTTATTTTAATGTGTCATTGTTACAGTGTAATTATATATTTAAGTATTGCGTAATATTAATTAACTACATGTACTTACTATAGGGTTTGGTTGAGGGTTAGTTGCATGTAATGATGCATAATTTACTGTTATTACTATGGTAACTACATGTAACAAGGACACTGTAAAATAAAATGTTACCCACTTTATAATAAGGATCCATTAGTTATTAACTCACATTAACTAACAATGTTCAATGCATTTGTTACATTTGTTTATTAATCTTTGCTAAAATAATTAATAAAAATGCAACTGTTCATTGTTAGTTCATGCATTTTTGCTCAGGACATTTAAATAATATTAACAGATTTTCCCCTTGAAGTTTTCTGTAATTGAATTAGTTACTTCTAATGTAATTGCATTAAATACTGTGTAGCCTATAGAACAATTCTATATAAAACAATAGTGGATTTAACGTCAATATTTAACGTCTAATGTTAAAGTGTATGTTTTTTTTTTAATGTAACCTTCTCCCTTTAACTTCGGTCAGTTCAAGAATAATTTTTGCAGTTTTATATTATTTATTTGAAAGAATTAAAAGAGTCGTTTCATGTCCTTTAGAAAGTCATTAGTAATAAGTAATTCAATACTTTTTAGAGAGAGTGATTAGTACAGTCATCTAATCACACTGTTGAAGATAGCAATTATTAACAACGAAAATTACTAATTAAAATCAATTAGTTAACTAATCTTAACAAATGGAAACTTATTTTTGTGTGTGTGTGTGTGTGTCAACTTTATTTATATAGCGCTTTTTACAATGCAGATTGTCTCAAAGCAGCTTCACAGTGTTAAACAGGAAAATAATGAACAGAATTTGATTCGGCTGTACAGCCACTCTGGAGAAAACACTGATGTCATCAGCTCAGTTCAGTTCTCATAATATAGTGTCAATGCGGGCGATCTGTAATATAGCTGAATATTTAGTGTCCCCAACTGATCAAGCCAAAAGACAAAGGCGACGGTGGCAAGGAACCAAAACTCCATCAGGAGACAGAATGGAGAAAAAAACCTTGGGAGAAACCAGGCTCAGTCGCTCAGTTCTCCTCTGGCCAACGAACAAACAGTGTGTGATTATGATTCAGGCAACATGACAGGTCAGAGGTCAGATTAGATCAGAACATTCAGAATATTTGTCCAGTTCCATCTGGTTGAAGATCGGAGTCATCATGCCGGAGACGGGTTTGTTGAGGATCAGTGTCGATGAGGCAGTTTGACCATAACTCTCACCATCTGATCTGGATACGGCCCGGATCCGGCTGACTGCAGTAAACCTCGGGATAAACAGAGAGACTAACATTAGCGTAAATGCCATTCTTCTGATGATGTAACGAGTACATCAGGTGTTATGGGAAGTGTTCCCGGTTCCGGCTGACCTAGTTAATGCAGCCTAACAATCATTTAACTGATCTGAATAATATAAACTGATAATGTTCTGTGTGTATGCCATAGTAAAGAGATGTGTTTTTAGTCTAGATTTAAACTGACAGAGTGTGTCTGCTTCCCGAACAATGCTAGGAAGGCTGTTCCAGAGTTTAGGTGCTAAATAGGAAAAGGATCAGTTGATTTTGATATTCTAGGTATTATCAACTGGGCAGAGTTTTGAGACCGCAATAGACGTGATGGAGTATAATGCGTTAAGAGCTCGCTCAAGTACTGGGGAGCTAAACCATTTAGTGCTTTGTAAGTAATTAGCAAGATTTTAAAATGTATGCGATGTTTAATAGGGAGCCAGTGCAGTGTTGACAGAACCGGCTAATATGGTCATACTTCCTGGTTCTAGTAAGAACTCGAGCTGCTGCGTTTTGGACCAGATGGGGTTTGTTTATTAAGCGAGCAGGGCAACCACCCAGTAGAGCATTACAATAATCTAGCCTTGAGGTCATGAACGCATGAACTAACTGTTCAGCATTTTGCATTGAAAGCATATGCCGTAATTTAGATATATTTTTAAGATGGTAGAATGCAGTTTTACAGATGCTAGAAACGTGGCTTTCAAATGAGAGATTGGTATCAAAGAGCACACCCAGGTTCCTAACTGACGACGAGGACTTGACAGAGCAGCCATCAAGTGTTAGACAGTATTCTAGGTTACTACATGTGGAGGGTTTTTGTCCAATAATTAGAAATTCTGTTTTTTCAGAATTAAGTTGTAGGAAATTACTAGTCATCCAATGTTTTATATCAGCTATGCATTCCGTTAATCTTGTAAATTGGTAAGTTTCGTCAGGGCGTGAAGAAATATAGAGCTGAGTATCGTCAGCATAACAATGAAGAGAGAGTGTGTGTGAGAGCGTGTGTGAGAGCGTGTGTGAGAGCGTGTGTGAGAGCGTGTGTGAGAGCGTGTGTGAGAGCGTGTGTGAGAGCGTGTGTGAGAGCGTGTGTGAGCGTCTTGCACTAGTGGTAGTTTCTGTGACTTTGGTTGGTTATGATAATGTCACATTGAAACACACACACTGCTGCTGTACTGTTGATATTGTGCCGGCGCTGATGTCTGATCCGAACCACAGGAGAATCTGCATGTATATGTAACGCGAGACATGAAAACACACGTCCTGTAGCTTCTCTGGACGAGCTCATGAAATTAAACTTTCAGCTTTATAACACTGCACTTTTTAATATCGTTCTTCACCTTCAAAATAAGGCAATGATCATTTCTCTGTTTCCTACAAACCCAGTTTTACCTTTTCAAATGTGCATTGGCAAATAAAGATATGGTGAAATATTAGAGCTGCTGTTCGATCACACTGAGACCCTCGTCTTCTGTTTGAGATTAATATATCAATATATCCTCTCTTATATAATATTAGGATGTTTCACCTCTGCTCGCTGTAGCTCAGGCATCCCTTCAGTCACTGTAAGCTCGGCCAGAGGATTTTCATTGATCCCAGTCCTGATCCCGTGTTCTTGAGAAAACACTGATTGCTCCAACCATTGCGTAATGCACAGATTTCCCTAAAAATCCTGCTGTGTGTGGCTCCGTGAGAAAGGATTGTGTCTGATTCCTGTTTGAACTACAGTTGTGCTTTATGGTTGAATCCATGCGTCCTTTCTCGGGTTCCTGGTTCACAATTGTGCATCTTTTAGGCTATAAAATACAAGAAGAAAAGTCACATGAATATTTCAGAAAGAAGCAAACACTCTTAATGTCATGTGTGTAGGACAATGGCTCTGTTTAGGGTCGGTGTAAATCAAACAGTAATACTTTACATGCTGAATCTGATCAGTGTGTCTTTCCCTGAATGACATGCGTTTATGAGCAATAAGGACTGGCAGGACGATGCATGAAATTTGATTTCTGTGGATATACAGGAACTGATTTTTTTTTTTTAGTAATTTAAGCATACAAGCACTTCATAAAGTGTGTATAAAAACTGTATCAATTATCAACATCTTATGATGATGTTTTGAAAAGGCCATTGAAAAGAAGATTAGCCACAAACAGACACAATGCGGAGTGTCTAAAATGGGATTTTTATCGACTGTCAGGATTTCATTCCATTTTTATGTTTGAGAAGCATTGTTTATTTTTCATTCTAATTATTATAATATAAATAAATCCAGATGTGGTTAAGTTGTGTCTATGGTTCAGCCGAAATAAAGGTGAATCTCTTGTGTTCCTCATTTAGTCGCTTTGGATAAAAGCGTTTGCTGAATGAATAATGTAAATGTAGAAGAGTAGACACTGTGAACAGTTTTGTAAAGAGATTATTGATATGAATATGCCAGTTACGGCCTAATTAATTTTTAATTTGTTAAAAAAAAAATTATGTAAATGTATTTTTAAACATTTGTATGAATTAAAGGTCTTTGTGGTTTTAATTTATTTATTAAAGAAGCCCTCAAAGTCAAAGTCTCTTTCTAGTAAGTGCATATGAATGGCTCAAGCTTCTGATACTGTTTGCATGAGAAAAAGTGTTTTAAGGACACACAGCTGATAAATCTCTGATTTAGATGGATTGTTTTGCCTGTAAACATGAATTACATTTTTTTTTTTTTTGCACAAATTGCAGAGAATAAGTAATGTTGAATTTGGTCACTGCAGCACAAAATTGTTATTTTATTCAAATGAAACTTGTGTGATCAGGGATTCAACTGACCAGATACTGAACAGATTCAGAAATCACACTGAACTGTGTTTGTGTGAACTGAGAGTCTGACGCGACACGAGAGACACTGTGAACATACATGACCGTTTATTGTATTGTTATCATTTTTGTTAGTGTAATGTTTTTTCTCCATATCATCATATCTATAGACGTATGTATCCACATTTTTCCTATGCCTCATGATTATGGGAGTTAATAACTGTAAACAATCAGCGACTGCCAATAAAAGGTTCACTTTATGAATGTGTAACATTATCTATGAAGCCTGTATTTATAATGCATTATAAGGGTATTCTTAAGGCATTATAATGCATGCAAAAAACATTATAATATGTTAATAATCTCATGAATACTTGTAACAGTTACAGTATAATACATTATAATATCCTATCTTATGATGATTTATGACACGCGTTATATCCAATTGCTTTAAAACAATCGGCATTGTAAAAAGCGCTATATAAATAAAGATGACTTGACTTGACTTGTACTACCGTTCAAAATTTTTTTTTTATTCAGCAAGAACGCATTAAATTGATTTCAAATAAATGCTGTTCTTTTCAACATTGATAATAATCATAAATGTTTGTTGAGCATCAAATCCTCATATTGAATGATTTGTGAAGGGTCATGTGACACTGAAGACTGGAGTAATGATGATAAATTCAGCTTTGATCACAGGAATAAATGACACTTTACTATATATTCACATAGAGAACAGCTGCTTTACACTGGAGTCATATTTCACTGCTTTTACTGTATTTTTGATCAGCCTTGGTGAACAGAAGATCAAAAACATCAAACAATCTACCAACCCCAAAGTTGACCACTAGTGGATTATATTGTTCTATTATTGGTTATAATGGTGTCAGATCAGGACACGGACCCAGTCTGCAGGACTCAGGGCGCTGTTGAGGCGGGGGGCCCGAGAAACATGAAAGACCGGGTGTATCTGACCACTTAAGGTAACTTAAGCCCTACCGCCACTGGACTCAACACCTTGGTGATCTGGTATGGCCCAGTGAACCTGGGGGCTAACTTGCGAGAGGCCACCCGGAGAGGTAGGTCTGTGGCAAACAGCCACACCTTCTGCCCACATATGTAGCAGGGAGCAGGAGTCCGACTGGCGGTCGGCTGCCACCTTGGTTCGTCTGGAAGCCTGGGCCAAGGCCTCCTCAGCCCCTCCAGGTGTGACGACACCGACGGACGAAGGCTAAGGCAGACGGAACAGCAGCATCGGGCTCCTGCGAGGGGAAAAAAGGAGGTTAAAACCCAATGGAATAATGGAATGGGGACATACCTGTGGCGGCCACTGGCAAGGAGTTGTGGGCGTACTCAATCCAGGATAACTGTTGACTCCAAGAGCTTGGATTCTGGGATGTCAGGCATCAGAGAGCTTGTTCCAGATCCTGGTTTGCCCGCTCGGACTGCCCATTGGTCTGAGGATGAAAACCTTACGACAGATAGAGGCCCTGATCTGCCGACAGAACTCTTTCCAGAACCAGGAGAGTTTCCCCCAATCAGAGATCACATTTACCGGAAGACCATGAAACCGGAAGATGTGATCAACCACCACTTGAGCAGTCTCCATGGCTGAGTGCAGTTTGGGAAGGGGAATTAAATGGGCCGCCTTGGAAAAGTGGTCCACCACTGTCAAAACTACAGTGTTACCCCTTGATGGTGGAAGATCAGTGATGAAGTCAAGGGCTATGTGTGACCAGGGGCAGGAGGGGATGGGCAGAGGGTGAAGTAGACCAACAGCTGGCTGGTTAGAGCTCTTGTTCTGGGCGCAAACAGAGCAAGCCAACACAAACTGCCTGACATCCTGGGCCATGGATATCCACCAGAATCGCTGGCGATCTCTGAACTACTGGATGACAGACTAGCCTGGACAAATGTCCCCATTGGAGGACTTCAAGGCGCAACACAGCCGGCACAACCCTAGCCTACCCTCCGGACACCCTTTTCTCTCTCGTATGGCCTCCTGCACACACCTCTCGACATCCCAGGAGAGGGACCCTACCACCATCTCCCTGGGGACGATGGTATCGGCCGGCGCCCCAAAACTGACAAACTGCCGTTCAGGGTCTGGAAAAGATAGAACAGGAGCTGAGATGAACCAGGACATGAGAACATCAAAGGCCCCCTGGGATTTCGAATTCCATCTAACCGTTACTTTGGTAGAGGTGAGAGCCATCCAGGGTGCAGCAACCTGACTAAAGTTCCGGATAAAACGCAGATAGAAGTTGACGAATCCCAGAAACCGCTACAGAGCCTTGTGTGAGTCTGGAGTTGGCCACTCGGCTATGGCCCTTAACTTAGTGGGATCTGCTCTGATCCCATCCGCCGAAATAATGCAGCCCAGGAACGAAACTGACTGCGTGGAAAACACACTTCTCCGCTTTCACATACAGCTGGTTCTCCAACAGCCACGGGGAATGCAGAAGGTGCAGCTCGGGGATCTCATAGTGATTGCCAAAGACAACAAGGTGGTGGTGATAGGTAATCGTCGAGTGAGGGAACGGAGATGGGACTTGGATTTGCTCCGCCATATCACAATCCATGAAGTCCCCACTGCTCCGCCATAGCATGGTCCACCGGCCCCAGAGTCCACCAGCGCAGAGCAGGAGTGAACATTCCCTCCGAAATGGACCATAACAGGAAGAAGGTTGCTGGATGAGAAGGAAATAAGGGGAGAAGTGCCCACCAGAATCCCCCTAGCTACTGATGGGCCCTGGCTTTTAACGGACACTTGTTGGCGAAGTGCCTGGCCCTTCCACAGTAGAAGCATAGACCCAGAGTAAGTCGTTCTTGTTTCTGCTGAGGAGTGAGAAGCAGGCGTCCCAACTGCATGGGCTCAGGGTCAGCTGACGTATCACCCCAGGGTCATGACAAATGGATTATAGCTCCCATATATATTGTTTCATTATTGGTTGTAATGGATTATAGTTCCCATATATATATGGGAACTAAAATCCATTTAGTAGTAAAAAAACTGTAAAAAAAAGTTTCTGCCTTAGATTTAAGTACAAACTTTGATGTTTAAGTCATTTAATCTTAAATTACATTAAACTGATTTTTTTTTTAATTAGACAAATCTTGTATAACTTGCATAAAAAAGTTGAAAACTTTGAGTTAAAGCTATGTTAAAACATACGTTGTCATAAATTATTGATCATATAATTGTTCACATGTGTTATGAATTTCATATCTTAGCATTGTTTAAGATCTGCACAGTACTAAATCTTATGAGGGAAGGTTGTTTGTATTCGGTCATTTATTTTCAAACGTGAGCGGTTTAATAACCCTTTTACATCTGAAACATAATGTAACTTTCTATATCAGCTCTGTTCCATCCACCTGATTCTTGCCTTGTTCTTCTTGTCTTAACCGCATCCTAATATCCATACTATCTTTTGACCTGTGTGTGTGTGTGTCTCAGTGCCGTTCCACGATGCCCCGTCATTCTCCAGACAGCGGCGGCTCCTGCAGAAGAACAGTCTTTCTGTGTCTCGGCTGCTGCTGCGCTCCAACAGTGACAACAGTTTGCCGGCGAGAGCCATGAGCCCTGAGCAGCGGGCCGCTCTCAGTCTGTCCCCGCTGAAGACGCCCAGAGACCCGAGCGCTCGTGTGAAGATGGTGACGGGCCGCAGTGGCAGGACCGTCCCGAGCAGCCGCTCCCTGTCCGTCAGCCTGGAGGACGAACACGGCACTCAACAGAAATGGTAGGCTAGACTGAACCAAACACAAACAGAAAGCTTCCTGTCATATACACTATATTGCCAGAAGTATTGGGACACCCCTCAAAATCATTGAATTCAGGTGTTCAATCTCTTCATGGCCACAGGTGTATAAATCAAGCACTAGGCATGCAGACGTTTCTACAATCATTTGTGAAAGAATGGGTCGCTCTCAGGAGCTCAGTGAACTCAAGCGTGGTACCGTGATAGGTTGACACCTGTGCAATAAGTCCATTCCTGAAATTTCCTCACTACTAAATATTCCACGCTTAACTGTTAGTGGGATTATAACAAAGTGGAAGCAATTGGGAACAGCAGCAACTCAGCCACGTAGTGATAGGCCACGTAAAATCACAGAGCGGGGTCAGCGCATGCTGAGGGTCACAGTGCGCAGAAGTCACCAACTTTCTGCAGAGTCAAGAGCTACAGACCTCCAAACTTCTGTGGCCTTCAGATGAGCTCAAGAACAGTGTGTAGAGAGCTTCATGGAATGGGTTTCCATGGCCGAGCAGCTCATCCAAGCCTTACATCACCAAGAGCAATGCAAAGCGTGGGATGCAGTGGGGTAAAGCACGCCGCCACTGGACTCTAGAGCAGTGAGACGTGTTCTCTGAGTGACCAATCACGCTTCTCTGTCTGCCAATCCCATGGACGAGTCTGGGTTTGGCGGTTGCCAGGGGAACGGGACTTGCCTGACTGCATTGTGCCAAGTGTAAAGTTTGGTGGAGGGGGGATTATGAGGTAGGGTTTTTCACAATTTCATGCTCCCAACTTTGTGGGAACAGTTTGGCCCCTTCCTGTCCCAACATGACTGCGCTCCAGTGCACAAAGCGTCGGTCCACAGAGTTTGGTGTGGAGGAACTTGACTGGCCTACACAGAGTCCTGACCTCATCCCGATAGAACACCTTTGGGATGAATTAGAGCGGAGACTGCGAGCCAGGCCTTCTCGTCCAACATCAGTGCCTGACCTCACAAATGCGCTTCTAGAAGAATGGTCAAAAATTCCCATAAACACACTCCTAAACCTTGTGGAAAGCCTTCCCAGAAGAGTTGAAGCTGTTATAGCTGCAAAGGGTGGGCCAACTCCATATTAAAGTTCATGTGCATGTAAAGGCAGATGTCCCAAAACTTTTGGCAATATAGTGTATGTATGGATGTCTGTATTTAATCATGACCAACACACAGTTTACCAAGTTTACCAAGGAAATAAAACAAAGTAATCAGCCTTCGCTTAATTATTATAAGGGTGAATTTATGCAACAGATCCTTCAAGATGACCAACCCAATGCACTTTTAACAAATGTAAAGTTGTGTTCACTCTTTGCTCCTGCAGTGCCAATGGCCGAGTGTGCGTCCAGAGCGGCCGGAGGAAGCTGTACAGCGCCGTTCCCGGCCGGCATTTCGTTGCGGTTCGCTCATACCTACCTCAGGCTGGCGGAGAGATCAGCCTCCACAAGAACGAGCGGGTCAGAGGTCAGTGCGGTCAAACATCTAAGAACTGGATTTTCTCAGATGTCTGTGATATAAAAAATAATTCGGAGCTGTCCCGTCTTTCTCTGTGTGCAGTTCTCAGTGTTGGTGAAGGAGGATACTGGGAAGGCAACTGTCGAGGTCAGGTGGGCTGGTTCCCTGCCAGGTGTTTGGAGGAGATTCCTGTCAAACCTGACAAAGAGAGACCCAGTAAGTCCCTCGAGAGCATTTGTTTGGATCATACAGCGTTTCCATCAGGATGAATCGCTTTTGCCATTTTATTACTCATCTGTAAAGTTAAAAGCATTTAATAAATCGATAAGTGTACATTGAGTTCTGTAAGTTTAAAGAGGTTGTTTTGTGCTCTACTAGAGCAGGTTTTCCTCATATTCTCCATTGTTGCGGCTCCTCTCTTCCCAGTCTGTCAGTAACTCTGTTTAGGTTCTGTCTCTATGAAGCCCCTCCTTCTGAAAAGCACAATGTGGTCTGATTGGTCGGCTGGAGCAGTGTGATGTGTTTCAGATGCTCTTGATCTTGACATGATTTTGAAATGTTTTAGCAGTCCATCTTAAGTAGGACTAAATCGTACTTCAATTTTGTTTACATTCTGAAATCAATAATAGAAAAGCAGCTCAGTCACTCCACGGGCTCCTGTGAAACACTAATGTCTTGTTGGCAAAATAAGCGTCCGTTTATGAATTTAAATAAATATGATCATATACAATGAGTATGTTATTATTACTGTTTTATAATGTACTACAATACACAGAGGTGCAAAGTATCTGCCACTATTTGCACTAAGTATAACATCTAAGTAACACTATTTACACTTAGTGCAAATAAATACTTTTTTGCTATTTGCACATACACAACATTAACCCTGTGTGAGTCAGGTTCTTCAGTTTGAGAGAGAGGAGATTGTAATGAAAGAGTTTCACAGCTCGATGGATTGATCTGCTGTAATGTTTCTTCAGAGAGCCGGATGGAGCGCGGCGACCGGAAGAGGCTGTTCAGACACTTCACTGTCGGTTCCTATGACAGCGCGGACGCCTCCAGGTAAGGACCTGATTGACAGCATGCTGCGCTTCAGCTGTTTATTTGTA
Source organism: Rhinogobio ventralis (assembly GCA_039654625.1). NCBI lineage: Eukaryota > Metazoa > Chordata > Actinopteri > Cypriniformes > Gobionidae > Rhinogobio > Rhinogobio ventralis. The sequence goes on from CM077206.1 coordinate 40,294,412, forward strand.
TCCATATTTCAACATGAAATTTATGTTCATCTTCAATAACACAACATTGGCTTTAAGTTCTGAAACAAGTTTCTAGGGGCCCTATTGTACCGATCTGAGCTCATGGTCTGAAGTGCAGGTGTGTGTCGCTTAGGATGTGCCCAAATCCACTTTTGCTAGTTTAACGATGGGAAAAACGGTCGGCGCGGCCGCCGCATGGTCCAAAAGGGTTGTCCCTAGTCTTTTAATGAGTCATGGGTGTGTTTTGGGCATAATGTGCAATAAACCAATCAGAGTCTCATCTCCCATTCCCTTTAAAAGCCAGTTGTGCTCGCACTATGAGGGGATTCACTATTTACATGGAGCGGAAAGACTGAACACTTCTCCAGAGAGGAATCCTTTAAACGTGTGTGTGCTGCTGCGCGTCCCTGTGTGTGTAATAAGACTGTACGCGCATTGTGCACCGCCTATTAGGGATGGGCAATAGTACTCGAGTACTCGAACGTGACAGCGACGATCGATCATGAAAACGTTGATCGCCCTGATATTTTTGTCTATTTTTCTGATTGGTTATTTCGGCATTTTGGGCAGTAACTATGGTCTGATTGGTTAGTTAGACAGCACGCCTTCCGGACTGGCAAAATAAAGTGAAACTTGTGATCTCTTATGTCACAAGACCAGCAAACACAGAACATTCCCCTAACGTTAGTATTTGGTTCCTGTTTGGTTATTTTTTTGAGAACCAAATAATGTTCTAGGAACTTTAAAAAAGGATTTTCCTAAACTAATTTCAGAGCTCTGAATAGATCATGACACAAACATCTGCAACATTTTAATTGGAAGGTTAGCTTACATGCAAATAATAACCATTAGGGAACTGTCACGGAACAGAATGGCACAGACAAACAGGTAAGTATAAGTGTTCTTTATTAATTGTAGAGTGGGGTTGAGGCGTGAACCAGGCAATGGGAGTAGATGGTGACTTGTAGAAGGGTAATGGTGACTTAGCTGGTGCAGACTCAGAGTGTGATGGAGAACTCAATGAGTGAAGATCGGTAATCAGACTGACGGATGGAAGACGGGAGACGAGACGGGATGATCATCAGTAAGTAGAGAGGTAAGGATTCTGTAGAATCAGCGTGTACTGAGATGAGACCAGACAAAGGTTGTTTCTCAATATGCATTATTGTCTGTACTTGTGTTCTCGTGGACTTGTGAATCGTCATCAGTCGCTGCCCAAGTACTGTTCCAATTCAAAGTTCACATCTAGCCAAGTAGGCTACAGTTCAAATCCCCGGATGTGTCCTTGATCCGCCCCTTTTATCGAGGATGCATCGAGAGGAGACTTGTGTGGACTTCAGTCAGACCGGTATCCCAGAATGCATCTCGCACCGACCAGCAAGCGTCAATAGCGGATGAGAAACCCCGCGTAATTTAAAAATACTACTGTTAATGTGTCACAAAATGTAGTTTTAAGACTTTTTCAGGCGAGAATGTACTTGTTTAAAGCGCAAATCTGTGGTTTATTTATAAAGAGAGCGCCTATTTGACCATTTGATCTGGCGTTTTCGGTGTTGTGAGATCCAGTCGATCAGCGGCGCTCAGCGCTCGTTAACCTGCCGAGAGCAGCCTTTCCTCGGCTAGTCCTTCTGACGTCTGCCGCGGCTCTGATGTCTCTGTAGTGGTTAAACATGAGATATAATTCTGTAGATCTGTGTAGATCTAACGGCCGATCTTTGGTCTCATGAATCTATAATTTGTTCCCTGCAAATGGTTTTGGCTGAGGGCAAAGTGATGTTTTTTAGGATATTTAACAGAGTTGTAGCCTACTAGCGCTGACTGTATGTTTGGCTGAATTATTGATTTATTTATTGTATATATCTTCTTATAGCCTACTTTTATAATGGCTAATATTGATCACACATAAACTGACATTTAACAAAAAGAGACTGGGTTCTGTTTTATGTCATATTTAATTTTATTACAGTCAGTGATCATCAGAATCATATGCACACTTATTGCCTGAACCACATAATAATATGTTTAATATATTTTTTTTAATGAAAACGAAAAGAGGCAGGGTTGTGTTTTATATTTCGTTTTGTTATAAATATACATGCATTGAAGATAATCAAGGTATGCATTGCCTGAACTACATTTGTGTGGCTATTAATATGTTTAAGATTTGTTTTTTTATGTAAAAAGAGGCAGAGTGGTGTTTTATGACACATTGCGTTTTATTGTAGCCTAAAATGTGTTTTTTTTTTTTTTTTTTTTAAATGAAAAAAAAAAAAATTATATATATATATATATATATATATATATATATATATATATTATAATTATATACACTCAGTCTATATATTAGTCTATATTTTAGGCTACAATAAAATTAAATATATGATTAAACACCACTCTGCCTCTTTTCATTTTCATAAAAAAAATTTTAAACATATAGCCACACAAATGTAGTGCAGGCAATGCATATTGTCTTCAATGCATGTATATTTATAACAAAACGAAATATTTACATTTACATAAAAAAAAAAACATTAATATGTGGTTCAGACAAGTGTGCATATATATGATTATCACTGTAATAAAATTAAATATGACAAAACACAACCCAGTCTCTTTTGTTAAATGTCAGTTTATGTGTGATCAATGATACAATAAATAAAGCAAACAATTCAGTCAAACAATTAAATAGCCTAAAAATATAAAGTTATGAAACATCACTTTGCCCTCAGCCAAAACGATCTGGCAGGGAACAAATTATAGATTCATGAGACCAAAGATCGGCCGTTAGATCTACACAGATCTACAGAATTATATCTCATGTTTAACCACTACAGAGACATCAGAGCCGCGGCAGACGTCAGAAGGACTAGCCGAGGAAAGGCTGCTCTCGGCAGGTTAACGAGCGCTGAGCGCCGCTGATCGACTGGATCTCACAACACCGAAAACGCCAGATCAAATGATCAAATAGGTGCTCTCTTTATAAATAAACCACAGATTTGCGCTTTAAACAAGTACATTCTCGCCTGAAAAAGTCTTAAAACTACATTTTGTGACACATTAACAGTAGTATTTTTAAATTACGCGGGGTTTCTCATCCGCTATTGACGCTTGCTGGTCGGTGCGAGATGCATTCTGGGATACCGGTCTGACTGAAGTCCACACAAGTCTCCTCTCGATGCATCCTCGATAAAAGGGGCAGATCAAGGACACATCCGGGGATTTGAACTGTACTCAGCTAGATGTGAACTTTGAATTGGAACAGTACTTGGGCAGTGACTGATGATGATTCACAATTGAGATTGATGATGATTCCTCCCGTCCAGTTTGTTCTCCCGAGTCGAACTTGGCAAGTCTGAACTACCAAGGACGCAAGTCAGAAGTTCGCGTACTTTGTACTGAGAAACGGCATGGGTGCATATATAGTGAGAGTCTCTGATGAGGTGCAGGTGCAGCAAATCAGTATTCTGGTGAATGTGAACGAGTGGGCGGGTCCTGGTGATAAGGTGATGACTGGGGCTGTGACAGTGTGACTGACTCTGTGACAGTACCCCCTCCTCCATGGCCGGCTCCTGACGGCTGCCAGACCTGGCAACGGGGAAGGCCACGACCTCGGGGGACTGGACGGTTTGGATGATCTTTGTGGAACTGGGTGAGTAATAATGGATCTCACGTGTGCTGAGTCCCATAACCTCTCGCTCTCCTCGAACCAGTGATTGACGGCTAGAACCTCAGATGGCTCTCCGGACCAGGGGAAAAGAGTAGGTTGATAGCCGAGGATACATTGGAATGGAGTAAGCCCAGTGGTGGTCTGCCGTAGGGAGTTCTGGGTATACTCCGCCCATTGAAGGTAACGGCTCCAGCGATCCTGGTGCTGGTGGCAGTATGACCGGAGGTATCTCCCGATCTCCTGGATCTTGCGCTCAGTCTGGCCGTTGGTCTGTGGTACCCGTATGATAAGCTCACTGATATGCCCAGAAGCTGGAAGAAGGCTCTCCAGACATGGGATATGAACTGGGGACCTCTATCAGAGACAATGTCTTCTAGTAAGCCATAATGGCGGAATACTTGGTTGAATAGAAGTTCTTCGAATGCGGTGGGTAAGCCCTTAAGCCTCAGCTTGCAGGCTTTCGAGAATCGGTTCGACGATGACAAAGATGCAGGTATAATGGTTAGATGGAGGGAGGTCGTCATGAAATCAACTCCCAGATGGGACCATGGGCGTCGGGGTGTCGGGACATATCGGGAGATCTCCTGGGTTATGTTGGGCCACCAGTAGTGATCTTGTAGGAGCAAGAGGGTTCGCTGGCTGCCTGGGTGTCCAGAGCCCGGAGATGTATGCGCTGAGTCCATGAGGGACAGACGGCAGGTGGATGGTACGTATAACCGTCCCTCAGGACCTCCCGGGGAGCAGGTTCGGTGAGGGTTGCCTGGAGGATTTGATTGTCGAGAGACCACTGAATAGGACTAACCACCATGGCTGGAGGGAGAACAGGTTCAGGAGGATTGGAGTTCAGGATGATACAGATGGGATAAGGCATCAGCTTTGCAGTTCTTTGTACCGGGTCGGTAAGTAACGGTGAAGTCAAACCGTGTGAAGAAGAGAGCCCAACGGGCTAATCTAGGATTGAGTCTCTTGGCATCTCGGAGGTACTCCAGGTTCCGGTGATCCGAAATCACTTCAAAGTGATTCTGAGCTCCCTCCAGCCAATGGGTTCCAGGACAGAGACTTTGGCCGGTTTCGGAGGAGTAAGGGTTAGCTGAGGAGACTATAATTCTGGAAGAATCGACAGTAAAACTTGGAGAATCCTAGGAAACATTGAAGTTCCTTGACAGTTCCAGGTTAGGGCCAGTTGTGGATGGCGTCCACCTTCCTCTGGTCCATTTGGATACCTCGGTGGTCGATGATGTATCCAAGGAACTGGACAGATGGGGTGTGGAACTCGCATTTTTCCAACTTTGAGGTACAGGTGGTTCTCTCTCAGCTTCTGGAGGACCTGCGTCACGTGGTGGCGATGTTCGGCCTGGTTCCGGGAGTAGATGAGAATGTCGTCGATATAGACAATAACGAAGCGATGAAGGAATGAACTCCCGGAACACCTCATTCATGTAGCCTTGGAAGATTGAAGGTGAGTTGGACAGGCCATATGGCATCACCTGATATTCGTAGTGCCTGCCGGAGTGATGAACGGCGTCTTCCATTCGTCACCCTCGCAGATCCTAATGAGGTTGTAAGCGCTCCGCAGGTCAAGCTTGAAGAAAATGCAAGCTCCACAGAGCTGTTCCAACGCAGCTGGGACCAGAGGAAGAGGATAGCGATACTTAACAGTCTGGGAATTGAGGGTCCGGTAATGCATGCCGCAAGCCTCCGTCGAAGAAGAAGCTGGATGCGGCAGGGGATGTTGATGGACGGATGAAGCGTTGTTTAAGAGCCTCCTGAATGTACTCCTCCATGGCCTTCTGTTCCGGGATAGACAGTGGGTAGAGCTTACCCTTAGGTGGAGTGGCCCCAGGCAGCAGGTCAATAGCACAGTCCCATGCCAACCGATTACTGAAGACATCCTGGAACGCCCGGTACTCTGGAGGGATTTTGGTGTTAACTTCGGTTTCAGGGCTCTCAACGGAGGTGGAGTTCAACGGCAGACAGGAGGAACTGGCAAAATGATGGCAGTTCTTTCGAACAGGAGGTTTGGAAACAAGGTACAGACAGTTCTGACAGCAGGCATCACTCCATTGTAGAATCTCTCTAGAGCTCCAATTGATGGTGGGTTCGTGTTGAGTCATCCAGGGGCGTCCCAGGATGATGTCGGCGGTTGAACCTTCCAGTACCATGAACAATTTTTCTCCTCATGCAGGCATTAAACGCGGAGTGTGACGGTGGGGGGGGGAAAAAGTGACGAACACGACCACGACCCAGCGGCTTGTCGAGAATGGTGTGGATGGTTAACTCTTGTGGACAGTGTTTCCTCTGGAGATTGAGTCTTTGGAGAAGTTGATGTGAGATGAAATATTATATTGTTATAATTTGGTCCGAATAAGAGGTGCAATTTGAGGTAGACACTGAAGAGTACTCACCGCTGGGTTTGGTGGTCGTATCAGGCAGTAAAAATAACTACCCTGCAACGTTCCGGTAATGTTATTTTATGATTGCAAAAAATTAAACCTAAAAAGAATGTTGCTAGAACGTTATTATTAATTTATGTAATTATTATATAATTTTCTGTAGAAGACGTTCAACATTATCTTTTAAAATTCTGAAAAGTGGTAGGCTACTTTCGCCCCTGCGCTCACTTAATACAGCATTTTAAACCATGTAGAAATCAGATCCATCAAAACGCGTTATAATGACCAGATAAATCCAACTTTATAGCTAAAATATTAAGCCAGGGTTAAGCGACGCACCGACGCATGTGTCACAGTCAAAGACACGCGTCTCTCTCATAACGTTATGTCAAAGTTATGAGAGAGATGCGCATCTTTGACTGTGACACGCGCCGGTGCGTTGCGTCTCGCAAATGAGTGGAGCGTTTAAAAGTGCGCTCGAACTCCAGTGTGCGGTAATGAGCGCTTTTACGATCACTGTCTCGCGCTCTGTCCGATCCTCGTGTCGATCGATACCGATGATTGGGCATGATGAACTGCGCGGCGGTGAGGAGGAGGGTGATGATGATGGAGGGCTTGAATAACGCGCGTCATTTCCTCCACAGTGACTGTGTGACCGAGCAGAAGACTGTGATGTTACAGAAGCAGGACAACGAGGGCTTCGGGTTTGTACTGCGAGGAGCTAAAGGTGAGACCTCATCTTCATCATCATCACCCTCATCATCACCTTTATCATCATCGTCATCATTATCACCTTCATCATCATCGTCAAAATCATCTTCATCTTCATCATCATCATTATCATCATCGTCATCATCATTATCATCGCCTTCATCATCATCATCATTTTCATCATCATCATCATCATCATCTTCATCATCATCGTCATCCTCATCTTCATCATCATCATGATCATGATCATCATCATCATCATCATCGCCTTCATCATCATCATCATCATTTTCATCATCATCATCATCACTGTCATCCTCATCCTCATCTTCATCATCATCATCTTCAACATCATCATCTTCATCATCGTCATTCAACACTCACCATGTGATCTGTCATGATGAAGAATGCAAGCATCCAGACTGGAAATGAGCTCATTTAATAGAAGTGCACTTCATTGTGCTGAATGTGCTCTTGTAGTGTTCTTCAAATCTTAAAAGTATATTTTTTAAAAAGTGCACTTAAAGAGAGCACACTTTCATAACTATACACTGATCAGGCATAAGATTATGACCTCCTTCCTAACATTGTGTCGGTCCCCCTTTTGCTGACCCGTCGAGGCATGGACTCCACTAGACCCCTGAAGGTGTGCTGTGGTATCTGACACCAAGATGTTAGCAGCAGATCCTTTAAGTCCTGTAAGTTACGAGGTGGGGCCTCCATGGATCGGACTTAACACATCCCACAGATGCTCGATTGGATTGAGATCTGGGGAATTTGGAGGCCAAGTCAACACCTCAAACTCGTTGTTGTGCTCCTCAAACCATTCCTGAACCATTTGTGCTTTGTGTCAGGAGCATTATCCTGCTGGAAGAGCCACAGCCACCAGGGAATACCGTTCCCATGAAAGGCTGTACATGGTCTGCAACAATGCTTAGGTAGGTGGTACGTGTCAAAGGAACATCCACATAAATGGCAGGACCCAAGGTTTCCCAGCAGAACATTGCCCAAAGCATCACACTGCCTCCGCCGGCTTGCCTTCTTCCCATAGTGCATCCTGGTGCCATGTGTTCCCCAGGTAAGCCACGCACACGCACCCGGCCATCCACGTGATGTAAAAGAACACGTGATTCATCAGACCAGGCCACCTTCTTCCATTGCTCCGTGGTCCAGTTCTGATGCTCACGTGCCACTGTTGGTGCTTTCGGCGGTGGACAGGGGTCAGCATGGGCACCCTGACTGGTCAGCGGCTATGCAGCCCTATACGCAACAAACTGAGATGCACTGTGTATTCTGACACCTTTCTATCAGAACCAGCATTAACTTCTGGAGCAATTTGAGCTCCAGTAGCTCGTCTGTTTGATCGGACCACACGGGCCAGCCTTCGCTCCCCACGTGCATCAATGAGCCTTGGCCGCCCATGACCCTGTCTCCGGTTCTCCACTGTTCCTTCCTTGGAGCACTTTTGATAGATCCTGACCACTGCAGACCGGGAACACCCCACAAGAGCTGCAGTTTTGGAGATGCTCTGACCCAGTCGTCTAGCCAATCACAATTTGGCCCTTGTCAAACTCGCTCAAATCCTTACGCTTGCCCATTTTTCCTGCTTCTAACACATCAACTTTGAGGACAAAATGTTCACTTGCTGCCTAATATATCCCACCCACTAACAGGTGATGAAGAGATCATCAGTGTTACTCACTTCACCTGTCATAATGTTATTCCTGATCGGTGTATGTTCTTAACACAATTAAGTGAACATAATAATAATGACATAATTTGTAATAATTTCAATTAAAAGTTTTACTTTTTAGTAAAGTAAGTACATTTTAAATCATGGTTTTAATAATCTTTTGTCGTTCTTTATAGAGCACACAGACACTCTCATACGTCTGCCTCATGTTTGGACACACACACACACATACACACTCTCACACACAGACACACACACACACACACACACACACACACATACACACTCTCACACACAGACACACTCTCACACACAGACACACACACACACACATACACACTCTCACACACAGACACACACACACACACACACACTCTCACACACAGACACACACACACACACACATACATACACACAGAACACACACACACATACACACTCTCACACACAGACACACACACACACACTCACACACACACTCACACACACACACATACACACTCACACACAGACACACACACACACACACACACACACACTCTCACACACAGACACACACACACACACACACACATACATACACACAGAACACACACACACACATACACACTATCACACACAGACACACACACACACACTCACACACTCACTCACACACACACACACACACTCACTCACTCAGACACACACACACACACACACTCTCTCACACACACACACACACACACACACACACACACTCTCACACACACACACTCTCACACACACTCTCACACACACACTCATATCCTGTGCTCAGTACTGTAGATACTGTAGTGTGATATTCTCAGCACTGATTAATGGGAAGTGTCAGTTGTCAGTGCTGGTTTGTGTCTCAGTTTCACAGAAGGGAAGGAACAACTCTACACATTAAAAATACATGCAGAGGCTTTCATATTTCACTATACACACAAATTATTTAGTTATTTATTGATGTTCAAATATTAATAATGGTTCTTATCATTATCAATATGTTTTTGCTGCTTAATATTTCTGTGGAAACTGTGCTACATTTTATTTTATTTAGGATGAATATAAAGATCAAAAGAACAGCATTTATCTGAAATAGAATATTCTGTAACATTTTAAATGTCTTTACTGTCACTTTTGATCAATTTAATGCATCCTTGCTGAATAAAAGTATCAATTTCAATTTTTAAAACAGGATCTCACCCCAAACTTTGGTTAAATGGTAATGTATGATGGTTTCCACAGAAATATGAACTGTTTTCAACACTGATAATAATCATAAATGTTTGTTGAGCATCAAATCCTCATATGAGAATGATTTCTGAAGGGTCATGTGACACTGAAGACTGGAGTAATGATGATAAATTCAGCTTTGATCACAGGAATAAATTACACTTTACTATATATTCACATAGAGAACAGCTGATTTACACTGGAGTCATATCTCACTGCTTTACTGTATTTATGATCAGCCTTGGTGAACAGAAGAGACTTTGAAAATCATAAACATAAAAACAAACGTAATTATTCCAAACTGTTGCGTATATAACAAAAGCATAATTCTAAAATAGCTTGTTTGTAACTCTCAGTCTGTTGAGTTGATGTCATGAGAGTTAATGTGGCGTCTTTAGTTAAAAGGAAATAAATCAGATATAGTCATATGAATGAGGCTCAGAGTCACATGACATCTGGTGTTTGTCGACCCACAGCCGACACGCCCATCGAGGAGTTTGTTCCCACGCCTGCGTTCCCCGCGCTGCAGTACCTGGAGTCGGTGGATGAGGGCGGTGTGGCCTGGCTGATGGGGCTCCGCACCGGAGACTTCCTGCTCGAGGTGAGAGCCAATCAAAACACACATCCGTTCTGCTTCCTGTTAAAGTTTCTTAAAAGATACATAACACACACACAGTCTCGTGTTAATCTTGAGTATCTATAGAGTATCCCCCAAGAGTCTTTAGTTTATCATATTTATAAGACAGATACACTGTACCGATTCTTTCTGAAAACAGCCGAGCTCGTGGAGGCGTGCAGTGGGCGGAGCTAAAGAGACACACACACACACACACACACTCACACACACACACACACACTCCCTGGATAACTCTCGATTCTCTATACGTTGGTGTTGTTCACATTATATGCACTTAAGCGCAGATTGCCAACAAAACACACACATTTGATGCAGTTTCACTCACCGCCTGCGGTTTCCACTCATGACCAGGAACAAACACACACACTTGCAGAACTCCGGAAACACAAACTGCATCCACAGTTCCCTTAAAGCTGAACAAGGTGATCTTTCCCTCACACACACACACTTCTTTAGTGACATTGTTGATCTCGTGTCAGCGCCAGCGCCGCCGACGGCTCCCGTGACCCGAACGAAGCTCGTTGATGGACACGCTCTTGCTCTCGCTCTCGGTGATGTGTGTGTGTGTGTGTGGGCTCACATTGATATTTTCTTCCAGTTTCAGAAAGTGAAGTGACCGACTCTCTCGTGAGAAACTCTAGATCAAACCCTGAGTGTGCCGAGAACGGTTATGGCGGGCGTTTCTTTACGACTCAAAATAATAATTATTATTAATCACATGATTCACTGGCATCACTGAAGGACTATAATGCGTTAAGAGCTCGCTCAAGTACTGGGGAGCTAAACCATTTAGTGCTTTGTAAGTAATTAGCAAGATTTTAAAATGTATGCAATGTTTAATAGGGAGCCAGTGCAGTGTTGACAGAACCGGCTAATATGGTCATACTTCCTGGTTCTAGTAAGAACTCGAGCTGCTGCGTTTTGGACCAGCTGCAGTTTATTTATTAAGCGAGCGGGGCAACCACCCAGTAGAGCATTACAATAATCTAGCCTTGAGGTCATGAACGCATGAACTAACTGTTCAGCATTTTGCATTGAGAGCATGTGCCGTAATTTAGATATATTTTTAAGATGGTAGAATGCAGTTTTACAGATGCTAGAAACATGGCTTTCAAATGAGAGATTGGTATCAAAGAGCACACCCAGGTTCCTAACTGACGACGAGGACTTGACAGAGCAGCCATCAAGTGTAGACCAGCATAACAGTGAAAACTAACGCCATGCTTCCTAAAACAGTACAGGGTGAGAAGCAACGGTCCTAGCACTGAGCCCTGCGGTACTCCATATTTCAAGTATACACACACACACACACACACATGATGTAATCACTTTGTGTGTGTGTGTTTGATTTGTGTTACAGGTCAACCATCAGAATGTGGTGAAGATGGGGCACCGTCAGGTTGTAAACATGATTAAAAATGGAGGAAACCAACTCGTCATTAAAGTGGTGAGGGTGACCAGGAATCTTGAGCAAGATGACAAAACCCGTAAAAAAGGTATGGCACAATCCCCCGAGGAAACTCACAACACTGCTAGTGCTCGACACACACACACACACACACACACACACACACACACACACATATATATATATATATATAATATGTCCTAAGAACGATGTGCTAATGCTTACATTCAAAACATCCAGTTCTTTAAAAACATATTTTCTTGGTTGTGTAAACGTTAAGGGAACGTTCCATTGTATCATTCTTCAAACATTATGGGAACATTACTTTTGAATGTTCATTTAAAAAAACATTATATGAGCATCGAACTGAAACATTTCAGAAAACGCTCAATGAATGATGTATAAATAATGTTTTGAGAACATTATTAAAGACCAGATAACTGAACGAACATTCTATGAACATTACTGTAAGAACATTTGTTTATAACTACACAATAGTCTTTTTAACTGTCTTGTCTAATTATAAAAAAGCAAACGTTACGATACTCTATAATATGCTGTCTGCATTCGGGAAGTACTCAGTTATGTCATGTAAACACATGAAGATTTAATTCCAGCTTTGGCGAATCCAGCTAATGGATTACGTTCATCCTTTGAATCATGATAAAGCCGTCTTTACAGCAGTGTGTTCTGTAGTCTGTGCTGGAGCGCCGCAGGCTTCAATGGACTTCTGAAAACACACACATTAATCTGGATGATAACTACAGAAAATGAAAATGTTCTAATATGAGTGCTTTAATCAGGCACTGATTTTCTGTATTCAAAGACTTATCTCTGATTAGTTTTAAATAAGAGTCAGGGAATCTTAAGGAGTGTATATATTAAATACAAATTTATTTAAATGTATACTTGACGGTTATTGACAGAAGGATTACAGAACAAAAATTAAATTGTGTAATATCATATTGGACAAGTGATTGATGGAAACAGCCCTTTTTAAGATTCTTATTAGGGCTGCAGGATTATGTTTTTTTCTTAATTTGATGCACATCCAAAACAAGCTGTGTTCCTGAGTGACTTTATTGTTGCTAATGCATCAGTAAATCATGACTGTGACTAATGGTCAACTTCACATTGGTCCTCTCAGCAGCAACCTAACATAAATTATATACAGAATAACTACAGATACAGAAAGCAAGTAAGGTGTGTGTGTTTTGTGTTGTTGTAGCTCCTCCTCCACCCAAAAGAGCTCCAACAACTGCACTCTCAATGCGATCCAAGTCCATGACATCTGAACTAGAAGAGCTAGGTAAGTTCAGTCTGATAAACTCTTAAATCCCTTACTTTAAAACGTCACTGCTATTTTACTAAGTTCTCTCTTTTGAGTAAAGCACCACTATTACTTTTGCTCATATTATGGTTAGTGATCTGATCAAACTCTAAAGGCGGGTTTATACTTCTGCATAGCCCTTTTTCTTTGCCTTTGTCCATTTCTTTATTCCCAAACCTAATTTTTGTTGATGAGCACAGGACCGATGCAAGACGAGGGAGTCGTATTTCCTTCTGTTTCTCAATGTTGGGTTGTTTTGTAAGAAGGCGTCACATTCTTGACGTTTGAGTTTCATGACCGATCTGAGTGATCTGTGGGTGCTTGTCATGTCACTGGAATCTTCATGCAAGATTTTTTTTTTGAGTCCTAATGCAAGCAATAATGGAGCAGTGGTTCTCAACCTGGCACTGCACAGATGCTTAAAATAACACAAAACAAGCTCATGCCATCAATGTAAGCTGTAATCTGTTCCCTTAAGGATCTGTTTTAGTCAAATGTGAAAAAAGTTTGTTTTCTTAAAGTTAAAGTTTTTAGTTTCCAACTTGTTTGTTGTTTCCTTAAATGCAAGCACTAAGCACGCTCCATCCTTTATAGAGTATCCTCTTGGTCAACTGCAGAACTGTGTCAGAGATCGAATGCAATTTTTAGCAGACATTACTGCCTTTTGCAGATAAAGTGGAAGAGACTGCGCAGCCGCAGAAGTCTGTGCATGAGAAAACCTCAGCGGATAAAGTTGCCACAATCAAGCCCCGCCCCTCTAGTCGCTTTTTGGCCACATGCGTGGATTTGAATGTGAGTTGCACCTGTTGTCTTTTAGCCTGAAATTACACGTGAGCACCAGTTTTCCCAGCTAACAAAAATATGTTCTAAGAATGTTTTGCTAACATTCCCATCAAATTATGAAAACATGTTTCCTGATCAGTCCAGGCTCATCTAGATTAAAAGATAAATGCTTTAAAAACGTTTCTTGGTTATGCAAACTTTCCTTTTTATTATCCGCCACACATTATGGAACATTACTTTTGAATGTTCTCGCAAACGTCGCATAAAAAAACACATTTTGAGAACATTATTAAAGACCAGATAACTTTGAACAAACTTTCTATTATTGTTACTGGAAGAACGTTTGTTCATAACCTTGCATGAATGTTAGTGAAACTACTGAAAATGTTCCCTGTTAGCTGGGTTAGATTATAATTGTGATTTCATAATTGAAACTGAATCTAAAACTGTCTGTATGTGTGTGCACATGGAGCTCTAATCAATAAATCTGATTTGCAGCAGTCCACATCTGAAAGGCCAGGAGTCGCTATAGTTCCTCCTAGTGTTCCTGGGAGAGCCCATGGAAGTTATGTCCGTGTGCCAAAAAGCTCCATGAGAAGACAGAAATCCATTGGTAAATACAAAATCCATTGCTGCCTTCTCTACCAATCAGAGCTGCTTAATGGATGAAAAGAGTTCTTCATCATATGTTAAAGTCACTCATGACACTCACTGACCAAAGAGAAATTTTATGAGAACCTTTTTTTTTATTTAAAAACACATTAAAATTGCAATTAACATAGCCATTACCTAATGGACATACATATTTGTGTTTAAAACCAGTGTGCAAATGTTTTCATAAGTAAGTTTGTACTTGAACCAACTGAATGTAGATCTAACTGAAGCCACAAAAAAAAAATAACCTCATTGACTTTGAAACATGTTAATTGTGAATTGTTAAGCCAGAATGTTAATGTACAGGATAATTGATTATTATAGTAGTTGGAGGCATATTTCACAGTGGTAATGCAAACTGAACCACAGATGTGCATTATGTGTCTATAACTCAGTGGTCCACTGATGTACCAAATCTAATTTTTCAGGTTTTAGTCCCTAAAATGTTCTTGTGTGTAGAAATACTTTCTCATTAGGGGTGTAACCAGATGAGATACTCACAGAGAACTTTCACAAAAATACCTAGTATTAGGGTTAATGTTTAACCTACGTGACTTAATGAGGCGTCAGTCTAAATATGTTGCATGATCCTTTCCCCAGGAGTCGCAGGAGAAGAAAAGAAGTTCCTGATACCTCCACTGCTCAGGTTCACCAGAAGCCTCTCCATGCCTGACACATCTGAGGATATTCCCCCACCTCCAGGCATCTCTCCTCCATCCCCACCTTACAACCCCAGTACTCCTCTGGCACAGAGATATGAGCCCAACCAGTCCATTTACACACAGAGCACATCAGGCAAATGCCACACTATAGAAAGAGACCAGGTAGCATACCATCGGCAGAACTTCGAACAATATGACTGTCAGACTTATCCAGCCAGCCAGCAAAACACATGTGCCAATATCAGGGCCCATGTGCCAGAGAACCCATACTCAGACATAACTGGCAAACCTTTGTATGTCCCACCAAAACCAGCCCGTAGGAAGGGTATACTGATAAAGCAGCCAAATGTTGAGGATAGCCCTGATAAAACCTGTTCAATCCAGATACCAACCATTATTGTCAAAGAGCCTTCAACTAGCAGTAGTGGCAAAAGTAGCCGAGGAAGTAGCATGGAAATTGAGACTACCGCCTCTGAGCCACCAGGCCAACTACGGCCGGAGGACACCGGAGGTTTCATTGTGAGCAACCCTTTTGCTGCTGCTATTGCAGGGGCAGTACGTAACCGCGAGAGGCGGCTTGAAGCACGCAAGAACTCCCCGGCCTTCCTGTCAATGGATCTCGGAGACGAGGATTCATTCATCCCTACCCCCCGTTTACGCCAGTCTATGTCCATAGATGAAGGCATGTTTGCTTATGATAAGAGTTTACAAAAGCTTATGGCTCCACCGGCTTCTTTATCAGGAGTCCAGCCAATTGGAAGTGGAGGCAACATGGCTGACATTACCATCCCCGAACCAACAACTGAGCCCCTTACAACAAGCACCGGGAACTGGCCCAATGCAGGCAGTCCCGTTACTCTCATTGATGGAGATTTCCAACACCAGGCCTCAGGAAAGACTCGTGATATTTGTTCACCATTAGCTCTAGCTAGTAATAGAGCTCAGAAGGAGCAAGTGCAACCCCCTCTTCCTCCACCTAAAGGAGAACCTCACAAAGCAAACCTCAACCAGCCACTCTTCATAGACACCAAACTACGGTCCAATATTGAAGCCAGCTTTGTTGCAGTCGGTCAACCGAAAGATGGTTTGTTTAGACACACAAGAGACTCCAATCATGCCACAAAGAAGGTGAAGGAAAGTAATCCATCTGAGCCGTTGAAGAACAACCATAGAACATCACAACAAAAGTCAGAGGGGCTCCTCATGGTCCACACACTAGATAAGACCAAGCCACAAGTGAACAGTCAAACTGATGGATTCCAACAAGAAGAGTCCCAAGTTATGGACAGTGTAACCATTGATTCCAGTGTCAAACGTATAGCCCCCAACTCCCAGCCACCTTATACAAGAACCTCTGCCACCTCCGTGGAGGAGCCGGTCAACTTTTCCTGTAGCATTCCTCCTCCCCCACTGACCTCAGTAGATATTGAGGAGGAGTTTGACTTAGTTGACCCCTTGCCTCCGCCTCTGGAGTTTGCCAACAGCATTGATGTTCCTGAGGACCAGGTAGCAGAGATCCTCAAACAGAGAACGAGTAATGCAACAAGGGGACCATTGCCCGTTTATCATTCTCGTGCTTCTACAACGAACAGTGTGGAGTCCAGGGCTCTTTCAGGGCTTGTAAACTGCATGAGTCCCCACACCTACCCTCCACCACCTCCAGAGAGTTTTGAGCCTGTCATGGACTCAGGAATTGAGGAAGCTGATAATCGAAACAGTGCGGGCCATCACTTTGAGGCAAACAGCACAATTTTCACATTGTCCACTATCTCTACTCTTTCATCAGAGGGAATTGAAGACACATGCATAGACTATGCAGACCGACCGCCTGTTCCACCAAAGCCAAAAATGAAGCCCATAATCAACAAAAGCAATGTATTTTACAGGGACCCTTTGATACAGGAGAGCATGGAGTCCTTTGGACAGACACCGCCAGCCCCTCCTCCACCCCTGGACAGTGTAGCAGAATCTGAGCCTCGCAAAACGCTCACAAAACTGTGGGGACACGACCATGAGCTCCCCAATGCAGATCCTAAAGTCAATGTGATCAGTGAACTCAGTTCTAAACTTCAACTGATGAACAAGGACAGATTTCCGAAACGGGGAGGACCTCTCGACCCTCCTGCAGGATCCAGAAGCATCGGATCAAGGTGAGTTGCACAAAAAAGGAAGTAAAATTCCTGCACAAAATAATATTAAAATGTGGGAATGTGTCCTATAGGTATACACGAGCTGTGTAAAGAAGCAGGTCAGAAGTAGAAAGCCGTGTAGATTGGACACGCCAGGGAAGTAATCTTTTAATACAGGGGCATGGTTACAAGCTCCATATGTTAATCTCATGAAAGTTGTGATGGACTAACAAGAGTAGAGGTTCTAGTTTCAGAAGATCTTGGGAGCACATGCGGAGACTGGAATACAAATGTCCTTGGGTTTGTAACAACAAAGGTGGCTCTACACAGGACTTAAAGGATTAGTTCACTTTAAAATGAAAATTATCCCATGATTTACTCACCCTCAAGCCATCCTAGGTGTATATGACTGTATCGTGATGCTGTATTATTCTGCAGTAACTTACATTATTTCTCTGTGGGTGAGACTGTGTGTGTGACAGTGATTCGTGCGCATACATGTCAGTCAGCGCGGCAGAGCTTTATTCAGCCCATTCAAATTCAGATTTTGGCTGCCTCTGAAATGGGTCAAACCATAGATATTACTTAAGAAGTTCAAGTAAATACGCTAGAAATCTGCACTTATTCGAGGATGTGCATTTATTGCATGGCCAGAGAAAGCATGGTTGCCTGCAGGATTTCATCTGACGAAGCTAGATATTATACTTTAATATTTTTCTTACAAAACTCGATCGCTTCGCTTCATAAGGCCTTTATTAACCCCCGGAGCCGTGTGGAGTATGTTTATGATGGATGGATGCACTTTTTTGAGCTTCAAACTCAATGGACCCTCTCACTGCCATTATAAAGTTTGGAAGCGTCAGGATATTTATTAATATAACTCTTGTGTTCGTCTGAAAGAAGAAAGTCATATACACCTAGGATGGCTTGAGGGAGAGTAAATCATGGGCTAATTTTCATTTCAAAGTGAACTCATCCTTTAACTGAGTGATCATTTCATTCCCAAATTTTTTGACAGAATAGTGTTTTTTTAACACTAATGTTGTTTTCCTTAAAGGGATAGTTCACCCAGAACTGTAAATCCTGTCATTAATTCCTCATGTCGTTCCAAACCCGTCAGACCTTCGCTCATCTTCAGACACTAATGAAGATCTTTCTGATGAAATCTGAGAGCTCTCTGACCCCTCCATAGACAGCAATGCAATGAACACTTTCAAGGGCCATAAAGGCAGTAAAGACATCATTAAAATAGCCCATGTGACTCCAGTGGTTCAGCCTTCATGTGATGAAGCCACGAGAATACTTTAGTGCACAAAAACAAACACAAATAACGACTTTATGCAACAATCTCTTCTCGTCTGTGTCAGTCTCTTTTAACATTAACATTAAGGTTGAAGCACTGGAGTCACATGGACTATTTTATTAAATAGCTGTCTATGGAGGGGTCAGAGAGCTCTCAGATTTCATCAGAAATATCTTCATTTGTGTCTGAAGATGAACGAAGGTCTGACGGGTTTGGAACGACATGAGGAATTAATGACAGAAATTTTATTTTTGGGTGAATTAACCCTTTAATGCACTTCAGAGTCCCACTACCAATTCAGCACCTGACTTCTCTTTCTGTATATATGTGTGTGTGTGTGTTCTCAGAGAGTGGACGGCCCAAGCCTCAGGTACTAAACGCAGCAACACCGTGACTTCATGTGCTGCTACCTCAACAACGCAGAGCCACTTTCCTCCTCAGGCTCCCAATCCAGCCTTGCCGCCTCCTGAATCCGGCCGCAGCTTTTCTCTGCCAGGCTCTGGCGTCTCCTCTACATTAACGGATGTGTTCAGCCTGCCATCTCCACCCATTGTGAATGCAGAGCAATGCTACAGCCTCAGCTCAGTCAGCAGTCAGTCGCTGTCCCCCCTCACGCTGTTCCAGGCGGCTGCCGACAAGCCTTTTGCTGACAAACCTGTCCTAGCCTGGACCAATCATGATGTAGCCGACTGGCTTGAAAGCCTTAACTTGGCAGAACACAAGAAGGCCTTCTTGGACAATGAAATTGAGGGCACCCACCTTCCTAACCTCCAAAAGGAAGACCTTGTAGACTTGGGTGTGACCCGTGTTGGTCACCGGATGAACATTGAGAGGGCTCTCAAACTTCTAATGGACAGATAAAGGTATTCTTCTACTGCACATCTGATGTTGGGCATGCATATCGACTCGATCAATCCCTCGTCTAACGTTTATCAGTCTAGCTGTGCTGCATCTGTTGGACGTTCTGGTCAGAGCAACAAGAACCAATGACACGCAGAAGTCTGTGGACTCGTTCTTATGATCAGAAGCTTCATTTTACTGTCAGGAGCTTGTCTCACATAAGCAGCTCTAACCAGTAGAGCTGGGAGGTCCTTTTTTACCTTTGATACAGGAATATTTAATTTCCGCTGCGGAAAACATTGGATTCACTCAGGCTTGAACATGAACATGCATTCATACCCTAAACAAATGTTGGGTACATCCACACATTCAAGACACGTGAACCTTTGTTCATGATGCTGTTCAATGAGATTGCATGAGGAAAAGAAGTTGCGTACAGCCTCGTCTTCCATGTTATTTGATCCTGTTGGCAAAAACGAATGCTTCTTTTGGCTCGCCCATTTCTTTTAAGTAACTTTTCGATGTGAAGGTTGATATTGAACTATATTCAAAGGATGTGAAGAGCTGTTGCCGACTGAACGAGAGAAAAATAAACTAAGAGCATTTGAAAATGAGAGCTTGTGGTGTAGTTCAGATATCAGGCCTATTATCTATAATAATACAGCTGCACATTAAAGCAGCGACAGGGATTTTTATTTTGTATTGTGGCTTGGTTCAATCTACTGGTTATCGATGGGATGGAGGCGGATCTAAATGCAAGCCTGCGGTCGATTGTAAGTGATGGGTCTGTCGTTTCACTGAAAGATCCAGTTGATTAAAAAGTGGAAATGAATTGCCGTTTTGGAGAAATTCCATAAGCCAGTTTACAGAGGATGTATTAAACAGTCTTTGTTATTAAACATGGAATCATGTTTCTTAATATATAAATTACGTTAGCCAACATGTATACTTTTTGATTCGGTTTGTGCCACTCATTGCAGTATTGTCAGTGGGAATGTCTCTGAAAAGAGAAGCGATGTCTGCCGTCACCTGCTGCTGAGATCCGAGTATGAGTGAATATACAACATTTTTTAAAATGTGGGCCAGAACTTTAAAAGGTCAAGCCTTTCTTGAACAAAGGTTTGCCAATTATATACTGCTGCTACTGTGAAAGTTTTTATAAAATAGATCCTCTTTAGACAGCATACAATAGAGTAAGAGAGTATTTTGGATTTATATAATTATATTGCCTTTTATAATGTTTCAATTCCCACTGAACTGTGGTTTGCCAAAAAAAAGTCAAATGTTTAATTATATGAAATGGGTATATTTGTTAGATTGTTAATAGAGCAAATCCAGAACGCAATATATTTATACTATGAATAATGCATACTGTATATATTTAGATAATGTACCTGCCACATCATAATACAAGCACAATATTCCCCTTATCAAACATATCCATGGAATTGCCAGTGTCCTGTCGTTTAGCTTTGATTTCCCCTTTGTTTATCTATTTTGCTGACTACATGTAAATACTGTGCGTGTTCACATTGTTAAATGTAACTAGAAACTCACTGCAATGACCAAG
Organism: Rhinogobio ventralis; assembly: GCA_039654625.1. Classification (NCBI taxonomy): domain Eukaryota; kingdom Metazoa; phylum Chordata; class Actinopteri; order Cypriniformes; family Gobionidae; genus Rhinogobio; species Rhinogobio ventralis. The sequence goes on from CM077206.1 coordinate 40,315,434, forward strand.
AACATGTATCGTAGGATTTGTGGCATGAGTGCAGTTACTCTTCCTTGTATGGCAACTAAATTGGAAATAAATAAATATTGCTCTGAGCGCTGGTCAAGTTACCTTCATTTATATAGTGCTTTTTACAATACAGATTGTTTCAAAGTAGCTTTACAGTATAGTTGAATATTTAGTGTCCCCAACTAAGCCAGAAAAATGAAGCGCAGCTGGAAGAAAACAAAACTGGAGGTTTTTCGCATTTCGTGGAAAGAGAGCATTATTGCATACAGAAAGGCCTTAAAACAGTTAGATCTGCTCATTATTTGACTTTCTTAGAAGAAAACAAACAACCCTAGATATTTCAATCATATGACTCAATGTCTTACAAACATATGCACTTACTACTAACAGAGAAATAAAGTTTCACACATGGAGGATACGGCAGTATAACAGATGGTGAAAAATAGTAAAAACACTAGTTTTATTTCTTTTTTTATTCTTAAATGATATTTCTTATAAAACAGCCTTGTAAATAGAGCCAGTATAGAGAAGCACAGACAATTTGAAAAGGTTATTTAACTAAAAATGCAAACCAGATTATATCATTAGCTGTTACAATATCAACTGCACCGGTGCGGATTGTCATGGTCACCAGATTATGTGATATAATTCAGCGGTCAGAAACAGAAATGCCATGCACTCAGAAAGATTGACAAGTCCAGATGTGGCCGAACACGCACAGAATTAACAGACGCAAATCAGACATACACACAAGACATCAGATTCTAATACACAACCCTTCAAATACCATTAAAGTGATTCTTATGAACCGTTTCAAGCACTGCGATGGAAGGTCTGTTCATCCTGGACAGACGCCACGCGGAATTCTAGCAGTGATCTATTATGGCATCACATTTTGGCCTTTATTTATATTTATTTTCAAACATAATTAATTTGCTCCCTGTTCCAACACTGCAAAAAGACACTAAAATGAACAAAATGTTCGCCCGGACGCAGCTTTAAGAGTCGCCCATCAGCACGACTAATGATTTATTCTCAAAGACATGCTAGAAGATCTCTGATCTTTGGTCTACGATCTCTTATTTCACACACTGCTCTGTGTGTGTGTGTGTAACGCTCTCAGAAGTGTCATAAAATCTCTATTGGCAGAGGCGTCTACTCAGGCCTACGGACATGAAACGTGACGCGAGTGTTGGGCTGAAGGAGCAGAATGACCAGCGAACGCTCAACACGAGACAGAAAGAAGAGAAAGCAGGGCTGATAAAGACTGGAAGCATGAACTCGAGGGCTGACACTCCGCTGGGGAACGGGCCAGTCTATTGTCGAACTTCAACGTAATTGGCTGGGAAGAGTCCGTACGCGCCGCGACACACGCCCCTCCACCAGCCCTCGTCGATCATCTCGATGTTGGTTATGATGTCGTCGGGGTCGAAGGATATCTCATCTTCACCCGCTGGGGAAAAATAGAGGCACGTTACCACAATTCCTGCTGGTAGGAGACAGATACAGTGCATCCAGAAAGTATTCACAGCGCTTCTCTTTTTCCATATTTTGTTATGTTACAGCCTTCTTCCAAAATTGATTAAATTAATTATTTTCCTCTAAATTCTACAAACAATACCCCATAATGACAACGTGAAAGAAGTTTGTTGGAAATCTTTGCAAATTTATTTAAAAAAAAAAAAAAAAAAAAAAAAAAAAAAGCACCTTTGGCACCAGTCACAGCCTCAGGTCTCTTTGAGTTTGATGCTAAAGCTTGGCTTTTTCCCATTCTTCTATTTTTGGGCAGTTTCTCCCATTCTTCTTTGCAGGTCCTCTCAAGCTCCATCAGGTTGGATGGGGAGCGTCGGTGCACAGCCATTTTCAGATCTCTCCAGAGATGTTCAATCGGGTTCAGGTCTGGGCTCTGGCTGGGCCACTCAAGGACATTCACAGAGTTGTCCCGTAGCCACTCCTCTGTTATCTTGGCTGTGTGCTTAGGGTCGTTGTCCTGTTGGAAGATGAACCGTCGCCCCAGTCTGAGGTCCAGATCGCTCTGGAGCAGGTTTTCATCACGGATGTCTCTGTATATTGCTGCGTTCATCTTTCCCACGATCCTGACTAGTCTCCCAGTTCCTGCCGCTGAAAAACATCCCCACAGCATGATGCTGCCACCACCATGCTTCACTGTAGGGATGGGATTGGCCAGGTGATGAGCAGTGCCTGGTTTCCTCCATGCAGGCCAAAGAGTTCAATCTTTGTTTCATCAGACCAGAGAAGTTTGTTTATCATGGTGTGAGAGTCCTTCAGGTGCCTTTTGGCAAACTCCAGACGGGCTTGTCATGTGCCTTTTCCTGAGGAGTGGCTTCCGTCTGGCCACTCTCCCACACAGGCCTGATTGGTGGAGAGCTGCAGAGATGGCTGTTCTTCTGGAAGTTTCTCCTCTCTCCACAGAGAAACGCTGGAGCTCTGTCAAGTGACCTTCGGGTTCTTCGTCTCCTCCCTGACTAATGCCCTTCTCCCCCGTTCGCTCCGTTTGGCTGGGCGGCAGCTCTAGGAAGAGTCCTGGTGGTTCCATTCACGGATGATGGAGGCCACTGTGCTCATGGGACCTTCAATGCTGCAGAAATGTTTCTGTATCCTTCCCCAGATCTGTGCCTTGATACAATCCTGTCTCGGAGGTCTACAGACAATCCCTTGGACTTCATGGCTTGGTTTGTGCTCTGACATGCACTGTTACCTGTGGGACCTTATATAGACAGGTGTGTGCCTTTCCCAATCATGTCCAATCAGCTGAATTGACCACAGGTGGACTCCAGTCAAGCTGTAGAAACATCTCAAGGATGATCAGTGGAAACAAGAGCACCTGAGCTCAATTATGAGTGTCATGACAAAGGCTGTGAATACTTGTGTACTTTTTTTAGTTTTTAATAAATTTTCAAAGACTTCAAACAAACTTCTTTCATGTTGCCATTATGGAGTATTGATTGTAGAATGGAGGAAAATAATTAATTTAATCCATTTTAGAATAAGGCTGTAACATAACAAAATGTGGAAAAGGTGAAGCGCTGTGAATACTTTCCGGATGCACTGTATGCAATAAAATACAACGAAACATCAACAAAACCCTGAAAAACAATTAGGTACAGGATTTACTTTGTAAAAAGTTACTATGAATTTCTGAGTGAAAATTGTTAAAAAGAAACAGCAAGTAAATAGGGAAACTTGTTTCTGCCATGAAATAAAACAAATAAAATGGCAATTGCAACTTTTTCTCCCACAATTCTGATTTTTTCCATCAGAATTTCAAGTTATAAACTAGGGAATGCAAGTCAAAATTGAGAGACATAAAAACTCACACAATGTTATTTTTTATTCTATTGTAGAAACAAACTTCAATAATTGTGACTTTTTCCTAAAAACAAAACAAAACTGTAAACCGTGCTGTAAACCCTTCACCCAATTTGGTGTTCTGGGTCAAATATGGCCGGTCATTTAAATTGCTTATAAAGCTCTCATTATGCTAAATTTTCACCAAATATTGGATTTAATCTTTTTTGTCAACTTCTTTTCTTTCAGTAAGCACGTTTCTGGATCTGACTGACTGAAGGCCTCACTGATCTGAGCCGATGATAACTGAAAGAAAACGATGACAAAAACATCAGAAGTTAATACAGCATAACGAGAGATTCATAAGCAACTCATAAAAAATCCTGAAAGAGTACAAACTTACTGGCTTTGCTCACACAGGGTATAATAACTTCCAAAAATTATTTGACAATTTGTTTAGTCCTATAACATTAATATGACATTAACTAGCATTTTCAAGAAAAAGAACCGTCGACCGAACATAACATGAGATTAAGAGCAATACTTCAATCGTACAGTTCGTGAACTCAAAGCCATCAAACCGTTCTCTTACCAGCCTGATAGTCGTACAGAGCCACGGCAGTCACGCCGAGATCCTCGCCATACTCGTACGACTGAGCACCTGAACACACACACACGTGAAACAGAGAGAGTCAGGAAGATGTAATAGCTCATATGTTGAGATTTAGTTCATTTGAAAGGAAATGTGTAGCTTTAGTGTAATGCTGTCCGCACCGGAGGACTGGAACTGGTCGTTCGGCTCAGGGTTCTGGTACAGGTCTTCCTGAACTGGTTCTTCATATGTGGCTTCTGCTGAGACTGGCTCCACCTCGTACACGTTCGCACCGTTCTCCACCGACTCCTTGACCACCTCCCTGACCGGCTCTCTGACCGGCTCCCTGACCACCTCCCTGACCGGCTCTCTGACCGGCTCCCTGACCGGCTCCCTGATCGGCTCTCTGACCGGCTCTCTGACCGGCTCTCTGACCGGCTCCTCCTAACAAATCAGACACGATATACACCATCAGTCAGAGTGCTTTAGTCTCCCTCAGACAAACATTGATCCACACATCCTTTACATCGCCTAACTAAAGCCACAAGACCACCTCGCAAGTGGACATTACACATTATGACAAGCTAAACCTTGCTAAAGGACACATGAGTGTTCAAAATGAACTAAACCCTGTTAAAAGATGCTACTGTATCATCTCACGTCACGGCTTATGTGACAGAGAGAGAGCATTAGCATCACCTTCAACTAAACTAAACCATTTACTTCTACAAATAAAATAAACATTCACTGAAATATAAGAAATACTGAGTGAACAGCAGTGTTTAAATCATCAGTCCACAAGAGGGCGCAATGACACACACTAAACTGTGTTTTATAGGGTGTTTGTGCTCTTCCTAGTGCAGATCAGCATTCAACACTAGAACGACACGCTCTGGTGTGTGCACGCCTTCACAGTAAATACTGTTAAAAATTCATTTAGGAAAAGAAAGATATTTAAAAAAATTATTTAGTAACTTCCTATGAATGCAATACATTGAGTGACAGACTAGATTTACATCATGGGCAGTTTAGCATTCTGCCATTCATTAAAAAACTAATTAGTACTAGAAGTACAATTACAAATAAGTCATCAAATCACATTCAGATCAAGCATGTTGATGATCAACAGGAGACAGGAGTGTCTTCTCCCTTGTATCAGAGTAATGTACATGAGTTAAAATATCTCTAGAGAGGAGCGTTCTGATAAATATATGCATTAGATTACATTGTATATTTTTGCTTCACCTGTTCTACAATATTTAATGCAAGTTTGAATAAATCCATCATTCACAGTCATGTTTAAATGTTTATTTCATTAAATGTTTCAAATCAGTTGTTAATTCTGACCTGTAATATGACAGTAATGCAGCGACTGACAGGGTTCCTACAGCATTAGATCAGAGATTCTCTTCCCTTGTACTGTACCTGATATACACCGATCAGGCATAACATTATGACCAGTGAAGTGAGTAACACTGATGATCTCTTCATCACGGCTCCTGTTAGTGGGTGGGATATATTAGGCAGCAAGTGAACATTTTGTCCTCAAAGTTGATGTGTTAGAAGCAGGAGAAATGGGCAAGCGTAAGGATTTGAGCGAGTTTGACAAGGGCCAAATTGTGATGGCTAGACGACTGGGTCAGAGCATCTCCAAAACTGCAGCTCTTGTGGGGTGTTCCCGGTCTGCAGTGGTCAGGATCTATCAAAAGTGCTCCAAGGAAGGAACAGTGGAGAACCGGCGACAGGGTCATGGGCGGCCAAGGCTCATTGATGCACGTGGGGAGCGAAGGCTGGCCCGTGTGGTCCGATCAAACAGACGAGCTACTGGAGCTCAAATTGCTCAAGAAGTTAATGCTGGTTCTGATAGAAAGGTTTCAGAATACACAGTGCATCTCAGTTTGTTGCGTATGGGGCTGCATAGCCGCTGACCAGTCAGGGTGCCCATGCTGACCCCTGTCCACCGCCGAAAGCACCAACAGTGGCACGTGAGCATCAGAACTGGACCACGGAGCAATGGAAGAAGGTGGCCTGGTCTGAGGAATCACGTGTTCTTTTACATCACGTGGATGGCCGGGTGCGTGTGTGTGGCTTACCTGGGGAACACATGGCACCAGGATGCACTATGGGAAGAAGGCAAGCCGGCGGAGGCAGTGTGATGCTTTGGGCAATGTTCTGCTGGGAAACCTTGGGTCCTGCCATCCATGTGGATGTTACTTTGACACGTACCACCTACCTAAGCATTGTTGAGACCATGTACAGCCTTTCATGGAAACGGTATTCCCTGGTGGCTGTGGCTCTTCCAGCAGGATAATGCTCCTGACACAAAGCACAAATGCTTCAGGAATGGTTTGAGGAGCACAACAACGAGTTTATGGTGGAGTCCATGCCTCGACGGGTCAAGGCCGTTTTGGCAGCAAAAGGGGGACCAACACAATATTAGGAAGGTGGTCATAATGTTATGCCTGATCGGTGTATACTCAAATGAATCGATATAGAATCAAACTGAATCATGAACTCAGAGAGACGTGTGTGACACACAAGCGTACCTTCTGCTGACTGCGCGCCTCCTCCTGCTCCTGCTTCTCCTTGGCCTGCCGCCTGGCGCGCTCCTCATCTGCTCTCTTCTTATCCTCCTCCTCCTTCTGCTTGGCAATGTTCTCAAAGCGAGCCTTAATACTGCCGGCACTGTTTCCAGCTGAAGAGAGCAGAGCACGGTAAAGCTTCATACAGCAGGAGCGCAGCACTGAGCACCAGTACAAGCTCTCGACACTCACCTGCTTCCACGGGACGGGTCTTCTGATACGCCGCGCTCGGCTTCTCCACCTCCTCAAACGTGCCGGCGCTCTGACCACAACAGCAAAGCAAACATCATCATCATCATCATCATCATCAACATCATGCTGCAGAAACACGCACTGACAACAACTGTCATTTTCAAAAAGGAAGTGAACGCACACAGTTTTCACAACCATATTTCTTGTTCTGAACGTGACGAAAAACAAAAACAAATGTAATCTGTGTGTTCATTACCTTGTCCATTCGGTCCTTCTGCACACCATACTTCCCTCCAAAGCCTTTGGAATAATCTATAATGATGAAAAAATGTTACACATATCTTGCATAAACATGTGGAGTTCACCCAGTCATCATTCTGTCATTATTGTGGTCTACAAGCTGCAGTTCATCATGAGCTCTGTGTCCGGACCCCAGTTTCCATCATCTGAAGGCCTGGTTTTAAATATTTCTGCTCCACTATCATCACGACATCTATAAACCGCCGAAGACTAAGACACATGAAGCTTTACGTCAGAGTCTGCTGACCTTCTGTCAATGTTGAGCCTGAACGTTAACACGTTCACTCGCGCGTGTTAACTCACTCACTCGCGCACTCGCGCACTCTGCTGATATCACCCCTGCCGGCTTCTCAAGTTATGTAAATCCTTTCTTCACTTTTTTTAAACTGAAAATGTTCATAAACCAATCTTTGTCCTCCTCCTGGTTTTTGTGATTCCTCTCTCGGAGGCGCTCAGGAGGGAGGTATGAAGTGTGAAATCTACCGCTTACGTGCTTGATCCCATGAGTTTATTTAAATCTGCTGTGATGTTTTGTGGCCTACTGTCCTCAGTGTAATCAATGATTCGGAGCGGACTGGGCTTGTTCCAGGAACTCCTGTGCCAAAAACTGGAAATGCTGCCCTGGACGACTAACAAATTCTGCCCCATTTCAAATCTTCAGTTTTTGGCAAAAATACTGGACTGCATTGTTTAATTTGTATGACAATCGTACAGTTAATAATCTCTTCAGTCCGGCTTCGGCTTCTGATTCTGGCGCTGTTTCCATTCTCTTCCTTCTTGATCTCAGAGCTGCTCTCGATACTGTAGATTAGGGCCGGGTAAAAAAATTTTTTTATTTCTCGATTAAATCAGTTCTCATTTTTATGAACCGATATCGATTCTTATATCCCAAGAATCGATTAGTCTATCCTTTTTTTAGTTGATCAGGGTTTCTGCAGGTTTATGGAGGGAAATTTAAGACAATGTAAAGAATAAATAGACGGGAACATCACACGTCAGTATGTGCTCTAAATGTCTAAAAGCACACAATGAGTTGGGAGTTCAAAGTTTGAAAATACAATTTCCAACAGATCTCCATAACTTTTTTATTTTACAAAAAATTGCTTAAAGTTTGAGATAAGTCTTGTGAAAGTGATTTTATGATTAAAACAAACAAATATCTACCAATGGGTTCATAAAAATCAACAATTCAAATGCAAGTAATGTTCATACCCATTGACAGATATTTGTTCTTGTTTTAAGCATAAAACTAATCCATACAAATCAAGCGGGTTATGATGACAGGATTCTCATTAATGGGTGAACTGGCCCTTTAAGAGACTGACCGACTGTTGATTTATTCATACAAAATTCTGCATTATACAGTAAATTCCATTTTTATGAATGGATTCTGCGTCTGCCCTAATATAATGCCATGATGTTGAATTTAAGACTTTCTGCTCCAATTTAAGACATTTTTAAGGCCTTAAACTGTGGAAGGTCAACTCACTGGTGTTCCTCAGGGCTCAGTTTTAGGCCCTTACTCTTTTATGTCCATCTGATGCAATCGCTCGGCCTTCATCATCACTTTAATGCCGACGATACTCAGATCTATACACACTCTAAACCTGTGTTATATGGATGTGTTACAGGATATGGATCAATAATGTTCTCTGTTTGAATAGTAGTAAAAGTGAGGTTATGTTACTTGGTTCCCCATTCTACCTTCACACAGCTGGTTCACTGACTGTCGATGTTCTGTGTTAGAGTCTCTCAGAAAACTGAGGAGTAATCTTTGAAATTCAAAACATGTGAATGATGCGACAGAACTTTAACTGGTTTTGTACCTCGACAGACAGTTAAGGTATGAAGACGCCGATGGTGGTGTGTGTGTGTGTGTGTGTTACCTTTCTGAGACTCGTGCAGCTGCAGTTTCTCCTGGTGATCCCATCCCACCGCAGACTTATCCTGACGGTCCGTCTGAACACCAAACTTCCCTCCGAAGCCCTTCACATAGTCTGACACACACCAACAAACAACAACACCGTCACCGTCTAACTGTGACATTAACACATCTACAAATAAAAAGCTAATAGTTCTGTTAGTTAACACATTAACATTTACAGTGGTTGCAGCATTTATTAATCTTTGTTAACTTTACACAACGGTTTATTGTTAGTTCATATTAGACCTCTAACAAAATTGTCGAACCAACAGGAAAAAAATTGGATTGTCAGTTAAATGTTACCTAATGTTAATAAATGAAACCTTATTGTAAAGTGTAAACCAAAATTATTATTAGGGTCCAAGGACCGAAGGAGCTGAACCCTGTTGAGTTTGTATTTATTTTATTTTTCGTTCTTATTTTCTGCCCTAAAAGTGTATGGGCATCAGAGACCGTAAACCGTAGAGACCCCGAAATTGGCAGGACAGCCCTAATCGTGCACCGCTACTCAGGCGCACAGACACACACCTGTCCGACACTAGGTGGCGCTATAATAAGGCATTGATTTGGATCATAACTTTGGAAGGGCTAAGGGCTACAAACTAAATCCATCCCTCCAGAATCCTTACAAAACGCATATCTCCGATTTAATTTCTGAATTACATTTCCTAAAAACCTACTTTTTTTAACTCTTCCATAGACCGTTGGTTCGATCTTCACCAAAATAGGCACACAGCAGCAAATTGTGTTTAGTCGAAGTATTGCAATGTTATAAGTAAATTAATTGTTCAGGCAACAGCATTTATATGAGTTGCTGAACACAATGTCTAAGCTTAACTTTACAATCCCGTCAATAGGGGGCGCTACAACTAAAAAACCATTACACCTCTGCAACCGCATGATCCATGAAATTATTCTTTGGTGGACAGAGATACATTTCAATTTGGTTTCTAATCATCCACATGAGCCATTAGTGCTTAGACTCCAATGATTGCCGCTTGCAGCTATATTTATTATTATTATCCCTCTCTTGTGTTAAGGAATTAAAACACTGAAATCTTTTATAAACCTGTACCGTCAAATTATCACACAAACCTTTCTGAGACTCATGTTTCTCCGTCTTTCCCTGGTACTCGAAGCCCAGGGCGCTCTTGTCCACTTTATCCGTCTCCACTCCAAATTTGCCACCAAAGCCTTTGGCATAATCTGTAGATTCAAGATGTCAATAATGCAGACATGGCCAAAAGTGAGACACAATTGTGAGGCTGGGGAAAGTGGGAACGAACCTTTCTGAGACTCGTGTTTTTCTGTTTTCCCCTGGTAATCAAAGCCAACGGCGCTCTGGTCCACGCGATCCGCCTGAACGCCGTAGCGGCCGCCGAACCCCGCCGCGTAATCTAGAACGCAACATGAGCGGATTATCCTCTCTAAATATCTGCATCTGTGCCTGTCAGATACTGAAATACTACAACTAATGTAAAGTCTGATTAGGATTTCTGAGGATTGTGAATTCAAGTGTTTTTGTGATGCTTCAGAAATGGTAAACAAACATTACCAATGAATGAATGAATGAATGAAAGTCAAATTACAGGACAGACGTTCCTGACAGGACATTGGGTGTAAGAATCAGAATTAAGAGCAAAAAAGAGATGACTGTTGATCCTGCACTTAGGAAAGTAGAGAGAGAGAGAGAGAGAGAGAGAGAGAGATAGAGAGAGACTGACCTTTCTGCGAGGCGTGTTTCTCAGTTTTCCCAGCGTACTCAAAGCCCATGGCCGACTGCAGAAAACACACACACACACACACACACACACGAGTGAAGGAATGCAGTGACAATCTGACCGCAGAAACACTCACTGAAGATCTGACGGTTTACCTGGTCAACACGATCCGCTTCCACTCCGTATTTCCCTCCGAAACCCTTGGAGGTGTCCGTCTGGGAGCAGTGCTTGGACAGCTTGCTCTGATACTCGTGGCCTACGGCAGACTGCACACGGGAAACAACACACACTTCAGTCCTGAGCGATCGACAGCACAGAAACCCATGGCTTTTCATGGACTCTCAGAAGACTAACTGACGTATTATAGTACAATCTGTACTAGGGGTGTGAGCTGATTAACCAACCTTGATTTGTCAGTTAAAAATGACTGTTTTAGAAGAAACGATTGAAGAAAGTTAATTGAATGAGATGATCAGGCATCCTAAAACATGGGCTGCATCCGAAATCACACACGTCCCTACTATATAGTCGGCGGCATATAGTATGTGACAAAAGAAGTATGTCTGAATTCACAGTACTCATAAAAGAGTAGCCAAAAACAACCCGGATGACCTACTACTTCCTGCGAGATTCTGAAGTGTGCATAAGATGGACACTTTACTATCCCATGAGGCCATGGGAGAGGATTTGTGAATGACTGTGAAGCGACGTAACTGATGCCAGAAGAGGTCACATGATCATGACAACATGGCGAATGTAGTTGATTTATCTTAGTTCAGTGATCTATAGAAATATTATTACCAAATTATGATGTAACAAATAAATGTAAAGACAATAAAACAGCAGATGTACAGCAACATACGGCTGTATCTTGGTAATGCTTTGTCCAAATGAAAGGAAAATTGGTGTGATTCATTAGTGCCATGACTAGAGCGGAGATGTGAGGTTTGGTAACAGAGCCATCCACTGGACAGAAGATACACATGTGTATAACTTTCCAATAATTCACATCAAAAGGTGGTGAAAGGGGTGTGTTTACCTGGTCAACATTATTATTATTATTCATTATATTTAAGATCAGTGTATCATTATCTGCTTCAAAGAGCGACTTGCCTTATCCATGCGATCCTGCTGCAGTCCGAACTTCCCTCCGTACCCGTGAGACGCTTTGGGCATGGTGTCCAGCTCCTTCTGCTTCAGGTCACTGTGTTCAGACGACACTCTCTCACGCAGCTTATGAATACTGAGAAATCAGACAATTATACGCTGTAAAATCATGGTCATGTGAACATTATCACTGATACGATTAAATTCTCAACAGAAATGTCCAGGGCTCCAGACTGAGACCAAATGGTGGCATTTTGCAACCTTTTTTCCTCTCTGTGCGAATACATTTAGTTAGAGATCGCACTGGTGCCCAACTGATAAGAGCTGCCATTTGTGTTACCACAATAAATACCTAATAAACTACAACAAAATATATTTCCTTTGTCCTGTTGCTTAGCTCCCTCTCAGTCACATACCTGAGGCTCATTCATTATGCAGCTCGTTATGCGGTTCTTTTGTTCTCTCAGGTGTGAATCACAGAATTATTAATGATCATTCACACACCTTCGCATACGGCCTTTGTAAAGAAAAAGTGTCTTACAAAATGTAAATCAATGTGTTGTTTTATGTGAATGAGTAGGCACAATGATTCTCACATCAGTTTGAAACAAAAACTCTAGGCAGCATTAGTCAAAAGTCTTGTGGACACATATCTATGTGTTTTGTGGACTTAATTCGGTGTCTTACATTTTTTGTTTTTTCAAAAACCTTGCATTATTCTCTCAAAAATACAAGCATGCACATACATGTTGCTCTCATATTATGGTAGCCCAGTTTGTGCTGAATACAGTGTAATGACACTTTTGCCATTAATGTGTTTATAAGCAACTGAAAAAAGCACAAATGTCAGAGCATGTCCAAACTTCTAAAGGGCCCAAAAAACAGCTCAGACTTCAGAGGGTTAATAAGAGCAGAATATTTAACTTTTCCCTATAAAAATTAGGTTTTTGCACATTACTGTTGTTAATAAAAGTTAATTTTATCTGCATATCAATTCAAGCTCAGAGCTTCACTGTTAAATTTCAAATAAACACATTAGTATTAGTAACTGCACTTAATGCAAAACAATAGTAATTTTAGGATTAAATGAAGTTAATGATACATTTTCCTCCATCTGTAGAACAGAGTGGCACAGGAGCCACGGCTCTCTAATGTTAGTCTGGAGCCCTGATGTATTTTGTGAGAATTATTCAGTTTGTTCCAACGTTTATATATAGACCGTAAATGAAGACCTATATAATGTAAAACAGTGAAAGCTTGACTAACTTGATGTGTTCCTGATGTCCGGAGCCGACCACAGTCTTGGCGCCCCAGCGCTGCTCCTTCTCTGACACGTCATTCTGGTGGTAAAGTGAGACATCAGCGGAGAAAAACCACACAAGCAGGAAAATTACAACATGAAGCTTGGAATTAGAGAACAGCATGACCAAAGAATGTGCAGAAGAAAAGGAGTAAATATTCAAGAGACACAATTACTCTGATTACCTGAGAGACTGCATCTTAAACACGAGAATATTTCACTACAAGCGTTTCCAGTGTTAGGATCCGTTCACAACAAGGACGAGAACTAGAACGATATAGTTCTAAACGCAAGAGAAGAGCAGAGTCCACAGCACAGCTGTAACGATAACCGTACAGAGGAACGATATCGCTGGAATCACTTTCAGAGGATAAAAACCCTGACAGCCAATCAGAATCCATCCTCGAGCTCGAGCATTTAAAGAGACAGACGACACAAGTGCAGCGCTTATGATAGACTAGGGCTGCACGATTTAGGGAAAATATCTAATTGTGATTATTCTGGTTAAAATTGCGATTTGCGATTAAAAATGCATTTTTTTTATACAAATGAAAAGTGTGTATATAACATTTTGTGCTTATATATTAATATGACTAATAATTATTATTATGATTATTATTATTATTGCTAAATAAAAATATTTTAACAAAATAAGAAATATTACTATTACAATAACATTTTCATTATTACAAATTAAAAATAGAGTATTTAAGAATAAATATAACAATATTATTTCTATTTTACAGAAAACTTATTTTACAAAAAAACTGCTGATTTACCTGTTAATATGCAGACAGCCTGCGACTAAAAATCACTAGAAAGGTCTAAGGATTTATTGTAAAAAATTATTTTAAAAATCTGTGCTTTTTATCTGTGACATCAATGTCTTTAAAATGAAATATGAGCCTCTTATGCATTCACTGTGGGGAAAAGAAACATATGGCTTGTCATGTAAATTTATATAGAGAGAAGTATTATTTTTCTTATTTTTTACCCAAAAGCTTCATTCATCCTGAAGCCAGAGGGCGCCCTCGAGCAGAAACTGTCTGCTGGTGTGAACGCTGATATAGTTATGGTTATCATTATCTTTATAGTTATCGTTCCTGGAGTGAACGGCCTTTACACTGGTAAAAACACGAGACTTTGACAGAATTAATGCAGGGGTTTTCAATCGTTTAGATCCACGGATGTGAGGGAACGCTTAAAAGGCATCTATCAATACATTTGTATGCATTTTAATCTATTTTAACCGATTCATTTTAGTATTTTAATAAAAAAAAAATTCCTTTATTTATATATTTTAATCTAATCTTATTATTTAGTTATCTATTTTTTGCAGTTTTTCTCTAGACTTACCCCCGGTCCCCCTGAGGGCCCTAGACCCCAGTTTGAAAACCCCTGAATTAAGGCATGAATGAAGGTGTTTAGTGTCTGTAACCTCAAAGTCCGGGTCAGTTTCCCAGTCATCTCCTCCATCGTCCACTGCAACAGAGACGGACTGACCTGCGGCTGCCTTCCACATCTGACATCAACACACAAAAACACCGTCATACTCCATACTTCACACCACCACACTCCACACGCCATATTCCACACCGCCACACCGCCATATGCCATACTCCACACTGCCACACTCCACACGCCATACTCCACACCGCCATACGGCCATACTCCACACCGCCACACTCCACACTGCCACACTCCACACCGCCACACGCCACACGCCACACTCCACACTCCACACTCCACACTCCACACTCCGCACGCCACACTCCGCACGCCACACTCCACACCACCATACTTCACACCGCCACACTCCACACCGCTATACGCCATACTCCACACTCCACACCGCCATACTCCACACTCCACACCGCCATACGCCACACTCCACACTCCACACCGCCATGCGCCATACTCCACACGCCACGCGCCACACTCCACACCGCCACACTCCACACCGCCACAGTCCACACCGCCATAGTCCACACTCCACATCGCCATACTCCACACTGCCATACTCCACACCGCCATACTCCACACTGCCACACTCCACACTCCACACCCCACACCGCCACACCCCACAGCGCCATATGCCATACTCCACATCCACACATTTTTACACACACGCGCGCGCGCGCAGCTGAAATCTTTACGCAGTGAGGGCAAACGTTAACATGGTTGTGCTTTCCAGACTGTAAAAAATGTAAGTTGTAATGTTGTGTTTATTTTGTGTGGGCCTGTCTATATCTGATTTATCTCATAGGATGCATTTGGTTAAGAATTAACGTGGTAGTAAAGCATGCCAGTGATCTGTTCAACTCAAACAGCACTGCACAGCTAATAATGACTGTGATCGGGACTGTCATATTACATAACATTATAATGAGAACACTATTGTAATAACACATTGTGAATTATTTGGGTTTAGTTTGCCGTTTCATCGCGTTGCTCCAGGAAGAGCGCGTGCACAACATGAGTCGTGCATTCTGAATAGCTTAATTCAAGTTCACTTGTGCATTTGCATCATTTTGTGCAGATATCATTTGTAATATTATGTTTATTTTGTATATATCTGATTAATCTCATATAGAATGCATTTCTTTGAGCTAAATACTGTGCTAGCAAAGAACTTAAGTGTACCGGTGTTCATTCAGCGCGCACAGCAACGCACGACTAATAATAACTTTGATTGGGACTGTCATATCACATAACATTAATGAGAACACTATTTTAATAAATCGTTGTGAATTCATTGGGTTTAGTTGCCATGCCCAGCGTGTTTTCAGGAAGAGCGCGTTCATTCTGAATAACAGATACGAGCCGGCGTTGGTGATGCGTTGTATTAGAGGTTATATTTGATTATTAAATAAGTAATTTAATTAAATGATCAATCGCATCGACTTATTTTACAATTCTATTAGCCCTTTATTTAGACTAAAAACCCTTCTCATTCATTTGGTGAGGAACATGGTGTTTTGAGCAGCGTTTGCACACCCTCTCGGCTATAAGCCACTGATGTAGATGCATATTGCAGTATTAAGGCTAACGATTAATCGATTAATTGATCATTGATTTAAACGACGATCGATCATGGGAATTTATGTAAATTGACATCCCTACTCCACACGCCATACTCCACACTCCACACTCCACACTCCATACTCAACGCAAACACCCTCCACGGCAACACCGCCACGCGCTCCACGCCAACACCATCACGCCAACACCATCACGCTCCACACCAACACAATCACACGCTCCACGCCAACACCATCACACGCTCCACGCCAACAACATCACACACTCCACGCAAACACCATCACACGCTCCACGCCAACACCATCACACGCTCCACGCCAACAACATCACACACTCCACGCCAACAACATCACACGCTCCACGCAAACACCATCACACGCTCCACGCCAACAACATCACACACTGCACGCAAACACCATCACGCTCCACGCCAACACCATCACACACTCCACGCCAACAACATCACACACTCCACGCCAACACCATCACACACTCCACGCCAACAACATCACACACTGCACGCAAACACCATCACACACTCCACGCCAACACCATCACACACTCCACGCCAACACCATCACACCACGCCAACACCATCACACACTGCACGCCAACACCATCACACACTCCACGCCAACAACATCACACACTCCACGCCAACACCATCACACACTCCACGCCAACAACATCACACACTGCACGCAAACACCATCACACACTCCACGCCAACACCATCACACCACGCCAACACCATCACACACTCCACGCCAACAACATCACACACTCCACGCAAACACCATCACGCTCCACGCCAACACCATCACACACTCCACGGCAACAACATCACACACTCCACGCCAACACCATCACACACTCCACGCCAACAACATCACACACTCCACGCAAACACCATCACACGCTCCACGCCAACAACATCACACACTGCACGCAAACACCATCACGCTCCACGCCAACACCATCACACACTCCACGCCAACAACATCACACACTCCACGCCAACACCATCACACACTCCACGCCAACAACATCACACACTGCACGCAAACACCATCACACACTCCACGCCAACACCATCACACACTCCACGCAAACACCATCACACACTCCACGCAAACACCATCACGCTCCACGCAAACACCATCACGCTCCACGCCAACACCATCACACGCTCCACGCCAACACCATCACACACTCCACGCCAACACCATCACACACTCCACGCCAACAACATCACACACTCCACGCAAACACCATCACACGCTCCACGCCAACAACATCACACACTGCACGCAAACACCATCACGCTCCACGCCAACACCATCACACACTCCACGCCAACAACATCACACACTCCACGCCAACACCATCACACACTCCACGCCAACAACATCACACACTGCACGCAAACACCATCACACACTCCACGCCAACACCATCACACACTCCACGCCAACACCATCACACACTCCACGCCAACACCATCACACACTCCACGCAAACACCATCACACACTCCACGCAAACACCATCACGCTCCACGCAAACACCATCACGCTCCACGCCAACACCATCACACGCTCCACGCCAACACCATCACACACTCCACGCAAACACCATCACGCTCCACGCAAACACCATCACACGCTCCACGCCAACACCATCACACACTCCACGCCAACAACATCACACACTCCACGCCAACACCATCACGCTCCACGCAAACACCATCACGCTCCACGCCAACACCATCACACGCTCCACGCCAACACCATCACACACTCCACGCCAACACCATCACACACTCCACGCCAACACCATCACACACTCCACGCAAACACCATCACACACTCCACGCAAACACCATCACGCTCCACGCAAACACCATCACGCTCCACGCCAACACCATCACACGCTCCACGCCAACACCATCACACACTCCACGCCAACACCATCACACACTCCACGCCAACACCATCACACACCATCACACACTGCACGCAGACACATCATGCACAGAGATTATATGTTGTCAAAGCACCAGAGTTTAGTGTCCATTTGGTGACAGACTGAAAAACATCAGAAACGCGTCCCAGACTCACTAACATGTTCACTATTAAGGGTGTCTGTGAACGCGCACAGGATGACGCCTATCTAGGCTACTAGGTGGTGTAAATAGGTCGGTTGGCGTTGGAACTAGTTAGTCATCATCCCTACAACTATCATTACTACTGAACTGATGTTTCTAGGCAACACTGACACGTCGCGCCACGCGACACACACACACATTAAATGTGAACTAAACCAATCAAACGCGCGGAATAAAGGGGAATGCTGACGCGTGACGGATCATACCTTTACACGGACGCTGCACGTCGATGGCCTCCTTAATGCAGATATTCCCTAATTAAAGGCGTGTGGAAAAGGTGATAATAGTGACGAAGAGAAAGGCTTTCCTGGCCGCAGTTCTCCACTTCCCGCTTCCTGCTCCAGCCCGACCGCACCACCTGCGCCGGGAGCGGGGGGAACTCCGGATGTTTCACTGGGGCTCTGTGGGATTACTGTCACCATCATCAGTTTTTATTATAGTTATTGTTTGATATGAGATCAGAAAATCATTATCTGACTCGAGATCTGGCCACACTCCTCTCAGAACCCCCCCGCAGCACATAGTAGTACGGCCGAACGGAACTGACTCCGATCCCGGTTCCGGAGTCCATGGAGTCGATTCCGAACTAATGTTTTCGAGTCATGTGTGTGACAGGGACCTGTAAATCCTGAACACTGTTCATGTCCCGGGTCTCTTGAGGCCGTAACCATGCTTTGCACATTGGGGGGGCAAACGGGTTTGTTTTTTTCAATGAATTGAATTATTGAATTATTAAAAGTTGTTCTAGGTCGAATTATAGCCTAGGTAGTTGTGAAGTAATCAATTTAAACTCTTTGCGAATAATATTTTTTTAAATATGCACACATTCACTCTTGTTTGTATGTGTCAAAAGTGTAAAAATAAAAATCGTGTCTCATCACATTCGGTTATAAATTGCATAATTTTTATGAATGCATTTTCAACTCAAAATGGCGAAATTACATTGAAAACCAGTTGAGTAGTTTGCATCACTGTGTGTTACAGTGGGTCGTTAAACATATCCATCGCAAAACAGTCAAATATTAATATTAATATGAAATGTTTGTCTAGTTGCATCTGATCACGCACACACTCCTCCACTGTAAAGACCAAAAGCGCCCGTTTGAATTCACACTCATCTTCAGTGACCTTTAAGCCCCGCCTTCTTTGATCTGATTGGCCATTGACGAGTGCTGTCAGAAAGATAAACATTAAACTTTTTAAAATGTCTGCCATCCTAACAACAAACAGAGCAGTGCGTAATAGAGAGCAATGTTGGGGGGACTTCCCCTCAATGCCTGCTTTAGCATACTTTTAAAAAGAGTACTTATTACGCAAATAATATACGTCAGTGTGAACTGAATCTATTGTTGTCTGACACTTTATTGCATGTTAAAGGGATATAGTTCACCCAAAAATGAAAGTTCTGTCATCATTTACTCTCCCTCATGTTGTTCCAAACCTGTATGAGTTTCTTTCTCCCGTTGAAAAGAAGATATTTTGAAGAATGTTGGACAGTTTTAGAGCGCTGCAGGTGTGACCTCAGCATTGAGCATCGCACTGGTTCCCTCGAGAAAAAAACTATAGGATTTTCCCATAGGCTTTCGGATTATCGCTAAAAACAAGCTTTGTGATCGACAAAAGTTTATGATACTTGCACGTTTTGTCCATCAAGATAATTATCACAGATGAACACAACTTTTATTAATTTTGAAGCCTAAATGCAGTTGCCAGAAGTAAAAGGCTAAAGCTAGGCTATAAACGGACTACACCACGGTCGCTCGACTTAAAAGTCACCATCACTAACCTTCCCGCAACTCTTCCAGTTCTTATCTCAAAACATTTTCCCAGAGTTGGACTAGTTCATAAGAGGACAATTATGAGCACAGTGAGGTTGTAAAAGCGGGCTGTGTTTACCTGTTTGGCTGATGATGTTTCATCTCCTCGACTGCCTCTGTAGTCCATTAGCCGCTTGTTAGCATCTGCCTTTTTCAAGATACGCAACAGCTTCAAAAAAATCAGTGGGGTAATACAGATGTATTTTATGTCGTAGAATAAAACGTAAAAGTGTCTTGAGCTTGTGTTCACCACAGACCTTATTTCAGCCCAAACCCCACTCAAAAAACCCATTGACTTCGGGACGAGGGAATCGAAGTGCTCAAATGCTAACTCGCTTCCGCGTTTAGGCCTACAAAGTGAGGTCATACCTGCACCAGTCGATAGACTTCCATGGTATTTTTCCCTACTATGGAAGTTAATCCGTCAACTGTTTGATTACCAACATTCTTCAAAATGTTTTGAGTTCAACAGAAGAAAGAAAATCATTCAGGTTTGGAACAAGTAAATGATGACAGAATTTTTATGTTTGGGTGAACTATCCATTTAATTGCAATTAAATAAAAATGGATTGTAGTTTATATTTATATTAAACTAAATTAGCTAACCTTTAGATGGCTTTGACTCACTTAGGTAGGACCATTTAAATTCTGCTTTATGTGACTACAGTGGCTCTGGGCATGTGACTAAAAGTGCAAATCCCATTGGCTGGCCAGTGTGATAAGAGATTATCAACCAATCAATGTTTTTTTAAATCTTTCATATTGCTAGTTAAAAAAAAGAACTGAACCAATTTTTAGCATGTTTAGCATATTGCTAGCTAACAAAGTGTTACCATTTTTGCTCATTAGCAAATTGTACTGTAATCGCTATTGTAATCTTTAGTGTTCTTTTTCCGTCTATGGCAGCCCATTGAACCGCTTGCAGGAAAGTTCTGAAATTTGGCACACAGATAGAGGACAGTCTGAACTGTCACCAAAGCCAATTTGGAGTTTCTAACTCAATCACTCTAGCGCCACCAACTGTCCAAATTTGCACACACATTTATGTTAATAACGTTTAAACTAAGGGCTAGAAACACAATTATATTTTCCTTTGATTCCTTGGCGAATTCAATTGCAAAATTCAACCAGATCATCTTCAGACCATGCCGGCAAAAGTTATGGAATTCAAGTTGATTTGTCAAACCGTTCTCGAATAACCCGCGAACGAATTTGACCGAAGAACACGCCAAAATGACTCTCTGCAATTCTTTGGCATATTGACTCCAAACTTTGCATGTGTCATTGTGACCTCACTCTGACCACACCACATCAGTTTGGTCACAGCGCCACCTATTGGTCGAAAGTGATAAAGCATTAAATCATATTACTAGTGAATGATTTTTCAGCCATTTCGCCTAAAGTCATCTTAAGTCTAATTGCTCATTGTTGCAGTGGGTTTGTTCCAGCATTGCTGGCTTTACTTAACGTGCCTTCTTTATGCTTGGCCTAAACTGGATACAAATAATTGTAATATAAAATAGCATTAAAGGAACACTCCACTTTTTTGAAAATAGGCTCATTTTCCAGCTCCTCTAGAGTTAAACAGAGTTTTACCGTTTTCGGATCCATTCAGCCGATCTCCGGGTCTGGCGGTAGAACTTTTAGCATAGCTTAGATCACTGAATCTGATTAGACTGTTAGCATCTCGCTCAAAAATTACCAGAGACTTTCAATATTTTTCCTATTTAAAACTTGACTCTTCTGTAGTTACATCGTGTACTAAGGCCGACGGAAAATGAAAAGTTGCAGTTTTCTAGACCGATATGGCTAAGAACTATACTCTCATTCCTGCATAATAATCAAGGAACTTTGCTGCCGTACCATGGGTGCAGCGGCGCAAAAATAGGCTAACTTCCGTCAACATAACCAACGTGACAACCCGCTTGCACAGAGAGCATGCTGGGGACTATTTTCAGGCCGCTGCGTAATATCATTGCACCGCTGCACCAGATCGGCTGAATGGATTCGAAAACGGTAAAACTCAACTGTTTAACTCTAGGGGAGTTGGAAAATGAGCCTAAAAAAAGTGGAGTGTTCCTTTAAGGTTTAATTACTTGAATCAAACTAGAGGAGGTTGTTCCTTTGTTTCATCTCAAGAGGGTTTTCTTGCCTTGTTTATAACTGAAGTGCAATAACTTCAGTCCTGTGAGACGGACGAGCGAAGATACAGAAACGGGCAAATGATGCAAGCAAAAGAAATAGGAAATCCTTTACAAATCAAAACCTTTTGTAATTATACGTACCCTCAGAGCCTCCTGTCTTTTTGCTCTTGGCACATTGCATTGTTCTATCAACCTGTCATCTGATCCGTTTCTTTATTTAACACATTACTGTGATTACTGGAGCTTGTGTTTGCTACAGGCCGCCATTAACACAATAAACACTCTTCTGCTGGAGGTTTTGACAGTTCTTTATTCCCTTTTATAAGGCTGATGGATCCCTGCATATATATATATATACACAATATATATATATATAAACACAAGAACTTGCTATATTGGAGAGCTACACCAAGAAGGGGAGAAGGTAACATCATAAACAACACTGACAGGTAATCAAAGAAAGAAGGGGAATGAGGAAATGTCTAACAGCACGACTGGATGACACTGAATGAGAAGGGAAGGGTGTTGATCGCAACTAAGAACCTGACCTAATAACTTAAACCTAAAAATAATAAAAATCAAACAAACATTTCACACACAGTGTATCTTAAATAGGTTAAGTGGAGAACCATTTACCATAAATATTTTTAAGGAACCAAGATATATAAAAAAGTGATTTATCAACAACAACAAAACATGTTAGTCTCTCTTTTTAAATGTATTCTTTCTTTTCATTCTCTGCTTGATTTTCTTTTTTTTCCCTCTCCAAGGCCGACTTCTCCCAATGAAGGAAAAACGATCAAAGCCCAAAAGATACGAGTTAGTATAAAACTAACAAATGATTGGAACACCACAATCAACGCATCACAAAACAAACCCACAGACACACAACAGCAAAACACATTATCTTCATCCAGCAGAATGAGTCTTCTTCAGTTTTCCTCGGTGCTCGTACTTTATCGGCACTAGTAAAGATCATCATAACCATCAGAATAACTTCACAGTGTGGCAGAAAGTGAGGTGAGAGCAGGAGAGCGTTGTACTCGTTCACATCAGGAGAATTCAAACAAGATCATAATAACAAACAGAATTAGGAAACCCAATAGTTCATAGATAGTATACAAAAATCGCCACGTTTAGGTGCTTGTCTTTCCCATCACACTGCTCTGGGAAGGCATTGATTGGCTAGAAATGGGACGAGATGGTCCGATGTATCGTTCAGATGAGAGAGAATGGCCATATGCTGACAGAAGTGACCTGACATGGTGTTTTCTCATCAGGGAAAGCGGATTGTAGCCAACAGAATAACGTGTGGATGGTTAGGTTCGTTGCCGCAACGCTCGCCTCTTCCTGTTGTAGTAGTGGTGTAGACCAGTCTGTCTGGAGTAGTTCATCATGTAGTTTTGTTTGCGGGTGCTGTGAAGAGGAGAGCAGACAGAGGCGGTCGGGTTAACAGCGATTATCGCGTGCGATCGCTCTTCTAAGTCGTATCTAGCCAAGAATTCACAGAGCACTACAGAATCAAATCGATCGTTCACTCATAACCTCAAACACTGTCATCGTCTCGTTTTACGCTCTCAACTGTTTTGCAATCAACAGACTTTGACTGAAGACATTGCTTGAGGTTGGAGCTTGAGGAAAGACTGACAGATGGAAAAAGAATAAAGAGACCAAACGTAAAAACAGTGAGAGGTTGTGAGGAGGAGAGACAGACAGACAGAGTCCAAATAAACTAAATAATAATGAAATAAAATGTGGAAAAGAGTCTGAGAGTTGCTATTGCTTAGCCTGTCATTGCCTCTTCTGTCCGTCAGGTTGGGACCAATGAGCCAGGAACGCAGCCAGGACAGGAAGGGGCGTCTGCAAAGCATGAAGGGACAGGAGGGTGGGAGATGGTGCTGTGATGAGGGTGAAGGACCGGTGAAAGGGATCTGTGCTTATCTGTGAGTCTCTGGACTAGTGGAGATACAGCCACGACACACAAAGTTAGCAATGGCTTATGGACAAATGCGATCAAAATTAAGGGGCCTGGGGCGGGTTAACTGGGCATGCAAACAAATACAGTGCTTGATTCGACTGTATTCACATTTTAATCATATTCATTGAAAGGCTTTTGTCACCATAACCTTAAAACAATTTCATTATTATAGTAAAACATTTTTACACTACAGGTTTCATATGCAATGCAAGTCTTTTCCATTCCATCATGTGGCTTTGAGTTGTAGAATGACGGAGATTAAGCTCAAACAGTTTCACACCAGGACTCATTCAAGTTCATGGAGGGCATCTTTCTCAAGTCATCAGTCCACCCTATTCAACAAGGACAAAAGTATTGGGTCACGCGTCTCAATTCTTGAATTCAGGTGTTTCAATCAGACCCATTGCCACAGGTGTATAAAATCAAGCACCTAGCCATGCAGTCTGCATTATAGGGTTAGTTCACCCAAAAATGAGATTTCTGATTTCTTCCATTAATTCCTCACCCTCATGTTGTTCCAAACCCATAAGACCTGTGCGCCAGAACTTTGATGAAATCCGAGAGCTTTCTGAACCATCCATAAGCAGCAACGTCACTGCAACTTTCAAGCTCCAGAAAGGCAGTAAAGTCATCGTTAAAATAGTCCATGTGACTCCAGTGGTTCAGCCTTCATGTGATGAGAATACTTCAGCGACGGGAATACTTTAGTGCGCAAAAACAAACACAAATAACGACTTTATTCAACAATCTCTTCACGTCTGTGTCAGTCTCCTAAGTTATTCATGTAGTAAACACAGGGCAGAGCTTCCGAGTTCTACGCCAGAACGCTGTAGAAATGTATTTTGTCGCTTCATAACATTAAAGGATTAGTTCACTTCAGGATTAAAATTTCCTGATAATTTCCTCACCCCCACGTCATCCGAGATGTTCATCTCTTTCTTTCTTAAGTTGAAAAGAAATTAAGGTTTTTGAGGAAAACATTCCAGGATTTTTCACATTTACGCACGATTTATTACGTAATCACGTTGGAAAGGACACGCATGACGTATGCGAAAGTACCGATCAAGTGTTTACAAAGTCAAACGGCCTTCACTAAAAAAAGGTAAAACAAAGATGTCGGACGATTTTGATGTTGGAGGAGAAAATGAGATGGTCTCCCAACAGCGGTATTTTCCACCTTTCCAACGTGATTACGTAATACGTAAGACAAACATTTGTGGTTACAAAGTAAATTAATGTTTATATTTTTTAGAAAATGTCCGATGGTTTGTCTAGATCAGACCCTATTCCTCTGGGATCGTGCAGAGCCTCTGAAGCCCTTCCTTTGATTTGGACCTTCAGCCGTTGGTTGCCATTGAAGTCCATTATGTGGAGAAAAATCCTGGAATGCTTTCCTCAAAAAACTTAATTTCTTTTCGATTGAAGAAAGAAAGACATGAACATCTTGGATGACATGGGGGGGGGGGGTAAATTATTAGGAAATTGAAGTTAACTAATCCTTTAATGTTGAACCTCTGGAGTCACATGGACTATTTTAACAATGTCTTTACTTCCTTTCTGGGCCTTGAAAGTTGCAATGACGTTGCTGTCTATGGAGGGGTCAGAGAGCTCTCAGATTTCATCAAACATTTTTTGATATAATTTTTGTATAATTAATATAATTTGTGTTCTGAAGATGAACGAAGGTCTTACGTGTTTGGAACGACATGAGGAATTAATGACAGAATTTAAATTTTTGGGTGAACTAACCCTTCAACAAACATTTGTGGAAATAATGGGTCGTTCTGAAGAGCTCAGTTAATTCAAGCGTGGTATGCCACCTTTGCCATAAGTCAGTTTGTGAAATCTCATCCCTGGTGAGGTATTATTGGAAGGTCGCGTTTAGGAGCAACAGCTTCTCAGCCATGAAGCGGAAGACGACGTAAAGTCACAGAGCGAACCGGTCGCTGAGTGCTGAGGCACATGGTGCATAAAAGTCACCAACGCTCAGCTGATTATAGATGAAGAGTTCCAAACGTCCACCGGCATTAAAGGGATAGTTCACCCAAAAATGAAAATGACCCCATGATTTACTCTCCCTCAACCCATCCTAGGTGTGTATGACATTCTTCTTTCAGACGAACACACTCAGAGTTATATTAAAACATGTCCTGGCTCTTCCAAGCTTTATAATGGCAGGGAATGGGGCTCACGAGTTTGAAGCTCAAAAAAGAGCATCCATCCATTATAAAAGTGCTCCACACGGCTCCGGGGGTTAATAAAGGCCTTCTGAAGCAAATTTATGGGTTTGTGTAAGAAAAATGTCCATATTTAAAACTTTATAAAGTACAATATCTAGCTTCCGTATCCAGATCGTCTTCCATATTCAACTTAGGCAGAAAGTGTAACGCCTCTCGCAGTTCAAAACGCTTACGCTGTCTAATTTTCATTTTTGGGTGAACTGTCCCTTTAATATCAGCACAAAAACTGTGCGGCGGGAGCTTCGTGGGGTGGGTTTCCATGGCTGAGCAGCTGCAAGCCTCACATCACCTTTACAACGTTGGAGTGGCACAAAACACACACTGGGTTTGGCTGGAGGAGGGATAATGGTATGGGCTGTTTCTCAGGGGTTGGGCTAGGCGTCTTACTTCCAGTGCAGGGAAATCTGGACAATGCTATGCTTCCAACTTTGTGGGAACTGTTTGGGGAATGAAGAGTGGAATAGCTGCAAAGTGGGGACGGAATCCATATTAATGTCTATGAATTTAGAATGAGATGTCATTACTGTCCCTATTGGAGTAATGGTCAGGTGTCCCAATACTTTTGTCCATAGTTCACTCTTATACACTCAGTAGCCATTTTATAGGCACACCTGTACATCTGCTTATGCAAATAACTCATCAGCCAATCATGGCTCCTGTGAGCTACTCATGGTCTTAATCCTGGAATTACTCCAGTGTCCCAAACAGTCCCCAAATCTCAATCCAACACATGTTTGGCATGTGGCAGAGGTGCATCATAAACATGTACCTGACAAATAACATGCATGTCCAGGCTATCCTGTCAACATGGACAGGAATCTATAGGGATTGTTCCCAAGATCATTCTCAATCAATTATTTAGACCTATTCTGAGGGCAAAGTGTGTCCTACACAGTATCAGAAAGGTGTACCTAATAAAGTGACCAGTGAGTGTCTCATTATATTGCTTTGTGTTTGACGTGTGTGTAAGGAGTACAAGTATATATTTCTGACACTCCCGCTGTGTATTGTCACAATCTCCAGTAAACCTGTATGAGTGAGTTGACCTGTTTCTGTACATACACCTGTCCGTAATGTTTTTAAAGTATTTGATTATTATCTAAAACCAAGAACTAAATGAAATGTTAGATCTATTTTGGGTGACATTAACCTCCAGCTGTGTAGGGGAAAGAGTCCTTAGATTAGGGTCGGATACAGGGAACGACAACAATGGAAACAACACACACACAGTATATATACACACACACACACAGAACTGTGCAAAAGTCTTAGGTGCTTCAGGTTATTACAATATTTTATCTAAAACTGATATTCCCTATTGGCACACTAAAGCAAAATGTATAAATAATCATCTTAAAGTACAGTAAATATTTAACTTTTGCACAGTACTGTATATTTTTTACAACTTCCACCTTCAGATTAGTTCCAGTGCTTCTTGAAATGTGGTTACACAATTGTAGCAGCTGTACGGGTGACACTTTATTTCAATATTCTACTAACTGTGAGTAACTGTACATGTTAACTAGCAGTCATTAGAGTATTAGTAGACTTAATATCTGCTCTTTATTCTGATGCTCCTAACACACATTCAACTATCAGTATCTTTACAACTACAGGTCAACTTATTCTACTAACCCGAACCTGACAGTCTACTAATACTCTAATGAGAGTGAGTTGACATGGAGTTGCACAGTTACTCATAGTTAGTAGAGTGTCTAAAGTTGACTATCGGAATAAAGTGGGATATTCTTCAAGAAGACAATATATTGGTAAAAGCAATTTTGCAATTTTAATATAGTCATCTATTATAATGAACTTTAGGTAAGGTTTTCATGTGTTGTTTCCTTTATTTTCGTCACCGTGTATGGGGTGATGAGGTCTATAGTGATGCACAAGACAGGCTCATGAGGCGGGCGACGACCAAAGGCAGGGAACAGTGGTGCATTCTGGGAACAGCAAAGCACTTACCTGACACTACAGCCATGCCATAGGGAGCAAAATACAGAAGAGAGGAAAGGTTATCAGATGCAGGACAGGGCTGCTGCTGGCTTGCACAGAGGTGAGGGGGTGGAAGTGGCCTGACCTGCGTCAGCAGTATCAGAGGGGATGATGGGAGTGAAACCAGGTGGAGGTGAGGAGAGGGTTATCGCAGAGCAGCGGAGGATGGTGGAGGTGAACGAGTGAGTGGAGGGCACAAGGGTGGCAGTGATGAGAGAGAAAGAGAGCGCAGTGTGAGGGCAAGAACTTGAGTGAGAGGGACGGGGACTGAGATATGTGTAGAAACAGGCGTGTGTGTGTGTAGGATGAGTTCAGCGAGTGTTTAACGTCTACTGGCCAATGCGGCACTATGTAGAAACTATGGTATTAAGGGATAGTTCACCCAAAAATGAAAATTACCCCATGATTTATTCTCCCTCAAGCCATCCTAGGTGTGTATGACATTATTCTTTCAGATGAACACAATCAAAGTTGTATTAAAAAATATCCTGGCTAATCCAAGCGTTATAATGGCAGTGAATGGGAGCCCAAAATCTGAAATCCCAAAAAGTGCATCCATCCATTATAAAAGTGCTCCACACGGCTCCAGGGGTTAATAAAGGCCTTCTGAAGCGACTCGATGGGTTTGAGTAAGAAAAATATCCATTTTAACATGTTATTAAGTAAAAATATCTAGCTTCCGGCGGACCACCTTCCGTATTCAACTTGCGCAGAAAGCGTGACTGGCGTAGCGTAAGCGTTTTGGACTGCGAGAGGCGTTACTGTGCGTTCACACCGCCGGCAGTCATTCATTTTCAATGTGATCCGGCGGAATAAGAAGAAAGAAGAATATCATATACACCTAGGATGGCTTGAGGGTGAGTAAATTATCTATTCCTTTAATCATGAACGCACTTCATTATTATTAGCCTAACAGAAGAATTTACTGTCAAATCAAAACACCTGTTTCACAAGTGTCAAAGTACTTTTCTATATCATGTTATCCAAGCTGAAAGATTACACTGATGTCTGAGTGAAGGATGGTTCATGTGTTGTTTGTCTGTCCAGGAGTACTCACAGAATGACTTCCACATGGTCCAGCGCCCACTGATCATGACCTGCGCCCTCATGGCGCGGCTGCCACCATCGCAACTGTACACCCCTCACACGAGCCTCCCTACAGCACACAAACACACCAATCAATGATATATCACTCAGTCCCTGGAAATAGGCAAGAATGAAGGTGTAATGACGTTTGTTGCAGGTGTTCCAAACAGGTGCACGAAATGAAACAGCATTACTGATTTCTCATGAAGCTCAGGGTTCACAATGATGTGGAAGCACAAATGGACATGAAGTTCCGGGTAAAAATTTCCTCCTCAGAAAGTCCCTGCTCACAGGGAAGTACTTTTTCAAAGTTCAGGAACTTTCGGGAATGGGACTTGGGCGCTGAACATGCTGATCGGTTGCGCTCACGCAGCATTTTATTTCAACCGCCATTTTTAAAAGTCTTTAGCGGTGCGTGCAGTAAGAGCTGTTTGCTATTCAATCCACAATGGAGTATAAATACGACCGACGGACCGACGACGAGGTTCAGGCTTTATTAAGCTTATATGCGGAGGATGAAATTATGGACGTCAGAAGCAAAAAAAATGTGGTGGGTCCTCCCCCAGAAAAAACTGACTGGAGTAGATGCATTTACATTAAGTGCAAATAACCCGCCTGGTTAACTAAACATCAGGTTAGGCCAGACACAGAATCATCCACAGCGGCAGTAGTGTAGGGGTAAAGCACATGGTAGAAAGATTTGACACAAATCAACCCGAGGTTTGAATCCGCCTTTTCCCGAATTCGCTCTACTCCCTTTTCCCATCACACATCAGATCGGAAAGGCATTTATTTTCAATAAAAATGAAGAAAATATTTGAAAAGTGGAAATAAAGCGTCTAACGTGTGTTTAATAATAAAGTGTTTATTGGTTAGGGGTAGGATCCATGCGCTGGATTCATAGTTTTCAGTCATGTGACTGTCGCGGAGCCCAAAACCGCCATAGGACTGCAGCACAAGCCTGTCATTTTTTAAAAAAAATATGTGAAATAGATGCAAATTTTTGGCACTTGTGATCCGTATACAGAACCTGCTGCAGTATTTCAGTCACTAAAAACAGTTTTTAAAACGGCTAAAGAATCCTTATCGGCTAAAGAATCCTTATCGGTGCAACCCACCCTTAAAGTGCTGTAATGTACTAAAACAGTGATATCAAAATATCAGATTCAGTTTACACCTTTTTGTAGATGAGCCAAGAATATGAACGCAACGCGCTTTCTTTATAATGCTCTTCGATGGAAAAACACTTAACAATAAACAATAAATGCGTTGCATTAATATTCTGTGTTAATTTGCTTGTACCACGCCTGTACAACACATGCATAATACGTATGCATAATCAATAAGGTGTATATTGAATTTGGTCTTTTAATATCACTGTCTTACTGCATTAATGCTAACTACAAACCTGGTAAAAATGACTGGCGGGCAGTGGAGGAAAGCCTTGTTTTTCCCTCCAGGTGGGCGTTCCTATAATGGTGTGACGTCACATGAAAACTATTTATTAGAGACGGAGAAAGTGAGTGGGTCCAATATCATTGGTCTTAAAAAGTGGCTGTGTCTTGTCCCGCCCACATACAATGGTTCTGACGCCTATGGGTGAAATCCAGAGGGAACTCGCGCGCAGTCCTACATCACCGGACTAATCTTCACAGTACTTTAGACCGGAAACGCAGACAGCAACAGGTCTGGGGGAAAAGTTCCTGGGACAAATTGTTCTGGGTAATTTCGGTGGAAACAGGGCTATAGATACAACAAGAGAAGTTCAAACAAATACCAGACAAATACCACAGGAGTGGAGCCCATTGTCATTGTTAGCACCCTGCTCTACTGTTTGAGCTACAGGAGCAACATACAGGAGACCTGATTCAACACTGTAACATGTAATGAATTCTGAGTGTGTGCAGACTCACAGTGGGATGTTGTAGGACACTCTCTGGGCTTTGATGAAATCTTTTGGCTGGTGTTGCGCAATGACGTGCCAGCTAACTCCATTATTGACGCTGTACTGGAGAAGCACGGCCCGGTCAACAGTGTCCGCCTGATCCAGGGCAGCGTTACAGCTGTCCGTCTGAGACACACTGCCGATCTGCAGCACGAACATGATCTTACTGAGGAGAGAGATGGAGAGGACGGTGACGGACTGTATCAATGACGCACAAACTAGAATGGATTGTTTGAATCTATGTTTTGCTGTACCTCGCACGGGTTAGATCCAGAGGTCTAGTGATGGCCTGTCTCATCTTGCAGCCGTTGAAGTACAGCGAGTCCCCATGAGCGTGAGGAGAGAGCTGACCGCAGCCACTGCCCACCCCGCCCCCCTGAATCAAACTCCAGCTCTCCTGAGACACTGAGCCCGACTCAAAGTTGTCCTTTATAGAGCTGGGCAGTTCACTGCTGGACAGAGAGCAGTCATCACCTGAGAAAGACAAAACCTGTTCCTGTTTGTTCTTTTGCACTGTAAACTAATCACAGAGTCAGAGAAACGGATGCCCACCATGATGCCCTTCATCGCAGATGCAGACGGGTCCGCTGGTACAGTACCCATGACCACTGCACAGACCGGGACACGCTTCCCCGATGTACACGTGATCCACGCCCCAGCTGTAGCGCTCACCGGCCGCCTCGTGCTGGATCCAGCGGAACTGTGTCGCTCTGGAGACAGAGAGATATTCACAGACAGAGATTCAGAATGCTTCACCAATCACAACACATCGCTCCAGCCGACCAATCAGAGCACAGTGTGCTTTTCAGAAGGAGGGGCTTCACAGAGACAGGAACTAAACAGAGCGTTACTGACAGACTGGGAAGAGAGGAGCCGCAACAATGGAGAATATGAGGAAAACCTGCTCTAGTAGAGCCAGAAAACAACAGCAAGACTGTGTAAAAGAGCACAATATGGATAATTTATAGGAACCCAGTAATCCATACCCAGAGGACACATGGTCAGGCAGCTGAATGGTCACTCTGGTCCACGCTGAACTGTTGACTGGACTGTAGATAGTGGACTCGTGGAACTGGAAAGGTGAGCAGCCCATGTTGTTGACGGAGGAAGGGAGACAGGCAGACTGGACTAACTGCCACATGTCCGACCTGTGAAAGACAGGGATGTTATTACTGGATACATATCGTTTCTAGACCAGATAACTTTGAATGAATGTTCTATTAATGTTACAGGAAGAACGTTTGTTCATAACCTTGCCAGAACGTTCCCTGTGAGCTGGAACCCTATGCTTACAAAAATGAAAGTGCAAGGCTTTGTAACGAGTATATTTGAGGTCAGAATTTTCAGCCCCCTTGGTAAATATGATCAAAGATGGCTGTATAAATAAAGCTCACAATCACACACACACACACACACACACACACACACACTAACCCTACCTCTAAACCTACCCATCACACACACACACACCTACCCTACCCTCAACCTACCCATCACACACACACTAATCCTACCCCTCAACCTACCCATCACACACACACACACTAACCCTACTCCTAAACCTACCCATTACACACACACACACACACCAACCCTACCCCTAAACCTACCCATCACACACACACACACACACACTACCCTACCCCTAAACCTACCCATCACACACACACACACACACTACCCCTACCCCTAAACCTACCCATCACACACACACACACACACACCAACCCTACCCCTAAACCTACCCATCACACACACACACACACACTACCCTACCCCTAAACCTACCCATCACACACACACACACACACACACACACTCACACTCACACACACACACACACACACACACTCACCTGGCATCCTTCCTGTACTGTAGAAGCACTGAATGATGGTCATCACATCTGTCTGCCTCACATCCAACCACAATCTAAAGTGGACAAAGAGCAGTGTTACTGTGTGTGTGTGTATGTGAGAAATCTGAATGACATCAGACATCTTGTGCTCGAACCTTGAACTGTAAGATGTATCCAGGCTGAACGATGAGCTCACGGGTTGCCAGGATGTTGTGCGAGCCGTCTTGGTTCTTGTTGGGCCAATACAAGTGGAAAGATGGGTTTCCGCAGAAGCCGGCGGTGCGGACAGCATTGGGATAGAAGCTCCAGCTCTCTTCATGAGAGACGCCCTCTGGAGGAAGCAGAACGTTATTGTAGCTCTAAGGCATCTCACAAAGCCTGTCAAGAAAACACTTTAAAATCATTCTAGGATCACTGATATGAGAGCCAACCATCGTCAAAGGTGTCCAGTAGAGTGCTGGGGTTGATGTCTGACCCTCCCACCAGGATGTTGTCTAAAGCCCACTGAGCGCGCTCCACACTCGGCCGGACCAGACTCGATGCCAGCGAGAACGGCTGCCACCAGCGCAGACGCGTGCCGTTGGTCAGAGCTCTCTCTGGCAGCACGATGTAGTCTCTCCTCACAGACACGTACTTCAGATAGTCCATCTCATGGAGCAACGTCCAGGACACACCTTACAGAGAGAACAAAATCAATCCATTTACATGTTTTAAAGAGCACCCATTCTGCTTCTGTCTTTAGTGTGTGATGTTGCTGTTTGAGCATGAAAGCTTCTCTATATCAGTGTCAGTGTTTCTGAACTCCTGAAACGCCTCCATCTTGAGTTTTCTTCCGGGAACCAACACGTCACAATAATCCTCATTATAATAATTCATACGCTGAATAAAGGGGCGGGGCCTGGTTGAGTTAGTTAGTAGTGTGTTGAAACTGGCGGTTATGGTAAGGGGCGGGACATTTCCCAAACACCAATCACAACACACTGCTCCAGCCGACCAATGAGAGCACAGTATGCTTTTCAGAAGGAGGGGCTTCATAGAGACAGGAACTAAACGGAGTTACTGACAGACTGGGAAGAGAGGAGCCACAACAATGGAGAATATGAGGAAAACCTGCTCTAGTAGAGCCAGAAAACAACAGCAAGAGTTATGTGTAATAGGTGCTCTTTAATAAAAGTGAATTGTGTGTTATTACAAATTAAACGTACCTCCATCAATAGAATAATCCAACAACACGCCCTCTCTCCGGCAGGTTGGACGATGGCACAGCGTAACATTCTCCTCACTGCCGATTTTAGCCCAATACTCCACAAATCTGGAGCAGGCACAAGTTATTAATATGAGAATACACTTAAAGTTATTGGCTATTACAGAGCGCTGAAACCTGAACACGGCCCCGCAAACACACAACGCTCCCATAACGTTAGTATTTGGTTACAAATAATCCAAATCTAGGAATGTTCTTTTAGGTTTTTACAACCATAAAATAACGTTTACATAAGTTTTATTTTGAGAGTTATTGTTAGGTTTTAAAGTAACCTTCTAATTAAAACATTGCAGATGTTTTTGTGTGACAATCTACCCAGAGCTTTAAATGTTTTCAGAATCATAAACTACATATTGTAGAATTACATGACTGACATTACTGTAATACAGCATTTAATGCAATGTAGAAATTCGATCAGACTCGATTATAAATATAGCTGCGAGCAGCAATTATCGGGGTTCAAGCATGCTTTAGAAAGCATGTATCCACTTAAAACATAGAAGGAAAAGACCATTTACAGCCAATACAGGTAATTTACCTTAGGAAATATATGGTTTTTGTTTAGGAACGATAGGCATTTTGGTTAGACTTGGCCACGCCTGTTTTTTAAATGGCCCTGCTATAGCTGTCCAAAGGCCAAAGGTCAACATTTTTTTGATAACTATTGACCTAGAGAGTCCCGAGAATTGTGCCGCTGTGGTTTTATCGAGGTTAAACCAAAAACCTAGGACTAGTTTGCCAAAGTTGGTTTTTGAAATAAACCAACTTTGACAATATTTAACAAACGATTCGGCGGACAGCGGCGGTCCTAGAGGCAAAGTTGCTCAGCATGAGGAGTTCTGCCATGCGGTATGAGTGTCGTGGCCGGGTGTGAAAAACCACGCGATACACAATGCTTTACGCACGTGAAAAACACGAAGGCGCCTCTCGGTGGCCGATTGGTTTCGAATGCCTCATAGGCCTCTAGAGACGTGAGTCAAACAGGCCCAGCGAGTTTCGCTCCGACCGGCCTCCGTTAACCTTGTCTGACAGCCGCTCAAACTTCACTGGCCAATGGCGGACATGTTTTGTCAGATACGTCAGTGTCTACATAGACAATCATGGAACCTCAGACAAAGACACCATATGCCAATTCAATTGGACCAAAGTCAATTGGACTAACGGTGAAGTAGTTAGCCATTTTCATGTTTTTTTTCCATGTTATAGCGCCAACAAGTGGCCAGTTTCCACGTCCTTTTTCACGTAACCACAGAACGAGCTCTTACACAGGTGTGCTGAGTTTGGTGAAAATATCTCGTTCCGTTCACGAGTTATAGCCAATTTAGTGAAAGTGGCTCCTCCCACTTCGAACGTTTGGTGGCCCTTAGGGACCGTGAACTGAAATTTCGACTATTGACAATTAGACTCCAGAGAATCTTTCTGCACTGGTTTGTTTCAGATCGGGCCAAAAACCAAGGACTAGTTCGCAAAAGTAGGTAAAAAAAAAAAAAAAACCTGAAAATGTCTCCAGGGTGACAAGCAAATCCGAGGCATTTTCTCCATCTTGAGCCAAGGATTCCAGCGATATAAGACACTTGAGCCTACGCCTAACGCTGAGCCATTTCGTACTTTTGACCGCTGTAGCGCCCCCGTCAGGCCGATCGGGCCACGCCTCGGTGACGTTGTAGGCGGTGTGAGAACTACCAGCCCATAGGCGGAGCCTTCCCCTGGCCACGGGTCAAAAATGCACCGCCACATTTAAACTAAATCTAGTAATAAAGTGAAAATTAAATTCAATTTGCTGCATTAAATTTAGATCTGCTCATGTTGCATCATACTTTTTAGGAATTTTACAGCGTTGCACACTAAAACCAATCACACACGACTCTGTTGAGTTTATGAATGCTAATGGCCAATCAGAGGCGGTACGATTAGTAATCGCTGAAACACCGGAGATTTGTTCAGTGCTCGAGCTAAACTCGAATTTTGCACTCTCACGAATACTGTCCCATAAACTGATAAACATAAGCAGATTTGGTGATTGTGCTCTTGAGAGCATCAATATAAATAGGCTTTTCTATTTACAACTTATTTTTGCAGCATTGAGCAATGTAGCCAATCATCACTGATCATTTTTTGAATGCAACGGCCAATCAGACGTGTTTAATTTAGAGAACCCCTCTCCACCCAAAACGCCAGAGTTTTTGTCCAGTGCTGAGATCATTATAATTTAACTTGTAACAAAAACGTGTAAACATTATGTAGACTAAATAAGACATTCATCGTACAGTCAGCTTAATCGATTAGCAGAACTTTGTGAGATCGCGATGAATTGAGATGAGTGACAGCTTACGGGAGCGCTTTTATCCACCGTTCTAGGCGAAAATCCATTCAGAATCTGAAGAAAACCCGTATGTTTTGCTGCATTAGGTAAGGCAATGGTTAGGCTATTTATTATTCACACTGGCTGCCATGCCAAATCACGCATATGCTTGCCTGTTCATATTATAGTGGTTTGTGAACATAACCCCTTTAATAACAAGAGCGTTTATGCTGGGATGTGTAGGTTGTTGATAGGCAACTATTTCATTCTATTTAAATGTGTTTTTAAGGAGGAAACACATCTAGCCTTAACCTAGAGTTGGTTAAAACGTTGCACCCTCAAAGTTTCAATTCTCTACGACTTTTGGTCTGCCCGATCACTTTTAGCGGAGAATGCTGATCCTTGGAAAATTTAACAATTACAATAGATTTTCAGCACTACGTTCTTGAACACCTAATGATCATAATTAAATCAAACTTTATAGCTGAAGTTTTTAAACCAGGGTTAAGCATAGTAAATGTGTGACTTTGTTTTCTTTTACTGCACTATAAATGCATGTGTTTTTACAGCACACGTTTTCCACCGAAAGTCATTTTGTTTCACCGGCTCACACTGAAGAGAGCCTGAGGTTAACGGAGATTTGTTTGATTATAGTTTGATGTGCTTTCCTACAGGAAAAAATCATCCTACTTCCGTAAAGAAAATCTTTCTGTCTTTAAACATGTGGGTTTTGGGAACGTTCTGTGAAGCAAAACCTGTTGGGTTTAAGAGTTCAGCTCATCACAGCATCTCTCTGGCCTTCAGAAGAAGGTGCTGATGTCTGAGACTGAAGGGTTTGGCATACAGTAAGTAATGTGTGTGATAAATGTGTAGTTACTTCGCCCCACGCAAGTCCAGATCGCTGGTGACGGCCTGTCTGGCGCCGGCTCCGCTGAAGTACAGAGCCGTTCCCTCCACCAGCACCCTACAGTCCGTACAGGGGGACCCGCCCTCCAGCGTCTGCCACTGCGGCCCGCGGGCCCCATCCCAGTCGAAGCGCTCCTTCAGCGAGGCCTGCTGGGAAACAGTGAGAGCGTGACGTGTGCAGCGCTGCCGTGTGTGTGTTCATTCACTCATGTGCTCTGCGTTACCTTCAGCGTGCCGCTGGCGTAGCAGCTGGGCCCGGAGAACCCGGGGTCACACAGGCACTGCTGGTCCAGACAGTCTCCATGACCTCCACAGTGCTTCACACAGGCTGGACCGATGTAGAAGTTCTCCAGCGCCCACTGCGTGTCCGAATGCCTCTGGTAGAAGCGGAACCGCACCGTTCTGTGGACAGTCATCACCGCCTGAATCAACACTCCCAGCAAACATCATGACATCGGTTTAATGAAACTGTTGAGGATTGACTTGACTGGCGTCAGCGGTGTGTGTGTTATCTCACGTGTCTGCGAGGCTGTCTGGCAGAGGATAGACGGCTCGCTTCCACCCATCGGCAGGGAAGAAGACGGACGGCTGCGACACCTGACCTCCGCACCGTGGGTCCGCGGGCAAACACTGAGGCACCAGGTACTTCCAGGTCACGCCGAAGTTCACCGAGTACTGAACGTGAACCTGTCTCTCCGCAGGCTTCTCCGGCACGCTGCAGCCGACCGCCATCTACACACGACACACACACACCACTGTGGGAGCTGGAATACTCAGTCAGGGTTTATCTGTACTTATCTATTACTCCAAATTCTCACTTCATGACCCAGCTGTTTGTTTCACTTACTTTCCCATTAAGCTATAAAACTTAATTTCTGAATGTTCTCTAAATGTTCTCTGAATGTTCTGAAACAAGTAGCAACATTTAAAAAATGATGAATGTCCAACTAAAATGTTTCAGAAAAACGTTCCATGAGCGATGTTTTTGTGCTAACGTTTTGAGAACATTATTAAAGACTTCTATTAACTGATCAAACTGGATGCATAAATTAATACAATCATCATATAAATCGGCAGTGCTGCACGATGTAC
Organism: Rhinogobio ventralis; assembly: GCA_039654625.1. Classification (NCBI taxonomy): domain Eukaryota; kingdom Metazoa; phylum Chordata; class Actinopteri; order Cypriniformes; family Gobionidae; genus Rhinogobio; species Rhinogobio ventralis. The sequence continues at coordinate 40,354,296 of CM077206.1, forward strand.
ACAAATCTACTTGAGTAAAAGTACAGATACCATATTAAACATTACCCCAGTAAAAGTCTAAGTACTCATTTTGGGTGCAAAAGTCCTTGATTTTTAATGTACTGAAGTAATAAAAGTAAAAAGTACTGATCGATATATTTGTTCTAGCCAGCACTAATAATGTGTGACCCTGGACCACAAAACCAGTCATAAGGGTCAATTTTTTAAAACTGGGATTTATATATCATATGAAAGCTGAATAAATAATCTTTCCATTGATGTGTGGTTTGTTAGGACAATATTTGAAAATCTGGAATCTGAGGGTGCAAAAAAATCTAAATATTGAGAAAATCTCCTTTAAAGTTGTGCAAATGAAGTCCTTAGCAATGCATATTACTACTAATAATACATTTATGATATATTTACGGTAGGACATTTACAAAATATCTTCATGGAACATGATCTTAATATCCTAATGTATAATTTTGACCCAATCAATGCATTGTTGGCCATCGCCACAGACACACCCGTGAGACGCACGACTGCTGTTGAGCTCCAGGGGCACATATAGATAGATTGCATACATTTAATCTTGCAAACAAGCAAATGTTTTATTCCAAACACGTATACACTATTAAAACTACAATATCAATTTAAGTTACTGATATTTTCCGTGAGCAAACTATATTATATGAAATAATATTATATGAAATATTCTATAAAATAATAATACCATATAGTATTTTAAAAATGAGGGAAAACAAATTTTGTGCAAATATGTGATGAAAAATGGAATAAAAATATAATGTACAGACATCAAATGCGTTAACATTTTAAGAGGAACCCTATACAAACATACTAGTTTTATTTACAATAATCAATACTAAAATTCATTAATAACTTCGCGGCAACAGCTGCATGCACAGTATGACTGGATTACTCGTTTAGACCGGATCATTTGTATCAGTGAGTTGTTGATCTGAGAACAGATGCAATCGAGTCACTCCAAATGAATCGTTCAGTGTGATGTGTGAACCGATTTAACGGTTCAAAAGAATCGGCTCATTCACGAATCTAATCTAATCTATCACGTCTCGTCAAAATAACGAGGTACAGCATGCTTCTATGAAATGCAGAGTAAAAACTACGGTATTACACTTTGGAATGTAGTGAAGTTAATGTTTCCCAAAATAAAAATACTCATACGGTACAGATACTTGAAAAATGTTCTAGAAATAAATGGGTATGTAAACCAATGGCAGCATCAGTGAGAGTTTACCTTGAACTGCATGACCCAGCCTTTGGCAGGAACTATGTCATGTGTAACAGCGTAAACTTCCTGTCCATCAGTATTTCCGCACACCATGACTCCATCCGGAGAGCTGCAGAAACGCTTCACGGAGCAGTCTTCAGAAAACAGCCAGTGATCACTCACTGAAACGAAACGGAGTGAATATGTGTGAGAGCTACGGCCCGGGCTGACCCCATGACCTGCACATGCAAAACTGATTTAGATCAACATCACAGTCATTTAATGTCATTTAGTGTGTAATGTTGCTGTTTGAGCAACAGCTCTGTAAAGAGTTATTTTCTGTGTCTTTCTCAGAGTTCATACCGATGGTCTCCTCGTGATGGGGCGGCGAGCTGCTGTGTGTGCCGTCGGCGGGCGCTCGCTCATGACTGGGTAGCGCCACTCCTCCAAACGTATCTGAGATCTGAGCGTGAGCATCTGAGCCGGAGATAAGCACATTATCCAGAGCCCAGTCGCTGCGATCCGCCCCGTCGTGCTGTGGCTGCCACCAGCGGATCCGAACGCCCACGGCCCGCGCCGCAGCCGGCAGCAGCACATTCACAAACCTGAACCGGGGGAACACATGATTCATAGAAACAGTCAACATGCACTAACCACAGGAGATCAATTCACCAAACCAGATTTTAATCTTTCCCTGGAAGAAAATTAGATACACTATATTGCCAAAAATATTGTGATGCCCCTCCAAATCACTGAGTTCAGGTGTTCAATCCCTTCATGGCCACAGGTGTATAAATCAAGCACTAGGCATGCAGACTCTTCTACAAACATTTGTGAAAGAATGGGTCGCTCTCAGGAGCTCAGTGAACTCAAGCGTGGTACCGTGATAGGTTGCCACCTGTGCAATAAGTCCATTCCTGACATTTCCTCACTACTAAATATTCCACGCTCAACTGTTAGTGGGATTATAACAAAGTGGAAGAGATTGGGAACAACAGCAACTCAGCCACGAAGTGATAGACCACGTAAAATCACAGAGCGGGGTCAGCGCATGCTGAGGGTCACAGTGCGCAGAAGACGCCAACTTTCTGCAGAGTCAATAGCTACAGACCTCCAAACTTCTGTGGCCTTCAGATGAGCTCAAGAACAGTGCATAGAGAGCTTCATGGAATGGGTTTCCATGGCCGAGCAGCTCATCCAAGCCTTACATCACCAAGAGCAATGCAAAGCGTGGGATGCAGTGGGGTAAAGCACGCCGCCACTGGACTCTAGAGTCACGTCAAGTCACCTTTATTTATATAACACTTTCTACAATGCTGATTGTTTCAAAGCAGCTTCACAGTGTTAAACAGGATTTTAGTGTCCCCAATTGAGCAAGCCAATCCAAAGGCGACAGAGCTAGAGCAGTGGAGACGTGTTCTCTGGAGTGACCAATCACGCTTCTCTGTCTGCCAATCCCATGGACGAGTCTGGGTTTGGCGGTTGCCAGGGGAACGGGACTTGCCTGACTGCATTGTGCCAAGTGTAAAGTTTGGTGGAGGGGGGATTATGGGGTGGGGTTGTTTTTCAGGGGTTGGGCTTGGCCCCTTAGTTCCAGTGAAAGGAACTCTTAATGCTTCAGCATACCAAGACATTTTGGACAATTTCATGCTCCCAACTTTGTGGGAACAGTTTGGGGACGGCCCCTTCCTGTCCCAACATGACTGCGCTCCAGTGCACAAAGCGTCGGTCCATAAAGACATGGATGAGCGAGTTTGGTGTGGAGGAACTTGACTGGCCTGCACAGAGTCCTGACCTCATCCCGATAGAACACCTTTGGGATGAATTAGAGCGGAGACTGCGAGCCAGGCCTTCTCGTCCAACATCAGTGCCTGACCTCACAAATGCGCTTCTAGAAGAATGGTCAAAAATTCCCATAAACACACTCCTAAACCTTGTGGAAAGCCGTTATTGCTGCAAAGGGTGGGCCAACTCCATATTAAACCCTACGGATTAAGAATGGGATGGCATTAAAGTTAATGTGCATGTAAAGGCAGGCGTTACAAAACTTTTAGCAATATAGTGTATTTATTTCTACTTTCAATACAGAGTCCAGCGCTGTACGGCATACATCAAGATCAGGCTTGGGATTTTAAAAACGAATATTGTCTTTGTTCCTGGTTGAGAGACTCACTCAGGTTTGCTGTACTGGTCGTAGAAGATCTCAGTCAGCAGACTCCAGCTGATCCCAGCGTTCACACTGAACTCCAGCAGAACGCCCTGGTTACGGTTGCTGGGCGCGATCATACAGCCGTACATGAAGTAGAACTGGATGAATTCAGCACTGGTCAGATTGAGATCCACCGTCACCAGCTGACGAGAGCAGCTCTGGCCATCGGAGGACAAACAACAGGGACATTTGAGTTCATCACAGAATTAAATCTTTAATTCTCACTTGAAAACATTTCTTCAGAGAACATTCAGAAGTAACGTTCCCATAATGTTTGAAGAACAATGCAATGGAATGTTTCCTTAATGTTCACACAACCAAGAAAGAACCTTTTTAAAGAACTGGACATTTTGAACATTCAGAAATAACGTTTTCACAACTTAATGGGAACGTTAGCAAATGTTCATAGAACATATTCTTGTTCTCTGGGACAGACATTTGGTTAACAGTGTGGTTATAAACTGCTCTATCCATAAACTAGACTTGAGACTTTAGACAGTTAGACAGATTTGACTTCAACATAAGATTTTTATGGAAAGCTGGCAGGGTGAAGTTTTTCTGAATAAACTCATATGATATCTGAGACGGAGTTTGCTCAGAGGCATTCGAGAGACACGGTCTGATGAAAGTAAAATTGAGCTTTTGTGCCTCACCGTGGAGCTGGAGAACAACATCCCTACGGAGAAGGACAGCAGGGACGCGGAACTCATAAAGACTCAATGAAAAATGGATGGAGTAAACTATAAAAAAGCCTTAGAGGAAAACAAACGGCAATCCACAAGACTCCTGACTCCTGGGACTCAGGAAAGGAAGGTCTTTGCCGACGGTTGTGCTCAGGATTAACTGTTCTCGTGACCTTGCACAACGTTTCCTATAAGATCTCTAAACGTGATGAAAATTTCCTCTCAAAATTTCAAGGTTCCTGATATGACTTTAGGGGGACGTTCCATTTTGGTTATTCTATAGTCACACAGCAACATTACAAAGAGGACATTTGGGACATTAACAGAACGTTCCCATACGGTTCCCTGTTATTCAGATGGGACGTTTCATTCAGCACTGCGCTGCAAAATATCTTGTTCAGTGTCAGTCTCTACACTACATTCTGCGTTTTACTGACCCTGATTTGCAAAGCAGCCCAGTGTACATAGATTCACTCAATCGTGTTCTGAAAACATTCAGTAAATGTGATGGAAGGACCTGAATAGGACCAAAAAAATCACATTCTAGGTTGGTCCCCTAAAGGTCCTGCAAACGTTATGGGAATGTAGTGTAGAGGGAACGTCCTATAGTAATGGTCCCCTAAACATTCCCAGAACGTCCTGAATGTTCCGTGAAGGTCCGCCAAATAACGTCCTTGACACCAGCGGGGAACGTTCTGGGAACGTAACATTTCTAGCGGGGGATACTGAGATTTGGCGTGGTCTGTGAATGTGAGGAACTGAAGAACTCTTCACACTGAAGGACGGAGGGCTTTACCCCGCTGAAGTGCAGGGCCGATCCTGAGGCCACAGCGCCGCAGACGCTGCTGATCTTGCCGCCGGTCAGCAGGTGCCAGTGATTGAGTGCCGGGGCTCGACTGAAGCTGTCCTTCAGCTGGACGGGCAGAGAGACCAGGGGCTCGTCGCAGAACTCGCCTCCCCACTCAGGGTCACATCTGAAAGAGAAGAGACGTGAGGAAGTGCAGATGTCCTGCAGGCCTGAGCTGAGACTGAGCCTGACTTACACACAGGAACTCTGTCTACAGCGGCCGTGTCCGGAGCACATGTCAGGACAGCCGTCACCGATGTACAGGTTATCCAGAGCCCACGTCTGCTGCTTATCGAAGGGTGCCGGCTGGAACCAGCGGAACCGTGTGGCTGTGGACCTGAGCATTCAACACAAAACAATATAGAAACGTTCAATTCAAGTGTTTTCTTTCTTACACCGTGTCCTAACCAGACGCGACACCGCGACATGTGATAAAAGGAGTCTTTTCAAGTTAATCAGAGTTTTTGTCCAATGGCAATACACAATGAGCCACAGCGAATTTTATTTTAGAAATGTTTCTATTTCTGCAACACCGATCACAGCTGGAACAACAACATACAAGTTAAAAAGGTTAAAAAGAACAGGTTAAAAAGAAACAAGAATAACATATTTATTTTTGAATTTATGAATTTGATTATGTATTTATCCATTTGGTTGCGAGCGCAGTGCACTTGGAGAGAGACTCCGCCCACAAATTCTTCTGATTGGCTGTGAGTTTGGATTGATTTGGTTGCGAGTGCAGTGTGTTTGCAGAGAGACTCCGCCCACACACTCTTCTGGCTGTGATTTTGGATTGATTTGTCATGTCTCGTAGTCGTATCTCATCTGGTTAGGACAGTGTTAAACGTGATTGATGTACTGTTTGTGCAAGTGTGTGTGTGTTTACCTGGCGTAGTGTGGTATGGGTAAAGTAATTCGGCCCCACTTGTTGTAAGTATCTGACACCAACAGCCTCTGCAGTGTATAAGAAGAGCAATCTGGACTTGTGGGTAAACAATCCCTGACCAGCGGCAGCCATGTGAGACCCAGATCCAAAGAGTACTCAAGCTCCACCGCTGCGGACACATGAACACACACAGCCGTCAGAGCAAAGCCTTCTGTTCATGACAAACACAGAGCAGCTCGCTGGAGTCAGTAACCTACTGTAGCAGGACGAGGTGACGGAGCAGGAGGCAGAGAAATCAAACTGGACGAAGGCATCCGGGCCCAGGCTGATGTCGGTGGTAATGCCGTAGCGTGTGTTTGATTTCTCGATGAAGGCGAAGGCTTCCCCGTCAGAGCCGCACACAGGCATCCGCGTGCCACCGGGGTGCAGCAGCCAAGAGCGGCCGTTTGTGGAGGAGAAGTCGTCCTCCAGCGGCCCCCAACCACTGGCACTGCCACCCACCACCAGCTGCACACACACGGACACACGTCACAACACGCTTCTCATACACACAGCACGGTGTGTGTATGAGAATACACAGTGCCTTGCACAATCATCAAAAGAGCATTTACACTACCGGTCAAACGTTTGGAATAATTATGAATTTTTAATGTTTCTGAAAGAGTCTCTTCTGCTCACCAAGGCTGATCAAAAATACAGTAAAACAGTGAAATATTACTCCAGTGTAAAGCAGCTGTTTTCTATGTGAATATATAGTAAAGTATAATTTACTCATGTGATCAAAGCTGAATGTATGAGCCTTGGTGAGCAGAAGAGCAAAATCATAATAATTTCATACTTTTGACCGGTAGTGTATAATGGAGTAAAATGAGAAAACTGCTTGTTGGTCTGAATGCCTTTGCAATATTTAATACAGTATTCATGAGTGTATCGCAGTACTATCTTGGCTCTTTACTTTATCAATAACCCAGGGACTGTGGAAGTGTCCGTTCTCCGATGGCTGCCACCAGCGCAGGCGTGTGGCTGCAGTCCGCGCTCTCAGAGGGATCTCCAGGGCCACCAGGTGAGCCTGGTTACTGCTGTTGCTGTACAGGAACTCCTGAAGCAGAGCCCAGTTCAGCCCTCCATCCACGGAGAACTGCAGGAGCACCGGCTGGGAGCGCGGATCAGGGGACGCTTTCCCACAGCCCAGCCTCAGGAAGAACTGGATAAACCTACGTGTGACACACATTTGAACATAAATAACAGTTGTGAGACACATTTTTCATGGTGAATGTTGTGTGTTTGTGGAATACCTAGCATTAGACAGGTCCAGATCTAGCGTCTCCAGCATCCGCAAGCCGTCCTCGCTGAAGAACAGGTGGTTCCCGCTGGTGGTGATGCCACACTTCCTGGAAGGTTTTCCTCCACTCATCAACTTGAAATGTTCAGACTCCAAAACTCCACCTGTGTGACAATCAATACAGATACACTGATCAGGCATAGGCACAGGTGAAGTGAATAACACTGATGATCTCTTCATCACGGCTCCTGATAGTGGGTGGGATATATTAGGCAGCAAGTGAACATTTTGTCCTCAAAGTTGATGTGTTAGAAGCAGGAAAAATGGGCAAGCGTAAGGATTTGAGCGAGTTTGACAAGGGCCAAATTGTGATTGGCTAGACGACTGGGACAGAGCATCTCCAAAACTGCAGCTCTTGTGGGGTGTTCCCGGTCTGCAGTGGTCAGGATCTATCAAAAGTGCTCCAAGGAAGGAACAGTGGAGAACCGGCGACAGGGTCATGGGCGGCCAAGGCTCATTGATGCACGTGGGGAGCGAAGGCTGGCCCGTGTGGTCCGATCAAACAGACGAGCTACTGGAGCTCAAACTGCTCAAGAAGTTAATGCTGGTTCTGATAGAAAGGTGTCAGAATACACAGTGCATCTCAGTTTGTTGCGTATGGGGCTGCATAGCCGCTGACCAGTCAGGGTGCCCATGCTGACCCCTGTCCACCGCCGAAAGCACCAACAGTGGCACGTGAGCATCAGAACTGGACCACGGAGCAATGGAAGAAGGTGGCCAGATACCACAGCACACCTTCAGGGGTCTAGTGGAGTCCATGCATCGACGGGTCAGGGCTGTTTTGGCAGCAAAAGGGGGACCAACACAATATTAGGTCATAATGTTATGTCTGATCGGTGTATATCTGCTATAGACAAGCTTATTTTTTGAGAAAGATACACTGCAAGAAATCTGTCTGTATGGGAACATTCAATGGTGTCATTCTGCAAACATTATTACTTTAGAATGTCCTGAAACAGTGTAGCAACATGTTAGACGAACGTCCAAATGACACGTTCCATGAACGATGTATAAATAATGTTTTTGTGCTGACGATTTGAGAACATTATTATGACTAGATAACTTTGAACAAACGTTTGTTCATGACTTTGAAAGAAACGTTTCGAGAACGTTAGCTAGGTTTAGTGCGAAACATTATGACCAGTGTCGGGGGTAACGCATTACAAGTAACGTGAGTTAAGTTACATAATCAGAATTTTTTTCAAGTAACTAGTTAAGTAACACATTATTTTTAAATTTACAACAAAATATTTGAGTCATTTTTCGAATAAGTAACGTTACTTTGTTTTTACATTTATTGACTGACTTTGCATTTATTAATTTCACTTTTGGTGTGAAAGGGCTTTACATTGGAAATGGAACTTTTGTTTTTTGCTATTAAATACAAACAAGCAAGTCCAGCCCATGTGAGAAAAAGTAATGCAAAAGTAACATAATGGATTACTTTCTATAAAAAGTAATTAAGTAACGGAATTAGTTACTTTATTAGGGAGTAACACAATATTGTAACGCATTGTAACGCCCCAAAACTAATTATGACTTCTTACAAACGTGTTGCAAGCATATAATTGTTACTCACCTAACAACAGTCATATAACAACATACTGTACATCTGTTTGCTTCTGTACCTTCAAAATCCTCCTTCAGGAAATCTGGATTGGGCTCATCAGGACTGGAGCAGTCGGAGCCAGCGTAACCCGGATCACAGATGCAGTGAGTGCCTCGAACACACACACCGTGGCCGTTACACATGTTCTGGCACTGAGGGCCGATGTACACACTGTCCAGGGCCCATGTGGGCGGAGCCGCGCTGCTGGAGTAAAACCCTTGGAACCAGCGGAACCGCACTGACCTGCAGAGAACAGACACACTGTGACACACTGAACACAAAACCGTCAAAACTAACAGCAGCCCAGCTCACAGAGCGTTTCTCTCAACGCTATGAACAAACGCTCTTTGGGTAACATTAAAATATAGTTAATATATAGTTTTTTGTTTCAGAACTTTCAGAAAACATTAAAAAAGTAACGTTTTTTAACTCAACGTTAGCAGAACGTTCCTAGGACGTAATGCTGTTATGCAGGTGTGTCCGTCTCACTCACCCGCAGAGTCTGAGCTTGCCAAAGTGAATCATTTCTCTCCTCCAGCCCTGCGTGGTTCCAGGATAGTAGACGCTGGCCGGGTGGAGTTCGGTGGAGCAGAGCGAGCTGAGCCGCGGGCCGCCGGCACACAGAGGAACCAGCAGATGCCACGTGGCTCCGAAGTCCCGCGAAAACTCCAGACGCACAGGGTTCAGGGAAGAGCTTTCAGTTGTGCAGCCCACATTGATCTAGAACAGGAATCAGTTAATGATGTTCCACTGGACCAAGACTGACCACAGAGAGATAATAAAACAATCAATATCACAAAGACTCGCCTTTAACTACAGTTACAGGGATAGTTCACCCAAAAAATCATATTCGGTCATCATTTACTCGCCCTCATGTCGTTCTTTGATCTTCAGAACACAAAGATTTCTGTCCCTCCATTTAAAGTCTATTCACCCAAAGCTCTGACGCTTCAAAACGTTCATAAAGAGATCATAAATCAGCCAACGTACAGAGAACACATCAAATATGGTAAACAGAAGCTCAAACGTGCCACATGACGCGCGAGAACGAACCTCATTGGTTCTCATGCTTGAGCTTGCGTTTACCATATTTGATGAGCTCTGTGTTCACTGATCAATGTTTATAAGTGAATAAAAGCCTGAATTAAATCTGTTCATCATATAAAGTGATCAAGTCTCTACAGAAGATTTGGATTAAACTGCTTGATTCATTCACTGCAAAACATGATGTTCTTCCTCAGGTCTTATTATATTTAGATTATGTTTCTGACTCCATTGGCAGATATTTGTTCTTGTTTTAAGCACAAACTCACTTCATTTTGATAAATTTTTCAGAAAACAAGACTTAATATCTGAAGTAAATGTATCTTGATTTCAGAATATCAAGATATTTGTAGAGGAAAATAAAAAAATATGGATTTATTTTACGATTATGAACATTTGAAGCAAGTTTTGAGTGAATTTTAATGGAGGGACAGAAATCTCTCCGATTTCTTTAAAAATATCTTCATTTGTGTTCTGGAGATGAATGAAAGTCTTATGGGTTTGAAACGACATGAGGGCGAATAAATTATGACAGAATTGTTTAAACTTTCATTTTTGGGTGAACATTCCCTTTAAGAAAAGGGCTTTTGAAATGCCAGTGTTTCTCACAAAGCCATACCTCGAACTGGATGACGGTGTTCTCGTTGACATCAATGTCTCTGGTGGTAATAGAGTGTTCGCCCAACTCACTAGACAGAAACACCATGGTGGAGTCCTCCTCCCTGCAAACACAGCGAGGGTCACATGACCCAGTGGACACTCAGAGGTTTAACTCGCAGGATCCTGTTGTGTTTGAGTCAGTTCTGCTAGACGTCAGTGTGTATTGAGTCTGTGGTTCATCTCCTCGAGGGTGTTACACTGTTTTACACGGCATGCTAATGTGAGGCAAACACGAGTCAGATACTCACAGTCCTCCTCTCTGATACGGGCAGTAGAATCCAGTGTTTCCTCCGGGATAAAACAGCCAGTTCCCCTCCTGCGGCCCAGCCTCAAAGCTCTCCAATATAACCGGCAGACTACTGACGCTGTTGCCATCTATGATCAGGTCATCGATCACCCACACCTCCTCCTTCTTACCTGAAGCAACCAGACAAAACATTCATAAAGAGAACAAAAACATTCACGTAATAAGAACGTTGATCAAGTAAAAACAACACTGTAAAACATGATGTTCTTGTTTTCCAGCACACATATCTAAACATTCTTAAATCAAGATACATTTACTGGATATTAAGCCTTGTTTTCTGAAAAATGTGTCAAAAGGAGTGAGTTTATGCTTAAATTAAAAAGTTTATTTTTCCACTGGAAGATATTGGTTCTTATTTTAAGCTTAAACTCACTTAATCTCAAACACACTTGACCAATCACAACACACTGCTCCAGCCGACAAATCAGAGCACAGTGTGCTTTTCAGAAGGAGGGGCTTCACGGAGACAGGAACTAAACAGAGTTACTGACAGACTGGGAAGAGAGGAGTCGCAACAATGGAGAATATGAGGAAAACCTGCTCTAGTAGAGCCAGAAAACAACAGCAATAAAATAAAAGCAGAATAGGTCCTGTTTAAAGTAATAGTAGCACACTACTCTTTTGTCTTATGAACTAATTAATCTCCACATGGCACTTGTGATTGTGTCAATCAGCAGTATGGGGCGTGTCCACTCATGGTGGGAGAGGAGAGAGAGTGAGTCAATCAGCAGTAGGGGGCGTGTCCACTCATGATGGGGGAGGAGAGAGAGTGAGTCAATCAGCAGTAGGGGGCGTGTCCACTCATGGTGGGGGAGGAGAACCTGTTCTAGTAGAGCTCAAAAACAACATTAAGACTTAGAAGAGTAGTGTGCTACTTTTACTTTAAACAGGACCTATTGTGCCCTTCTTCAATGTTATGAACTAACTCATCTCCACATGGCACTTGTGATTGTGTGAATGAGCCGTATGTGGGTCAGTTTGCATGACCGTGACTTTCTTACCACTGTTGTACGGCTGCCACAACCGAAACCGTGTGGCGTTGGTCTGCGCACTGGGAGGCAAAGACATGTGAACGAACAGCGTGTCTGTGGACATGGGGAAGTAAAACTCGTCTATAAGCAGCCAGCTGATCCCTCCATTCACCGAATACTGCAGCAACACGGAGTGAGAGCGCTCGGGCACACCTGCACACACACACAACATGTGTTTACAACCGACAGAAGACCAGGAGAAAGCCTGGAGACTGAACACGCTTAACACCAGACCCACCCTTTGTTATGAACTTGAATGAAAACTGGATGTACATGGTGTTTGTGCAGTCTAGATCTGTTGACACCAGCATACGCAGTCCCTCCTGCAGGAGAACAGGAGAACACGTTGATTTATGGACATTAGCTGATAAAACTTTGTTTCAGTATTTCACACTATACTCACGCCTTTGAAGATGAGGGCCGTTCCTGATTTCAGAGGCTCTCCGCTCAGCGTCCCCCGCTCTGCCCCGTACACCTCCGGCCAGATCTCTGGCTTCAGGTTCTCATTGAAATCTTCCTTCAGAACAGACGGCAGAGCGACCAGAGGCACACAATGAGGCCCGCCGAAGCCCCTGTCACAGCTGCGCGAGAGAGAAAAGCCACTGTAAGCGCAGGATCTCTGCGGAGCGTTCGAGTTTATCAGGAGATAACTAGTGTCGAGACTCACACGCAGTGTCCGCTGTCGCACAGGCCGTGTCCAGAGCACATCCATGGGCAGCCGGGCGTAAGCAGCACATTGTCCAGTGTCCAGCCATCAGCTCCGGGAGCAAACACCGGCTGAATCCAGCGGAACCTCGTTCTAGGTGAACTACACAAACCGGGAAAAAGGGTTTAGTGTTGACATGACTGTAAAAGTCAATGTAAATGTGAATTTGCCTTAGATTTGATGAAGTTTAGATCATTGTTATTTTCCTGCTTATTACTGTAAACCCAGATAGGAAAATATATTTTAAGAAAGTTTTGCTTAAGAATGTTCTCTGAGCGTTACTTTAGAATGTTCTCTGAGCGTTACTCTTGAATGTTCTCTGAGCGTCACTTTAGAATGTTCTCTGAGCGTCACTTTTGAATGTTCTCTGAGCGTTACTCTTGGATGTTCTCTGAGCGTCACTTTAGAATGTTCTCTGAGCGTTACTCTTGAATGTTTTCTGAGCGTTACTCTTGGATGTTCTCTGAGTGTCACTTTAGAATGTTCTCTGAGCGTCACTTTAGAATGTTCTCTGAGCGTTACTCTTGAATGTTCTCTGAGCGTTACTCTTGAATGTTCTCTGAGCGTTACTCTTGGATGTTCTCTGAGTGTTACTTTAGAATGTTCTCTGAGCGTTACTTTAGAATGTTCTCTGAGCGTTACTCTTGGATGTTCTCTGAGTGTTACTTTGGATTGTTCTCTGAGCGTCACTTTAGAATGTTCTCTGAGCGTCACTTTAGAATGTTCTCTGAGCGTTACTCTTGGATGTTCTCTGAGCGTCACTTTAGAATGTTCTCTGAGCGTCACTTTAGAATGTTCTCTGAGCGTTACTTTTGAATGTTCTCTGAGCGTTACTCTTGGATGTTCTCTGAGCGTCACTTTAGAATGTTCTCTGAGCGTCACTTTAGAATGTTCTCTGAGCGTCACTTTAGAATGTTCTCTGAGCGTCACTTTTGAATGTTCTCTGAGCGGTACTCTTGGATGTTCTCTGAGCGTCACTTTAGAATGTTCTCTGAGCGTTACTCTTGAATGTTCTCTGAGCGTTACTCTTGAATGTTCTCTGAGCGTTACTCTTGAATGTTCTCTGAACGTTACTTTTGAATGTTCTCTGAGCGTTACTCTTGAATGTTTTCTGAGCGTTACTCTTGGATGTTCTCTGAGTGTCACTTTAGAATGTTCTCTGAGTGTCACTTTAGAATGTTCTCTGAGCGTCACTTTAGAATGTTCTCTGAGCGTTACTCTTGAATGTTCTCTGAGCGTTACTCTTGAATGTTCTCTGAGCGTTACTCTTGGATGTTCTCTGAGTGTTACTTTAGAATGTTCTCTGAGCGTTACTTTAGAATGTTCTCTGAACGTCACTTTAGAATGTTCTCTGAGCGTTACTTTAGAATGTTCTCTGAGCGTTACTCTTGGATGTTCTCTGAGTGTTACTTTGGATTGTTCTCTGAGCGTCACTTTAGAATGTTCTCTGAGCGTCACTTTAGAATGTTCTCTGAGCGTCACTTTAGAATGTTCTCTGAGCGTCACTTTTGAATGTTCTCTGAGCGTTACTCTTGGATGTTCTCTGAGCGTCACTTTAGAATGTTCTCTGAGCGTTACTCTTGAATGTTCTCTGAGCGTTACTCTTGAATGTTCTCTGAGCGTTACTCTTGAATGTTCTCTGAGCGTCACTTTAGAATGTTCTCTGAACGTCACTTTTGAATGTTCTCTGAATGTTACTTTAGAATGTTCTCTGAGCGTTACTTTAGAATGTTCTCTGAGCGTTACTCTTGAATGTTCTCTGAGCGTCACTTTAGAATGATCTCTGAGCGTTACTCTTGGATGTTCTCTGAGCGTTACTCTTGGATGTTCTCTGAGCGTCACTTTAGAATGTTCTCTGAGCGTCACTTTTGAATGTTCTCTGAGCGTTACTCTTGGATGTTCTCTGAGTGTTACTTTAGAATGTTCTCTGAGCGTTACTTTAGAATGTTCTCTGAGCGTTACTCTTGAATGTTCTCTGAGCGTTACTCTTGAATGTTCTCTGAGCGTTACTCTTGAATGTTCTCTGAGTGTTACTCTTGAATGTTCTCTGAGCGTTACTCTTGGATGTTCTCTGAATGTTACTTTAGAATGTTCTCTGAGCGTTACTTTAGAATGTTCTCTGAACGTCACTTTTGAATGTTCTCTGAATGTTACTTTAGAATGATCTCTGAGCGTTACTCTTGAATGTTCTCTGAGCGTTACTTTAGAATGTTCTCTGAGCGTTACTTTAGAATGTTCTCTGAGCGTTACTTTAGAATGTTCTCTGAACGTCACTTTTGAATGTTCTCTGAATGTTACTTTAGAATGATCTCTGAGCGTTACTTTAGAATGTTCTCTGAGCGTTACTTTAGAATGTTCTCTGAGCGTTACTCTTGGATGTTCTCTGAGCGTCACTTTAGAATGTTCTCTGAACGTCACTTTTGAATGTTCTCTGAACGTTACTTTAGAATGTTCTCTGAGCGTTACTTTAGAATGATCTCTGAGCGTTACTTTAGAATGATCTCTGAGCGTTACTTTAGAATGTTCTCTGAGCGTTACTCTTGAATGTTCTCTGAGCGTCACTTTAGAATGTTCTCTGAGCGTCACTTTTGAATGTTCTCTGAGCGTTACTCTTGGATGTTCTCTGAGCGTCACTTTAGAATGTTCTCTGAGCGTCACTTTAGAATGTTCTCTGAGCGTTACTCTTGGATGTTCTCTGAGCGTCACTTTAGAATGTTCTCTGAGCGTCACTTTTGAATGTTCTCTGAGCGTTACTCTTGGATGTTCTCTGAGCGTCACTTTAGAATGTTCTCTGAGCGTCACTCTTGAATGTTTTCTGAGCGTTACTCTTGAATGTTCTCTGAGCGTTACTCTTGAATGTTCTCTGAGCGTTACTCTTGGATGTTCTCTGAGTGTCACTTTAGAATGTTCTCTGAGCGTCACTTTAGAATGTTCTCTGAGCGTTACTCTTGGATGTTCTCTGAGCGTCACTTTAGAATGTTCTCTGAGCGTCACTTTTGAATGTTCTCTGAGCGTTACTCTTGGATGTTCTCTGAGCGTCACTTTAGAATGTTCTCTGAGCGTCACTTTAGAATGTTCTCTGAGCGTTACTCTTGGATGTTCTCTGAGCGTCACTTTAGAATGTTCTCTGAGCGTCACTTTTGAATGTTCTCTGAGCGTTACTCTTGGATGTTCTCTGAGCGTCACTTTAGAATGTTCTCTGAGCGTCACTTTAGAATGTTCTCTGAGCGTTACTTTAGAATGTTCTCTGAGCGTTACTCTTGGATGTTCTCTGAGCGTTACTCTTGGATGTTCTCTGAGCGTCACTTTAGAATGTTCTCTGAGCGTCACTTTAGAATGTTCTCTGAGCGTTACTCTTGGATGTTCTCTGAGCGTCACTTTAGAATGTTCTCTGAGCGTCACTTTAGAATGTTCTCTGAGCGTTACTCTTGGATGTTCTCTGAGCGTCACTTTAGAATGTTCTCTGAGCGTCACTTTTGAATGTTCTCTGAGCGTTACTCTTGGATGTTCTCTGAGCGTCACTTTAGAATGTTCTCTGAGCGTTACTCTTGAATGTTTTCTGAGCGTTACTCTTGGATGTTCTCTGAGTGTCACTTTAGAATGTTCTCTGAGCGTCACTTTAGAATGTTCTCTGAGCGTCACTTTAGAATGTTCTCTGAGCGTTACTCTTGGATGTTCTCTGAGTGTTACTTTAGAATGTTCTCTGAGCGTTACTTTAGAATGTTCTCTGAGCGTTACTCTTGAATGTTCTCTGAGCGTTACTCTTGAATGTTCTCTGAGCGTTACTCTTGAATGTTCTCTGAGTGTTACTCTTGAATGTTCTCTGAGCGTTACTCTTGGATGTTCTCTGAATGTTACTTTAGAATGTTCTCTGAGCGTTACTTTAGAATGTTCTCTGAACGTCACTTTTGAATGTTCTCTGAATGTTACTTTAGAATGTTCTCTGAGCGTTACTCTTGGATGTTCTCTGAGTGTCACTTTAGAATGTTCTCTGAGCGTTACTCTTGAATGTTCTCTGAGCGTTACTCTTGAATGTTCTCTGAGCGTTACTCTTGAATGTTCTCTGAGTGTTACTCTTGAATGTTCTCTGAGCGTTACTCTTGGATGTTCTCTGAATGTTACTTTAGAATGTTCTCTGAGCGTTACTTTAGAATGTTCTCTGAACGTCACTTTTGAATGTTCTCTGAATGTTACTTTAGAATGATCTCTGAGCGTTACTCTTGAATGTTCTCTGAGCGTTACTTTAGAATGTTCTCTGAGCGTTACTTTAGAATGTTCTCTGAACGTCACTTTTGAATGTTCTCTGAATGTTACTTTAGAATGATCTCTGAGCGTTACTTTAGAATGTTCTCTGAGCGTTACTTTAGAATGTTCTCTGAGCGTTACTCTTGAATGTTCTCTGAGCGTTACTCTTGGATGTTCTCTGAGCGTCACTTTAGAATGTTCTCTGAACGTCACTTTAGAATGATCTCTGAGCGTTACTTTAGAATGTTCTCTGAGCGTTACTTTAGAATGTTCTCTGAGCGTTACTCTTGAATGTTCTCTGAGCGTTACTCTTGGATGTTCTCTGAGCGTCACTTTAGAATGTTCTCTGAACGTCACTTTTGAATGTTCTCTGAATGTTACTTTAGAATGTTCTCTGAGCGTTACTTTAGAATGATCTCTGAGCGTTACTTTAGAATGTTCTCTGAGCGTTACTTTAGAATGTTCTCTGAGCGTTACTCTTGAATGTTCTCTGAGCGTTACTTTTGAATGTTCTCTGAGCGTTACTTTTGGATGTTCTCTGAGCGTCACTTTAGAATGTTCTCTGAGCGTTACTCTTGAATGTTTTCTGAGCGTTACTCTTGAATGTTCTCTGAGCGTTACTCTTGAATGTTCTCTGAGCGTTACTCTTGGATGTTCTCTGAGCGTCACTTTAGAATGTTCTCTGAGCGTCACTTTAGAATGTTCTCTGAGCGTCACTTTAGAATGTTCTCTGAGCGTTACTCTTGAATGTTCTCTGAGCGTTACTCTTGAATGTTCTCTGAGCGTTACTCTTGGATGTTCTCTGAGTGTTACTTTAGAATGTTCTCTGAGCGTTACTCTTGAATGTTCTCTGAGCGTTACTCTTGGATGTTCTCTGAGCGTCACTTTAGAATGTTCTCTGAGCGTTACTCTTGGATGTTCTCTGAGCGTCACTTTAGAATGTTCTCTGAGCGTTACTTTAGAATGTTCTCTGAATGTTACTTTAGAATGTTCTCTGAACGTCACTTTTGAATGTTCTCTGAATGTTACTTTAGAATGTTCTCTGAGCGTTACTCTTGGATGTTCTCTGAGTGTCACTTTAGAATGTTCTCTGAGCGTCACTTTAGAATGTTCTCTGAGCGTTACTCTTGAATGTTCTCTGAGCGTTACTCTTGAATGTTCTCTGAGCGTTACTCTTGGATGTTCTCTGAGTGTTACTTTAGAATGTTCTCTGAGCGTTACTCTTGAATGTTCTCTGAGCGTTACTCTTGGATGTTCTCTGAGCGTCACTTTAGAATGTTCTCTGAGCGTTACTCTTGGATGTTCTCTGAGCGTCACTTTAGAATGTTCTCTGAGCGTTACTTTAGAATGTTCTCTGAGCGTTACTCTTGAATGTTCTCTGAGCGTCACTTTAGAATGTTCTCTGAGCGTCACTTTAGAATGTTCTCTGAGCGTTACTCTTGAATGTTCTCTGAGTGTTACTCTTGAATGTTCTCTGAGCGTTACTCTTGAATGTTCTCTGAGCGTTACTCTTGAATGTTCTCTGAGCGTCACTTTAGAATGTTCTCTGAGCGTTACTCTTGGATGTTCTCTGAACGTCACTTTTGAATGTTCTCTGAATGTTACTTTAGAATGATCTCTGAGCGTTACTTTAGAATGATCTCTGAGCGTTACTTTAGAATGTTCTCTGAGCGTTACTTTAGAATGTTCTCTGAGCGTTACTCTTGAATGTTCTCTGAGCGTTACTCTTGGATGTTCTCTGAGCGTCACTTTAGAATGTTCTCTGAGCGTTACTCTTGAATGTTCTCTGAGCGTTACTCTTGAATGTTCTCTGAACGTTACTTTTGAATGTTCTCTGAGCGTTACTCTTGAATGTTCTCTGAGCGTTACTCTTGAATGTTCTCTGAGCGTTACTCTTGAATGTTCTCTGAGCGTTACTCTTGAATGTTCTCTGAGCGTTACTCTTGAATGTTCTCTGAGCGTTACTCTTGGATGTTCTCTGAGCGTCACTTTAGAATGTTCTCTGAACGTCACTTTTGAATGTTCTCTGAATGTTACTTTAGAATGTTCTCTGAGCGTTACTTTAGAATGTTCTCTGAGCGTTACTTTAGAATGTTCTCTGAGCGTTACTCTTGAATGTTCTCTGAGCGTCACTTTAGAATGTTCTCTGAATGTTACTTTAGAATGTTCTCTGAACGTCACTTTTGAATGTTCTCTGAATGTTACTTTAGAATGTTCTCTGAGCGTTACTCTTGGATGTTCTCTGAGTGTCACTTTAGAATGTTCTCTGAGCGTCACTTTAGAATGTTCTCTGAGCGTTACTCTTGAATGTTCTCTGAGCGTTACTCTTGAATGTTCTCTGAGCGTTACTCTTGGATGTTCTCTGAGTGTTACTTTAGAATGTTCTCTGAGCGTTACTCTTGAATGTTCTCTGAGCGTTACTCTTGGATGTTCTCTGAGCGTCACTTTAGAATGTTCTCTGAGCGTTACTCTTGAATGTTTTCTGAGCGTTACTCTTGGATGTTCTCTGAGTGTCACTTTAGAATGTTCTCTGAGTGTCACTTTAGAATGTTCTCTGAGCGTCACTTTAGAATGTTCTCTGAGCGTTACTCTTGAATGTTCTCTGAGCGTTACTCTTGAATGTTCTCTGAGCGTTACTCTTGGATGTTCTCTGAGTGTTACTTTAGAATGTTCTCTGAGCGTTACTTTAGAATGTTCTCTGAACGTCACTTTAGAATGTTCTCTGAGCGTTACTTTAGAATGTTCTCTGAGCGTTACTCTTGGATGTTCTCTGAGTGTTACTTTGGATTGTTCTCTGAGCGTCACTTTAGAATGTTCTCTGAGCGTCACTTTAGAATGTTCTCTGAGCGTCACTTTAGAATGTTCTCTGAGCGTCACTTTTGAATGTTCTCTGAGCGTTACTCTTGGATGTTCTCTGAGCGTCACTTTAGAATGTTCTCTGAGCGTTACTCTTGAATGTTCTCTGAGCGTTACTCTTGAATGTTCTCTGAGCGTTACTCTTGAATGTTCTCTGAACGTTACTTTTGAATGTTCTCTGAGCGTCACTTTAGAATGTTCTCTGAGCGTTACTCTTGAATGTTTTCTGAGCGTTACTCTTGGATGTTCTCTGAGTGTCACTTTAGAATGTTCTCTGAGCGTCACTTTAGAATGTTCTCTGAGCGTCACTTTAGAATGTTCTCTGAGCGTTACTCTTGGATGTTCTCTGAGTGTTACTTTAGAATGTTCTCTGAGCGTTACTTTAGAATGTTCTCTGAGCGTTACTCTTGAATGTTCTCTGAGCGTTACTCTTGAATGTTCTCTGAGCGTTACTCTTGAATGTTCTCTGAGTGTTACTCTTGAATGTTCTCTGAGCGTTACTCTTGGATGTTCTCTGAATGTTACTTTAGAATGTTCTCTGAGCGTTACTTTAGAATGTTCTCTGAACGTCACTTTTGAATGTTCTCTGAATGTTACTTTAGAATGATCTCTGAGCGTTACTCTTGAATGTTCTCTGAGCGTTACTTTAGAATGTTCTCTGAGCGTTACTTTAGAATGTTCTCTGAGCGTTACTTTAGAATGTTCTCTGAACGTCACTTTTGAATGTTCTCTGAATGTTACTTTAGAATGATCTCTGAGCGTTACTTTAGAATGTTCTCTGAGCGTTACTTTAGAATGTTCTCTGAGCGTTACTCTTGGATGTTCTCTGAGCGTCACTTTAGAATGTTCTCTGAACGTCACTTTTGAATGTTCTCTGAACGTCACTTTAGAATGTTCTCTGAGCGTTACTTTAGAATGATCTCTGAGCGTTACTTTAGAATGATCTCTGAGCGTTACTTTAGAATGTTCTCTGAGCGTTACTCTTGAATGTTCTCTGAGCGTCACTTTAGAATGTTCTCTGAGCGTCACTTTTGAATGTTCTCTGAGCGTTACTCTTGGATGTTCTCTGAGCGTCACTTTAGAATGTTCTCTGAGCGTCACTTTAGAATGTTCTCTGAGCGTTACTCTTGGATGTTCTCTGAGCGTCACTTTAGAATGTTCTCTGAGCGTCACTTTTGAATGTTCTCTGAGCGTTACTCTTGGATGTTCTCTGAGCGTCACTTTAGAATGTTCTCTGAGCGTTACTCTTGAATGTTTTCTGAGCGTTACTCTTGAATGTTCTCTGAGCGTTACTCTTGAATGTTCTCTGAGCGTTACTCTTGGATGTTCTCTGAGTGTCACTTTAGAATGTTCTCTGAGCGTCACTTTAGAATGTTCTCTGAGCGTTACTCTTGGATGTTCTCTGAGCGTCACTTTAGAATGTTCTCTGAGCGTCACTTTTGAATGTTCTCTGAGCGTTACTCTTGGATGTTCTCTGAGCGTCACTTTAGAATGTTCTCTGAGCGTCACTTTAGAATGTTCTCTGAGCGTTACTCTTGGATGTTCTCTGAGCGTCACTTTAGAATGTTCTCTGAGCGTCACTTTTGAATGTTCTCTGAGCGTTACTCTTGGATGTTCTCTGAGCGTCACTTTAGAATGTTCTCTGAGCGTCACTTTAGAATGTTCTCTGAGCGTTACTTTAGAATGTTCTCTGAGCGTTACTCTTGGATGTTCTCTGAGCGTTACTCTTGGATGTTCTCTGAGCGTCACTTTAGAATGTTCTCTGAGCGTCACTTTAGAATGTTCTCTGAGCGTTACTCTTGGATGTTCTCTGAGCGTCACTTTAGAATGTTCTCTGAGCGTCACTTTAGAATGTTCTCTGAGCGTTACTCTTGGATGTTCTCTGAGCGTCACTTTAGAATGTTCTCTGAGCGTCACTTTTGAATGTTCTCTGAGCGTTACTCTTGGATGTTCTCTGAGCGTCACTTTAGAATGTTCTCTGAGCGTTACTCTTGAATGTTTTCTGAGCGTTACTCTTGGATGTTCTCTGAGTGTCACTTTAGAATGTTCTCTGAGCGTCACTTTAGAATGTTCTCTGAGCGTCACTTTAGAATGTTCTCTGAGCGTTACTCTTGGATGTTCTCTGAGTGTTACTTTAGAATGTTCTCTGAGCGTTACTTTAGAATGTTCTCTGAGCGTTACTCTTGAATGTTCTCTGAGCGTTACTCTTGAATGTTCTCTGAGCGTTACTCTTGAATGTTCTCTGAGTGTTACTCTTGAATGTTCTCTGAGCGTTACTCTTGGATGTTCTCTGAATGTTACTTTAGAATGTTCTCTGAGCGTTACTTTAGAATGTTCTCTGAACGTCACTTTTGAATGTTCTCTGAGCGTTACTCTTGAATGTTTTCTGAGCGTTACTCTTGGATGTTCTCTGAGTGTCACTTTAGAATGTTCTCTGAGTGTCACTTTAGAATGTTCTCTGAGCGTCACTTTAGAATGTTCTCTGAGCGTTACTCTTGAATGTTCTCTGAGCGTTACTCTTGAATGTTCTCTGAGCGTTACTCTTGGATGTTCTCTGAGTGTTACTTTAGAATGTTCTCTGAGCGTTACTTTAGAATGTTCTCTGAACGTCACTTTAGAATGTTCTCTGAGCGTTACTTTAGAATGTTCTCTGAGCGTTACTCTTGGATGTTCTCTGAGTGTTACTTTGGATTGTTCTCTGAGCGTCACTTTAGAATGTTCTCTGAGCGTCACTTTAGAATGTTCTCTGAGCGTCACTTTAGAATGTTCTCTGAGCGTCACTTTTGAATGTTCTCTGAGCGTTACTCTTGGATGTTCTCTGAGCGTCACTTTAGAATGTTCTCTGAGCGTTACTCTTGAATGTTCTCTGAGCGTTACTCTTGAATGTTCTCTGAACGTTACTTTTGAATGTTCTCTGAGCGTTACTCTTGAATGTTCTCTGAGCGTTACTCTTGAATGTTCTCTGAGCGTTACTCTTGAATGTTCTCTGAGCGTTACTCTTGAATGTTCTCTGAGCGTTACTCTTGGATGTTCTCTGAGCGTCACTTTAGAATGTTCTCTGAACGTCACTTTTGAATGTTCTCTGAATGTTACTTTAGAATGTTCTCTGAGCGTTACTTTAGAATGTTCTCTGAGCGTTACTCTTGAATGTTCTCTGAGCGTCACTTTAGAATGATCTCTGAGCGTTACTCTTGGATGTTCTCTGAGCGTTACTCTTGGATGTTCTCTGAGCGTCACTTTAGAATGTTCTCTGAGCGTCACTTTTGAATGTTCTCTGAGCGTTACTCTTGGATGTTCTCTGAGCGTCACTTTAGAATGTTCTCTGAGCGTCACTTTAGAATGTTCTCTGAGCGTTACTCTTGGATGTTCTCTGAGCGTCACTTTTGAATGTTCTCTGAGCGTTACTCTTGGATGTTCTCTGAGCGTCACTTTAGAATGTTCTCTGAGCGTTACTCTTGAATGTTTTCTGAGCGTTACTCTTGGATGTTCTCTGAGTGTCACTTTAGAATGTTCTCTGAGCGTCACTTTAGAATGTTCTCTGAGCGTCACTTTAGAATGTTCTCTGAGCGTCACTTTAGAATGTTCTCTGAGCGTCACTTTAGAATGTTCTCTGAGCGTTACTCTTGGATGTTCTCTGAGTGTTACTTTAGAATGTTCTCTGAGCGTTACTTTAGAATGTTCTCTGAGCGTTACTCTTGAATGTTCTCTGAGCGTTACTCTTGAATGTTCTCTGAGTGTTACTCTTGAATGTTCTCTGAGCGTTACTCTTGGATGTTCTCTGAATGTTACTTTAGAATGTTCTCTGAGCGTTACTTTAGAATGTTCTCTGAACGTCACTTTTGAATGTTCTCTGAATGTTACTTTAGAATGATCTCTGAGCGTTACTCTTGAATGTTCTCTGAGCGTTACTTTAGAATGTTCTCTGAGCGTTACTTTAGAATGTTCTCTGAGCGTTACTTTAGAATGTTCTCTGAACGTCACTTTTGAATGTTCTCTGAATGTTACTTTAGAATGATCTCTGAGCGTTACTTTAGAATGTTCTCTGAGCGTTACTTTAGAATGTTCTCTGAGCGTTACTCTTGGATGTTCTCTGAGCGTCACTTTAGAATGTTCTCTGAACGTCACTTTTGAATGTTCTCTGAACGTTACTTTAGAATGTTCTCTGAGCGTTACTTTAGAATGATCTCTGAGCGTTACTTTAGAATGATCTCTGAGCGTTACTTTAGAATGTTCTCTGAGCGTTACTCTTGAATGTTCTCTGAGCGTCACTTTAGAATGTTCTCTGAGCGTCACTTTTGAATGTTCTCTGAGCGTTACTCTTGGATGTTCTCTGAGCGTCACTTTAGAATGTTCTCTGAGCGTCACTTTAGAATGTTCTCTGAGCGTTACTCTTGGATGTTCTCTGAGCGTCACTTTAGAATGTTCTCTGAGCGTCACTTTTGAATGTTCTCTGAGCGTTACTCTTGGATGTTCTCTGAGCGTCACTTTAGAATGTTCTCTGAGCGTTACTCTTGAATGTTTTCTGAGCGTTACTCTTGAATGTTCTCTGAGCGTTACTCTTGAATGTTCTCTGAGCGTTACTCTTGGATGTTCTCTGAGTGTCACTTTAGAATGTTCTCTGAGCGTCACTTTAGAATGTTCTCTGAGCGTTACTCTTGGATGTTCTCTGAGCGTCACTTTAGAATGTTCTCTGAGCGTCACTTTTGAATGTTCTCTGAGCGTTACTCTTGGATGTTCTCTGAGCGTCACTTTAGAATGTTCTCTGAGCGTCACTTTAGAATGTTCTCTGAGCGTTACTCTTGGATGTTCTCTGAGCGTCACTTTAGAATGTTCTCTGAGCGTTACTTTAGAATGTTCTCTGAACGTCACTTTTGAATGTTCTCTGAATGTTACTTTAGAATGATCTCTGAGCGTTACTTTAGAATGTTCTCTGAGCGTTACTTTAGAATGTTCTCTGAGCGTTACTCTTGAATGTTCTCTGAGCGTTACTCTTGGATGTTCTCTGAGCGTCACTTTAGAATGTTCTCTGAACGTCACTTTAGAATGATCTCTGAGCGTTACTTTAGAATGTTCTCTGAGCGTTACTTTAGAATGTTCTCTGAGCGTTACTCTTGAATGTTCTCTGAGCGTTACTCTTGGATGTTCTCTGAGCGTCACTTTAGAATGTTCTCTGAACGTCACTTTTGAATGTTCTCTGAATGTTACTTTAGAATGTTCTCTGAGCGTTACTTTAGAATGATCTCTGAGCGTTACTTTAGAATGTTCTCTGAGCGTTACTTTAGAATGTTCTCTGAGCGTTACTCTTGAATGTTCTCTGAGCGTTACTTTTGAATGTTCTCTGAGCGTTACTCTTGGATGTTCTCTGAGCGTCACTTTAGAATGTTCTCTGAGCGTTACTCTTGAATGTTTTCTGAGCGTTACTCTTGAATGTTCTCTGAGCGTTACTCTTGAATGTTCTCTGAGCGTTACTCTTGGATGTTCTCTGAGTGTCACTTTAGAATGTTCTCTGAGCGTCACTTTAGAATGTTCTCTGAGCGTTACTTTAGAATGTTCTCTGAGCGTTACTCTTGGATGTTCTCTGAGCGTCACTTTAGAATGTTCTCTGAGCGTCACTTTTGAATGTTCTCTGAGCGTTACTCTTGGATGTTCTCTGAGCGTCACTTTAGAATGTTCTCTGAGCGTCACTTTAGAATGTTCTCTGAGCGTCACTTTAGAATGTTCTCTGAGCGTTACTTTAGAATGTTCTCTGAGCGTTACTCTTGGATGTTCTCTGAGCGTCACTTTAGAATGTTCTCTGAGCGTTACTTTAGAATGTTCTCTGAGCGTTACTCTTGAATGTTCTCTGAGCGTCACTTTAGAATGTTCTCTGAGCGTCACTTTAGAATGTTCTCTGAGCGTTACTCTTGAATGTTCTCTGAGTGTTACTCTTGAATGTTCTCTGAGCGTTACTCTTGAATGTTCTCTGAGCGTTACTCTTGAATGTTCTCTGAGCGTCACTTTAGAATGTTCTCTGAGCGTTACTCTTGGATGTTCTCTGAACGTCACTTTTGAATGTTCTCTGAATGTTACTTTAGAATGATCTCTGAGCGTTACTTTAGAATGATCTCTGAGCGTTACTTTAGAATGTTCTCTGAGCGTTACTTTAGAATGTTCTCTGAGCGTTACTCTTGAATGTTCTCTGAGCGTTACTCTTGAATGTTCTCTGAGCGTTACTCTTGAATGTTCTCTGAGCGTTACTCTTGAATGTTCTCTGAGCGTTACTCTTGAATGTTCTCTGAGCGTTACTCTTGAATGTTCTCTGAACGTTACTCTTGAATGTTCTCTGAGCGTTACTCTTGAATGTTCTCTGAGCGTTACTCTTGAATGTTCTCTGAGCGTTACTCTTGAATGTTCTCTGAGCGTTACTTTTGAATGTTCTCTGAGCGTCACTTTTGAATGTTCTCTGAACGTCACTTTTGAATGTTCTCTGAGCGTCACTTTTGAATGTTCTCTGAGCGTCACTTTAGAATGTTCTCTGAACGTCACTCTTGAATGTTCTCTGAGCGTTACTCTTGAATGTTCTCTGAGCGTTACTCTTGAATGTTCTCTGAGCGTTACTTTTGAATGTTCTCTGAGCGTTACTTTTGAATGTTCTCTGAACGTCACTTTTGAATGTTCTCTGAGCGTCACTTTTGAATGTTCTCTGAGCGTCACTTTTGAATGTTCTCTGAGCGTCACTTTAGAATGTTCTCTGAACGTTACTTTTGAATGTTCTCTGAGCGTTACTTATGAATGTTCTCTGAGCGTTACTTTTGAATGTTCTCTGAGCGTTACTTTTGAATGCTCTATAGAAATAAAGCTGTTTCTGCCACAGTGAGGGCAGTATAAATGTTCAGTGATAAACCAGTGAATGGGACTGTGGTGTGTGTATACAATCATCTGTGCAGACGTGTAAAGATTTGTACATGGCAGCGCTGGGCAGGTAGACAGTGACCCTCCTCCACTGCAGATACTGAGGCGCGCTGTACACCGACCGCTGGCTGTATCCGGAGCAGCCGATGGCAGGCGGCACACACTCGGGCGTGACGAGTGTCCAGCGGCGGCCACAGTCTGTGGAGAACTCCAAACGGACGCCGTGGGCTGGAGACGCAGCTTTACTGCAGCCCATGCTCAGGTCAAACTGCAGGAAGGAAGAGCCGGACACCTCGAAGTCCCAGCTCTCAGCGTAACGCGGCCTCTCTGACAGGACAGAGAGCAGTGCAGTCAGCCTCATTCATATCAGACAGACCCTACAGTACACGTCTGCTTCATTCGGCTCTGTGATTGTCATTTGGTATTTCTTTATTCCGATGGTCCCCTTTAGACAGTCCCCCAACAATGCACTCAACAAGCTCTTGTTAGAGTATCAGTAGATATTAGTAGACTTATAAGACTGCTTATAGGTGCAGTAAGTTTCTGAGAAACGCTGTTGAAAGTGGATAGGAACAAGCAGCACAACACACTTGTAGCTAATCAGCAGTAGGGGGCGCGTACACTCATAATGTGGAAGGAGAGAGTGGGCCAGTCAGCAGTAGGGGGCGTGTCCACTCATAATGGGGAAGGAGAGAGTGAGCCAGTCAGCAGTAGGGGGCGTGTCCACTCATAATGGGGAAGGAGATAGTGGGCCAATCAGCAGTAGGGGGCGTGTACACTTATAATGTGGAAGGAGAGAGTGGGCCAGTCAGCAGTAGGGGGCGTTTCCACTCATAATGGGGAAGGAGATAGTGGGCCAATCAGCAGTAGGGGGTATGTACACTCATAATGGGGAAGGACAGAGTGGGCTAATCAGCAGTAGGGGGTATGTACACTCATAATGGGGAAGGACAGAGTGGGCTAATCAGCAGTAGGGGGCGTATTTATTCATGATGGGGAGGAGAAAGTGGGCCAATCAGTAGTAGGGGGCGTGTTCACTTATGATGGGGAGGAGAAAGTGGGACAATCAGCAGTAAGGGGTGTGTCCACTCATGATGGGGGAGGAGAGAGTGGGCCAATCAGTAGTAGGGGGCGTTCTCACTCATGATGGGGAGAAGAAAGTGGGCCAATCAGCAGTAAGGGGTGTGTCCACTCATGATGGGGAGGAGAGAGTGAGCCAATCAGCAGTATGGGGCGTGTCCACTTATGGTGGGGGAGGAGAGAGTGAGCCAATCAGCAGCAGGGGGCGTGTCCACTTATGGTGGGGGAGGAGAGAGAGTGAGCAAGAGGGAAATGTGAAGACTGTACAAAGAGAGAGATGGCACTACAGAAGAGAAAAGCTCACAGGAAAAAGAAGGATAATGATCAGGCAAGAACTTGGTCGTTATTGGTCGTTAATATTAGAAAAGCTTTCCAGCGCTGGAGAGACCTGAGCGGGAAGGCCTGAAAACGGCAAATGCTAATTTAAATGTCTAGATGATGAAAGAACACATATCTTAATGGTAACTCACTGTCCATGACCTCGGAGTTGAAGTTCAGCACCGAGTCTCGGCTCAGACAGTCTGCGGTCACCTCTCCGCCTACAACTCGATACCAGTTGTGTCTTAAAGGAGAAGAGCCATCAAACGAGTCGAAGAATCCACTTCTAGCGCTATCGTTCATTCCAATCAGAATATTATCCAGGCCCCACTGGGCCGCGTGTTTCCCTGAGAAAGAAGAGATAGATGACATTTTTGTTAGTCTGCATCTCCACGCATGTTTTGTAGATTATGAAGTTATGACTGTAGAGCAGTATGTTTATGATCACTCACCCTGCTGTGGCTGCCACCAGCGGAACACGGTGTGTGGTGTCTTCGCTGCGGGCGGCAGCTCAATGGTGACCACCTGAGGCTCGAGGAACGAGCCAAAGTCCAGCTCTCGTAACAGCTGCCACTGCACGCCATTGTTTATAGAAAACTGTACAATCACTCCTGCCAAAGAAATATATGCATGGTTAGTCATAACACTGAATAACTTCAGACCGCTGAATAATTTGAAAAAAATTTAAAATATAGAAAAAAAGACAGGCTACATTCACCTTCATTTCGGGAACGGGGGCGAGTACAGGAGGAGCCCATGTTTTTCCCTCCAATCCGAATGTAGAACTGAACCAGACTGTACAGGAGGAGAAAAGAGTAGGTTATAAGTAGAGAAACACAAAATGATGCCAGTCTGAGGCTTCATTGTTGGAGTGGTGGCCCTGACCGGGTGTTGGTGGTGTCCAGCGGCGTGGTGCGAGCCTCTCGTCGGCCCAGGCTGCTGAAGTACAGTGCTTTGCCTTCGCTGATGGTCCCGCAGCCGTCGCCGATCTGTCCTCCATTCAGGCTCTGCCACAGTGAGCTCAGCTTCGCCTCGAAGTCCTCTGAGAGCTCAATGGGACTCGGTGCGGACGGGACGCAGCTTGACCGATCCACCTCGACTGAACACAAACATACATGACATCACATACAGCAGAAGCTCCTGATCAAACACGCCTAACTCAGCTCAGCTAGACTAGTCTTACAAGTTAGTTCTCATTCTATAGATTTGAATCTGAAAAATAAGACTGATTATACAACATGCACAGTGGTTGTGAATCACTGACATACAGATATAATGATCGACATACACTATATTGCCAAAAGTTTTGGGACACCTGCCTTTACATGCACATGAACTTTAATGCCATCCCATTCTTAATCCGTAGGGTTTAATATGGAGTTGTCCCACCCTTTGCAGCTATAACAGCTTCAACTCTTCTGGGAAGGCTTTCCACAAGGTTTAGGAGTGTGTTTATGGGAATTTTTTACCATTCTTCTAGAAGCGCATTTGTGAGGTCAGGCACTGATGTTGGACGAGAAGGCCTGGCTCACAGTCTCCGCTTGGTATGCTGAAGCATTAAGAGTTCCTTTCACTGGAACTAAGGGGCCACGCCCAACCCCTGAAAAACAACCCCACACCATAATCCCCCCTCCACCAAACTTTACACTTGGCACAATGCAGTCAGGCAAGTCCCGTTCCCCTGGCAACCGCCAAACCCAGACTTATCTATGGGATTGCCAGACAGAGAAGCGTGATTGGTCACTCAGAGAACACGTCTCACTGCTCTAGAGTCCAGTGGCGGCGCGCTTTACCCCACTGCATCCCACGCTTTGCATTGCACTTGGTGATGTAAGGCTTGGATGAGCTGCTCGGCCATGGAAACCCATTCCATGAAGCTCTCTATGCACTGTTCTTGAGCTCATCTGAAGGCCACAGAAGTTTGGAGGTCTGTATCTCTTGACTCTGTAGAAAGTTGGTGACTTCTGCGCACTGTGACCCTCAGCATGCGCTGACCCCGCTCTGTGATTTTACATGGCCTATCACTTCGTGGCTGAGTTGCTGTTGTTCCCAATTGCTTCTACTTTGTTATAATCCCACTAACAGTTGAGTGTGGAATATTTAGTAGTAAGGAAATGTCAGGAATGGACTTATTGCACAGGTGGCAACCTATCACGGTACCACGCTTGAGTTCACTGAGCTCCTGAGAGCGACCCATTCTTTCACAAATGTTTGTAGAAGTGTCTGCATGCCTAGTGCTTGATTTATACACCTGTGGCCATGAAGGGATTGAACACCTGAACTCAGGGATTTGGAGGGGCGGCCCAATACTTTTGGCAATATAGTATACATTGATTCAGCTTCTGTCAACTCACACCATACTACCATGTCAAGGAAAGAGTATAAGCTAGACTAGACTAGTCCCAAGACTAGATTAGTCTGAATGTGAGCGTTACCTGTGTATCCCATGTCGCAGAAGCAGACGCCTGAGATACAGTCTCCGTGACCCCCGCAGTGATTGGGACAAGGCTCAGATATGTAGACGCCGTCCAGGGCGAATGCAGGGGCATCCCGATAGACACTGCTCTCCTGGAACCAGCGAAAGCGCGTCTTGCTGAAAATGACACGGGAATGTAGAGATGAGTTCATCAAAACTGTGGCTAGAACCATCAACCCCTGCACTGCAAAGATGTTCTCCTTGCTTAGTATTTTGGTCTTGTTTTCTATCAAAAGTATGGAAGATTGGGAACAATCCCAGTCCAGTTACCTGGCAGCCACATTTCGTGGTAGTACAACAGTGATCCTGGTCCAGCGCTCGTAGTCTCCTGTGTTGTAAACAGTGGGCTCTCTGAGTTCACGACTGCTCCCCTCACAGCTGGTGGCCCCGGGGGATGCTGGGTAACAGCCCTCGCGCACCAGAGCCCATGTGCGGCCCGCGTCATGAGAGTACTGGAGCAAGACGGGAGCAGACGCACTGAAGGCCGACTCACAGCCGATGTTCAGCTGAAGGAGAAGCACAGCACAGCTGTGAAACAGGTCATTCAATACGGTAAAAAAGAATGCAATCATCATCCCCCTTAGACGCGTATGTATGCAGAGCAAAGAGATGCTGTTCAGCCAATCACGACCAGAGGCGGGCATTATGCAAATTAGTTACAAACCTGCGCAGGTTCAGGAAGTGACACTAAATTACTGACAACTCTGTCTATGTGTGTGTGTGTGTGTGTGTGTGTGTGTGTGTGTGTGTGTGTGTGTGTGTGTGTGTGAAAAAGAAGAATTCCTGCACGTAGCCTTACATCAGTACCTTGAACTGCAGTGTGTATCCAGGACGGAGAGACAGGTCTCTGGTCACCGCCATCCGGTCCCCATCTGATCGGCCGAACACTATGGCAGAGGGTGTGGGAGCGCAGAAGCTGCCATTGCGGTCCTTGTCCATTCCTTCATTTCCCAGCATCAGCCACACACTCATCTGGTTGAGCGGATGATCAAAAGCTGGCTTCTCATAGAAGTTCTGCGGGGAGACACCACAGTTTCTCTCCCATCCCTTCATGAACGCTGCAGTAGAATCAGTCCGTGAGGAGAATCTCACCTGAGGAAGCGTGGGATCGGCCATCGGGATGACATGCTTCTCTCGCTCAGACAGGATGATCACGTCATCGATGGCCCACTGATCATAGCCCTCGCCGGAGTGCAGCGGCTGCCACCAGCGGAAGCGCGTGCAGGGCGTTTTAGAGGCCAAGGGAAGCTCATAATGAACAAACCTGTGGATAAAGTCACACTCATATTCCATCTAGAAATATAGCAGCAGTTTAGATAAAAATAGCTAGCCGCGGTTTTTCATAATTTTTAGGGCCGGTCACACAGAACACATTATTACATTCCACTGCACTAAAGGAGTTATCTTAGAGTAAAAAAGCTTAAATAAACAGATCATTATTTTTGAACTCCCTGCCACTTTTTAAAACAAAGTAACCACCATGTATTCCAGTGAATTATTTAGACTGCAGTGTTTGTAGGATGTTTCCTGGCACCGTTGTGTGTGAATGTATTTGTTGGTGACCGGTTCTCTCACCGCGGTCTGGTGAAGTCAGTGAAGTACATCTCTGCGATCAGACCCCAGCTGATCCCGCCGTCGTTGCTGTACTGCAGCAGAAGCCCCTCCTCCCTGCTGTCTGCCTGATTGCACTCAGCTCCGTCTCCGCCCATCCGCAGGTAGAACTGCACAAACTCCGCCCACTCCGTGTCCAAGTCCCAGCTGACCAGCTGCCGCAGCCCGGCCTGACGACACCAGACATCAGCACAAAAACATTATTTATACATCGTTCATGGAACCTTTTTTCTGAAACGTTTCAGTTGGACGTTCGTCTAACGTTTTTTAAATGTTGCTACTTGTTTCAGAACATTCAGAGAACATTCAAAAGTAACATTCCCATAATGTCTGAAGAATGATACAATGGAATAAAATGCAGTATCTCTAACTAAAATAACACTGCTTTATACTGCTCTAATGCACTCGTGTTTCTCTAACCTTTTTGTTTGTTCGTTCATTATTTAGTTTATGTCTTCATGATGTAACCATTGTGATCTTTTCACTTGACTAACCTTTTTTACCTATCAGAGATATGTCTTTGATATCTTTTTCAGATTATTATGGTTCCACACATTTTCATGTATGTCGACTGTATGTTGACTGTATGGCGACTGTATGACGACTGTATGACGACTGTATGTCGACTGTATGTCGACTGTATGTCGACTGTATGTCGACTGTATGTCGACTGTATGTCGACTGTATGTCGACTGTATGTCGACTGTATGTCGACTGTATGTCGACTGTATGTCGACTGTATGTCGACTGTATGTCGACTGTATGTCGACTGTATGTCGACTGTATGACGACTGTATGACGACTGTATGACGACTGTATGACGACTGTATGACGACTGTAATCGCACCTTACTGAAGTACAGAGAGGATCCGGAGGAAACGACTCCACAG
The DNA here is from genome assembly GCA_039654625.1 of Rhinogobio ventralis. Classification (NCBI taxonomy): domain Eukaryota; kingdom Metazoa; phylum Chordata; class Actinopteri; order Cypriniformes; family Gobionidae; genus Rhinogobio; species Rhinogobio ventralis. The sequence continues at coordinate 40,387,218 of CM077206.1, forward strand.
CCCTGGTCAGGCGGCACAATCTCGCCTCCGGTCACTTCCTGCCAGGCTGACATCAGGGTTTCCTGCGACTCGAAGTCTGAGAGCACACTGGAGGCCAGAGTGTTGAAGGGCTGGCAGTCTGAGCCGGTGAAGCCTTCATCACACCTGTGAACAGAGCAGAGCGACAAGCTCAACCAAAATATCCTTAAAACAAGAAAACTGCATAAGACATTAAGACTTGTTTTATACGAGAGTGTTTTACTTGTCTGACTGCACAGGCAGATTTTTTATTTGTTTATACTTAAAATAAGTGAAAAAATTATTCACCATCTATGAAAATCCGATGATAATAATACCTTAATCAGTGCTGCTTATCCAGTAAATGCCAATTTCTAAGATTTTTAGATATTTTAAATGGAGAATTCAGCAAAAAAAAAAAAAAAAAGGGGGGGGGGGGGGGGGGGGGGGGTAGGTGTTTGCAGCCTAACAAAGCCCAGACGCTCTAAAACACAATCTTACCTCTTATTGTGACTACATGACATCACAGGAACTGTATCTTAATTGTATTTTAAGTATGCATTCTCAAAACCAATCATAAGTCTCACGGGTGTGTCTGTGGCAATAGCCAACAATACATTGTATGGGTCAAAATTATCCTTTTTTTTTTTTAATGCCAAAAATCATTAGGATATTAAGATCATGTTCCATGTAGATATTTTGTAAATTTCCTACCGTAAATATATCATAAATGTATTATTAGTAGTAATATGCATTGCTAAGGACTTCATTTGGACAACTTTCAGATTCCAGATTTTCAAATAGTTGTGTCTCGGCCAAATATTGTCCAATCCTAACAAACCATACATCAACAGAGGTTTTGTGGTCCAGGGTCACATATGTATATTGTGTGTATTGCTGTGCTATAACTGATTATGTACCGTCTATTGTCAAGTTAAGTGACAACAATAAAGTGATTGTATTTGTTTGTGAATTTTATCTGTGAAGTGTGATTGTGAGCAGAATACTGTTTAAACCGAACCTCCTCTGTAGAAAGTCTCTGTATGGATGAGAAACTCAGAAACCAATGACACGAATAACATATACACTAGCGTTCAAAGGTTTGGGCTCTGTAAAATGTGTTAATGTCTCTTCTTCATTTATTCCATCATAAATACAGTAAACAGTGAAATATGACTCCAGTGTAAATCAGCTGTTCTCTATGTGAATATATAGTAAAGTGTGATTTATTCCTGTGATCAAAGCTGAATTTATCATCATTACTCCAGTCTTCAGTGTCACATGATCCTTCACAAATCATTCAATATGAGGATTTGATGCTCAACAAACATTTATAATTATTATCGGTGTAGTAATGTAAAATCGGTGTCGTGCTGCTTCAGATTTCTGTGTAAACCATCATACATTTCATTTTTCAGGATTTCAGGAACAGCATTTATTTGAAATAGAATCTTTTGTAACATTATGAATGTTTTTACTGTCACTTTTGATCATCAATTCAATGCGTCCTTGCTAAATAAAAGTATTCATTTCGTTAAAAAGAAAACCTACTGACCAGCAAACTTGTTAGTTTATCATATAAACATAACTCAAAAGAAATTAAAGGATATTATAGAGCAAGGCCAAGTCAAAACCCAATCACAATCAGGAAACTCAGGCCTGTGTAACTGATGCGGCCAAAACTAATCCTTCTATTTGAGTAAATGACAGAGTTTGGTGTTTGACTGTAGTGTTTGTGTCTGACCTGCAGTGTCCATGGTCACACCAGCCGTGTCCTCGGCACATCTGCGGACACTGCTGCCCGATGTAGATGTCGTCCAGCGCCCACTCGTCCTGCTCCTGGTAGTAACTCTGAATCCATCGGAAGCGCGTCGCACTTGACCTGACACCACAAAACAGCAGGAAACCAGAGTGAGACACGACAAGAAAACACTGCAAATGTGCATGAAGATACACAAACACTGAAAAAAATACCACCATTTCCTCCCTATAATGTACAGCATCAATATGAGCAAAACAGGCCATGGGAAACGACTATGGTGTTTATCCTCATCCTTCATTCACAATATTCACAAAAACCAAACCTGAATTAAAGTCAAATCATTGAAAAAACAACACTTTATTTCATTAGTCCACTTTAGACATTCTACTAACTATAAGTAACTTTGCAACTCCATGTCAACTCACTCTCCAAGACTACAAAGGAGGCGTTTCAGGGAGTTCAGAAACACTGACACTGATATAGAGAAGAACTCAGAGCGCTTTCATGCTCAAACAGCAACATCACACACTAAAGACACATGCACATTTAATAATGTAATAATGAAATCATTCTCACAGGAGTCAAAGCTCAGTATGTGGTTGTGTCTCACCAGGTCTTGTAAGGCAGGGGAAGCGTGATCCGTCTCCAGTCTGTGAACTCAGACGGATGGTAGACGCTGGAGGCAGTGAACTCAGAGCAGCTCGGCATGCCCGGCAGACAGGCCTACACCAACAAACCAGGAGAAACACACCTCAAACACCCTGAGTGCAACGGCCCAGTGCTTCCTCAAAGAATAATCTAGAATCGGAGTTATAATTGTCCTCCAATCCTTACAACAAGTGCCATGGAGGTACTAAGACTCAGTGAACGCCTGTACTGTAAGCAGGGATTATCAGGGTATTTACATCATACTCCAAATCACAAACACAGAATTTAGGTCCCCTGTTTTAGAGGACATGTTGGTGTTCTCACCTCTTTGACAAGATGCCAAGTCAAGCCATGATTGGTGGAGAACTCCAGCCGAACCTGAGTGTCGATGTGCGGCGAAGGCTCCCGTCCGCAGCCCATGACCAGCGAGAACTGGATCATGTAGGACGCGCCGATCTGCATGGACTGTGTTTCCACATAGCGAATGCTGGAGGCCGAGCCGTGATCGCCTGAAAAACTGAGCAAATATTTGCATAATTGTGGCTTACGCTGTCATTCCGAACCGGCCCCGAAGGGAAGAGCTGGTATTGTTTGGATATCAATGCATTATTAATTGCAGGAATATTCTGCCTGTTTTTGTGCTGCACACAAAAGCAATTTTCCGTCCCTTTGCTTGTCCTTAGAAGTCAAGAGCCCTAGAGTTTTAATATAGAACACTATATTGAATCTACATGAAAATATATACTAGTTGTCTTTTAAATTTTAAGATGGGGGTCTGGCATGATGATGATGATGATGATATTTGTGGCCCGAAAGAATGAAAACCCCTGGCTCAAATGACTGCTGATTAAAGCGCAAACTAAGAGCAGAGTAACGTGAATGCAGATGAATAGAGGCAGCGCGACACACATGGACCTGTACCTGAGAGTCCAGTCGTGCTGGCAGTACGGCTGCACGTTCCCGAGATAGAAGCCCAGGCTCTGAGTCACATCTAACACATTACTGAAGTCCAGGCTGATGATGTTGAAGAGGACAGAGGTCATGCTGATCTCATCCACGGCCCAGACGTCCTGCCCGCGGCCCGAGTGGTACGGCTGCCACCAGCGGAACTGGACCCCGAACTTACGGGCCCCGGGAGGAAGTTCCACAGAGACAATCCTGAGAGAACAGAGTCCGATTCAGCCGAAGCCTCAACACAAAGATCACGCAACAGATCTCTAACTTATGTGACAGACATCATAGAAGCTTTTTCAGGTTACACTTTATTTCAATGGTCCACTTTAGACACACTTTGCAACTACATGTTAACTAACTCTCATTAGAGTATGAGTAGACTTTTATGGTTCAGGTTAGAAGAATAAGTTGACCTGTACTTGCATAGTCAATAGAATGTCTAAAGTGGCCCATCAAAATAAAGTTTAACCCTTTTTTTAAAAAAGACAGTTAATATTCAATAATGATATTGATTGACTGCAGTGACACTATCAGATGACACACGGACACAAAACTGAATTGATCTGAATAATGACTCTATTGTCTTAGAGCTGCTTTACAGCTGAATGTCTCATATCTGATGAAGTTTGATCATTGATTCTGTTATTCTCCTGTCTATCACTGTGAGCGGCTGTGTCCGGTGCGACGCACCTGGGCTCGTGGAAGCCCTGATAGGCGTAATGCTGCAGCAGCGTCCAGGTGATGGCGTTATCGGAGGAGTAATGCAGGAGCACACCCTCACCCGGCTGATCCGGAGCGGGACACGAGCTGGAGGTGCTGCGGCTGCCCAGCCTGAGAGTGAACTGCAGATACCTGAGAGAGAGAGAAAAGAATGTTAAAATTGTTTATTGACCACATAAAACCACTGACAATCACACTGTGGAACATCCAGGGCATTAACTCATCAAGCTTTAAATGTTAAGTCAAAACCCTGGATTTTAAGAAAAGTGTATTAGACACAGACATCATAATATTACAGGAAACGTGGTGCAGAACTGATGAGGTCACTCTTTGTCCCCCAGGCTATCGTGAAATATCCATATCGTCCCAAAAACATGAAAAGATTACACGTGGGAGAGATTCAGGGGGCATAATCATTTGGCACAAGCTTGAAATTGATAATTACAATCAACTAATCAAAAAAGAAGTGTGACGAGCAGGACGA